>JAHHUM010000348.1:0-506410 GCA_036173005.1 Crenichthys baileyi
CCCAAATCATTTTTCCCTTACAGTCTGAAGTTTAAGAAAGGAGAATATGGCAAAATATTTAGATTTTACACTTTATTCCCCATTGGACTGTCTAAAAGTTGCATCCAATATTTTTAACTCTTCAGCCATTCAGCTATCCCTCTATCTGTCCTTCTACCCATTTATTTTTCATCCAGGCATCACTTTAATGTATTCAAATCAACTCAATACTGTATTAGTTCTGAAAAAGAAATATGTGTAATGTACTTTAGGTGTCTAAATCTTTACAGTCCTCTTGGACGGGTCAATATTTGAAGCTTGACTGTAGAAAAATTAGCCATTAATTCATAAAGAAGCTTTTTTGACATTAAAATTTTTTGTCAACTAAGAATTCTGGAAATCTACATCTGGAAAGGTGTGTTATGATGAAATGAAATGTTCTGTCCACCAGTTTTTATTAAACTGCAGATTGGTTAAAAAATCTGACGAAAAGCTTATCATTAGTCCAATGTTAATGCCTGCATATTCACTGAAGACACCTGACATCTGTGAGATGATGTTGCAGTAGGTCATCTGATACTTACAAATCTTCTGGTGTTTCTTCCAAGATTGGTGCATTTAAAACCTTTTCTCTAAGCTTAAGTATCTGAAGATGTTCGCAGCTGGAGAACACTTCTTTAACCACAGGAGATGGTTGTGAGGAAAGATATAGGTATGAATGCAGGGATGCCAAACGAGTGCCCTGGTAATATCGGTTAATGTTGTGTATTTCTTCATAACAAGTGTCCATCCATGAGGCAATCTCACCTCAAGAGAGTGATCTGTCTCTTCTTTCCCCTTTCTAAGAGGCTGGGGCTTTATCAGTGAGACCACGATGAATTCTCAGCAGACACCCACTCCGTATGGGCCCAGAGTGAGCATGCATTTAAATGAACTTTCTCTTCCTACTACAATAGGATTTCTAAACTCTCTCTCTCTCTTGTCAAGCACTACATCAAACACAATAACAACAACACTCCCAGCCCTCCTTTACCCCTCCCTACCGTTCTTCTTTAAGTCATTTTCCTCACTGACATTTTACTTTCTTTGGTCCACATCACCAAAGACTCCTTTCATCTCCTTTTTATGATGGACTCATCTACATTTTTTTAAAGAACCTTACGTCACATTCGAGTTTGTTGCTGCGCCGCTTTCAAACCGCAAAGTCGAAAAGCCATCACACTTAACCACCTTGTTTCTTGTCTGTTTTTTTTTCTCTCCCCACATTTCAGAACCAGAAGGTGAGAGGCAACATTCCGGTGATCAGAGCATCAAAGCCGCCAGTCTGCCCCCAGGCTGGTGCATCAATCTTGGGGTAGATTACCATACTACGAGAGCCTTGTCCCCCATGGCCACTGCTTTTTAGGGTACAACACATCGACCGTTCATATAAATACTACAAAAGCCCTCAATGCATTGCTGCTCATCCCCCACAAACATTGAAATTATAGAACAATTACTTAAGGTTAGGGAAAGCTTTGCATAAACTAGGATGTTGGGGCAGACTATGTGCATGTATATTAGCTTCCAAAAAACATATATACACATACCAATTTCTTCAAATTTTGCTAACCCTAGCAACGAAACATCTGTCCCCACTTGCAGATTCTAGCAGTTTTTGGTTTTCCATGATAATCCTACATTTAGCTCCAGCTATCTTCCCATCTTCTTCCGCATGGCTTGTGACAAATTGCAAACTGGACTTCTTACTAGCTTTTTCTTGCCACTCATCCATAAAGGCAAGATTTGTGGAGCACACAACTAGAGGTTATCCTCTTAACAGATCATTCCACCTGAGCTATGGATCCCTGCAGGTCATCCAGAGTTACCATTGGCCTATTCATAGTTTTACATGACATCAGAACCACTGGGAAACACCCACCTGAAGGGAAAATCACTACAGCACTTCTCAAACATACACAAACATGTTTGAGTATAGCTTTGCCAAAATCCCAGTTGGCTGCACTAATCAAAATGGAGGCAAAGTAGGTGATAGCTTCTACAGGGTTCCATTGGAAAAAAGAAAATCCAGAGAGAAGAATATTTTAGATTTATTTAGTAAGACGTGTCTCTCTATACAAGTAAGTCAGAGTATGACAGCCATCAAAATTCAGTTAAACAACTTTGTGTTTTCATTGTTGTTTTTTTCTGTTATAAGGTTTAATGCAGTGTTTTTGCTCGCCATTAAATGTTAGGGTTAGAATATGAAGAAATAATGGGATAATGTTAAAAACTTGAGAATGCTAAAGCTGCTTATCCACATCACCCGGGGATGTCAGTGGTGGCTTATTTCATCTGTAGGAATAGTTCATCTGGCAACGATTGGAAACATATTCAGTTAACATTACATGACACATCAAATTTACTGTAAATACTCACTTAAATGAATGATCAAGACTTACCTGTTGCACTTTGTTTAACCTGGTTACAATAGGCAATTTCTTGTTCTTCTCGTCACATAGTGGCATTATTTATCCATCTGGACCTGTCCGTAATTTTTAAAGCTTTCATCCGTCTGAGTTAAGAGGTTCTGTAAAAGAGACACATCAACCAACTGGAGCTCTGAGAAAAATCGCCACTTTCTGGTTTGTCCTGTTAATTTAATTTTTCTACCTCGGACAGGTGATGAAAACTGTCTTGGCTTGATCCAAGTGGAAAACACGTTTGTCCTGCTGTGATGTCGAGGCCACCAAGATATACCAATTAAATTAGCTACACCTCTGCTAAACAACATATGCACATCTTTCTGACATGTTGGATATAATCAACAAGGTTTTTATTTCATCTTGCAGGTATTACATAAAGATGACAGATCATACTAGAAGTTTGAGAAAAATCATTACTGCCCTGTGCTGTCTCCATGTCCACCAAAACAGCAGCTCCTATCTCAAGCTTTTGAAACTTGGTAGCTTCCCCATAAAACTGTGATTTTCCCCAGTTAATCCACAGAAGCTATTGTTTCACGGTAAATTGAAGAAAGTTCCAGAAACGCAGAGTAATAATTCATTATCCCAACAATTTGAGAGCAGCTACCTAATTTGGCTCTGTAATTTTGACTTTTCCTGCATACATTTGCACATTGATGTAGCCCGTTGGATGCGGAGAGGCTGCGTTTTCCTGTGTGATGTCTCACAGTGTGGCGCGGCCCAGTCGGGGAGGCAGGGCCAGCTGAGACACAAAGATTGGTTTTGTTCTGCTTTCGCTGTGCAGCGCTTTAACATATTCAGCGTTATTGCTTCTTGTCAGCGGTGTTGTGATGGTAAACAAACACCTCTGTTGTGTGTGGGTACATATACGTGCATGAGCTTGCTTAGGGTGTGCTCTGTCTAACAGGAGGCTATTCAGGTTAAGAAAAAAATATTTTGAAACAAATTTGAGAGTTTTAAAACCATTTTCATCAGTTCGCACTTAAAATGTGGGCAAAATTAAACACTAAATGCTGATAAAATGTATAATCATCAGAAACCAGTATATTTTATTTACCATAGGCTTAATATTAATCCACTTTCCCTCTTGCCTCACATTCTGCATCTTTCATGTATTCCATGTTTTTCCAACTAGGTTTTTGAGCTTCTGGGGAGATACGGCCACCAGTGTCTGTGGCCGGCTCTGTGTTGTGCTCTGACTGTCTCCCTGAGATTTGCATAAATAAAGCGCCCAGTCCCAGCATGCCCACGCTATTGCCCAGGTGCAAGGACATTTGCATATAGAGCTGTGATAGGGCTCCCCTGGGTCCCCTCTGCAACTGCTGAGCGGGTAGGGGGCCGGCAGCACCACAAATGAGTTCTGAATTGGAAGCTCGCCGCTGCCCTGCGTTTTATGTGTGTGGAGGCATGGAGCAAGCTCGAGAATGACCAGAGACAGAACAGGAGGAGATAAAAAGGGAAAGAAGAAGAAGATAGACACAAGGAGACGGGTAGCATATGGCGGAAGGCAGAAAAGCAGCAGAGACAGCTGCTTTGATATGGCTAACCATATGTTTGATCATAACTTGGTTTGCTGCTGGATTTTGACATCAGGGTGGGTCACTCAGTTGTTTATGTACATCATATAATGAATCCCATAATAACTTTCAACAGCTCTGCTGATATATTACCCCATATTGTGTTGGATATCAACCAAAGCAATATGAGCCACAATATTTCTTGACTTTCTGCAATTCCCATCATGTGCTTCCATTACCATGGAGTCTCGGTGGCCTTTTGAATCAGCAGAATATGGTTTGGGAGGCAGGGAGTCGAGCCCAGTCCTGATTAGTCACATGCCGCTCCTCCGGCGGTACTCTCTCATCTGAGCACCATCGAGCCATCCCTCATTCAAGAAACAAGTTCTGACGGGATGGCAGCCAAAGGAGCCTTACGAGATCGGCAAGCAGATCCTGCCAAGTGATAGATGCACAGAATCACACACAAACATAAATATTAAACAAAAATAACTGGGTAGAAACATTGCTTGAGAAGCTTTAAATATCTCATTATCAATAAATGTTGCAGTGTATTGCAAAAGCACTTGTACCCCTTGAACTTGTTCACATTTTGTGACATTACAGTCCCAAACTTCCATGTGTTTTATTGGGGTTTTATGTGATAGACCAACACAAAGTAAGACATAATTAGGAAGTGGAAGGAAGAACATATATAGTTTTAAACATTTTTTTGCACATATAGAGACTGAAATATTTGCCCATTCATCTTTGTAAAATAATTCAAGCACAGTCAGATTGGATGGGTAATGTCTGTGATCCTTTTTTTTCCAAGTCTTGCTACAGATTCTTAATTTTATTTAGCGATTGGACTTTGACTGAGCCATTTTGACATATGAATATCTCTGACTGTATTTTTATGATCAGTGCCCTGCTGGAAGAACTGCTGCCTCGGTCTCAAGTATTTTCCACCTTCTTAACAGGTTTTCTTCCATGATTGCGCTGTATTTAACTCCATCCTTCTTCTCATTGGCGGCGGTGGGGCGACAGTGGTAAAGGTCCGTCCTCTAACCGGTGGGTTGTCGGTTCGAACCCCCGCACTGTCTGTCTCAGTCGTGTCCTTGGGCAAGAGACCCCCCTTGCCTGCTGATGGTGGTCAGAGGGCTCAGTGGCGCCGATTGTATAGCAGTCTCGCTTCTGTCAGTCTGCCTCAGGGCAGCTGTGGCTACATTGTAGCTCACCACTGTCAGTTCATAAATGGGTGAATGACTGATTGTAGTGTAAAGCGCTTTGGGGTCTCTGGAGACTTGATAAAGTGCTATTCAAATGGAGGCCATTTACCATTCCCTGTTCTTGCTGAAGAAAGGCATACCCACAGTATGATGCTGCCACTACCAAGTTTCTCAGTGGATACTGGGCTAAGAGTAATCTGTACAGTTAGCTTTGTGCTAATAGAGCTTGGCATGTGGACCTACCTAACCAGAGAACTGTTTTTCAGATGTTTGCTGTGGGCTTTTCATGGCTTATGACAAACGCTGTCCTGTCAAGACATTCTCCCAACTGAGCTGTGGACCTCTGTAGTTACGCAAGAGTTAGCATAGAACTCTTGACTGCTTCTTTGATTTGTGCTTTCTATGTCTGGCCTGCTGGTTGAAATTAACATTCATGTCTTTGGTAGTTTTGCAGTTGTGCCTTTCCCTTTCCATTTTTTAGATGACACACTGAACTGTGCTCCTTGAGAGATGAGGAAATAGGTAATGACCTAATTCTTCGAAATTTTCGACAACTTTATCCTTGATCTCCATTATAAAAGTACTTACATTTTTTCAGCATTCTCATAATAGAATAAGAAAAGGTTTCCTGTATCACTATACTGAACATACATATAATCAACATGGGATTGCCTGGGCGGAATGTGAGCAGAAAAAAAAACCAAATTGCCTGCAGCATGTGGTTATGCTCTGAAAGGCTTTTGCACCTGGTCATCACCTAAGAGAGACCGAAAAATAAGCAAGAATTTAACTAATTGTCCACAGCTGCAAAGACATTTTGACCTCAATTAAGAAAGGAAGCTGATCTAAACAAACGAGTGAAAACTCAAGGCCAAACAGTGGTGAGTTACTCTCATCTAAAATGCGCAGAGGTCACTGAAAACCCTCATTAAGAGTCTCTCTATTTGTGATTGTTAATGTATTACAGTTAGAACACAGCTGCAAAGGGGTGAGGATGTCTTTTTGAATTAAACCGTCAACACGCATTAGGCTCTCCAAAAGTCATTTAAAAATATTTCAGGTTGTCTCCATATCTTACTAATGGTTTATTATATGAACATTTTTAATGTTTGGAAAAACCAGCCCTTTTTGTATTTACCAGTTCCCAAGATGTTCAAAAGACTGCAGGAACCAACCTACCTCTAACCCACAACTTGACATGGGATTAAATGCAAGTTTATGCAAAAGCCTAATGATAATGTCAGTAATCCACCCTGGAGGATGACGAGTCAATTGAGAGGGTGGCTTGAAGTGGTGTTGTAAGAGTAATCCAACAGGGAAACCCAAAAGAAAAACAATCCATATTTCCATTTTCTCTACATGTTTAATTTTCCCTGGTGGTCATTGGGTGACACCCTGGACAGGTCACCTGTCTACTACATGGCAACGAAATAACACTAAACAAACAACGTTACGCAAACACTTACACTACAGGGCAACATAAAAACTCCAAATAACCTAAAATGCATGCTTTTGGATGGTGGGGGAAAATTAGAGTGCCTGGAGAAAAGCCCTTCAAGGAAAACATGTTAACTCCAACACTAACTCTTATCATTTTGAGGCAATCAGTCCTAATCACCAATTGACCAGGGCACCCCTAAAGACATCCATCCATCCATCCATCCATCCATCCATCCATCCATCCATTCATCCATCCATCCATCCATCCATCCATCCATCCATCCATCCATCCATCATCCATCCATCCATCCATCCATCCATCCATCCATCCATCCATCCATCCATCCGTCCTCACTTAATCCCTCGCTGTGGAAGGAAACAAGAGTACCTGGAGATCTCATACACGCAGAAAAGCCCCTGGCTAAATTCCAAACCCTAAACTTTCCTGCTGCAATGCAAAAAAGTAATCAAGGCTAACAACTGCATCACCGTGCTGCCCTAATATGTAACATCTATAAGATTCCTCCTTCCTCCATCTCCATAGCGAATAATTCTAGTGAATAACAGGTTTTTGCATCATTTTTGCAATTAAATTTATAGCAGCAGTAAATATTCATAGCAAATTCAGTAAAACAACTGAACTTGACTTGCTTGCTGAACATACTTAGCCTGGAGAAAAGACCAAGAGCATGTAGAAGCACATGATTCAGATTGTAACGCAGGTTTAGTTCTTAGAAGCATTGTTATTGAGTGACTTAACGTCTGTTGCCAGGTAACTTTGTAAGAATGTCTTTAAAGTACATTTATGTTTCCTCCAAACACTGGATGTCCATGGATGTCTTATTACTTCTACCAAGGTGTTGTCTGCTTGGTTTGTCTGTCTGTTTGCTTAATAACTACTAAGTTATGAACAGATTTGCATGAAATTTTCAGAGAATGTGCATATTAGTGAAGCACCATCTGGATCCAGGATTTTTTTAAAGGATTCTTTTTCATTACCAGACCACAGTGCGACATCTTGGAGTTCCCACATAGTTCGTTACCCTGTCAGCAGCTGACATGCAGTGGCCAGCAAGTCACTGGGAGTATAGCTCATCAGTGTAGAAAAAACTGACATGTATCAACGACTCTATTGCCTTGGTGGAGGTCTGCACTCTCTGAGTCCTTTTCTAGTTTTTGCAGTCTCCTTAGCTTTATTTCTCCCCAAAAATTTGTTGAAAAAATTTTACCTCTTTAACCCACATGTCCAGTCCATTTTTGCCCAAAACAAAAGGTTTTATTTTTTATTAGAAAACCTTTCAAAAGTTTACATAAATAGATGTTTTTTTTTTAAACCACAATTTGACCTTGTTTAGAAAGAATGCCGTCTTATCTTTTCTATATCTATTCACTAAAAATTTGCACAGCAAATCATGAAGGGTTTGTATTTTGTAATACACAAATTTTTGGCTACATAAAGCATCTGTTTTATGTAACTGCCTGTGTAATGTCTACATACCGTCTTTACAGGATTAGCTAAGGGGCCTCACACAAACACATATACTGTGTTATATTAATTGCAGCAAACAATCATTCAGTTAACTAAGCAGACTGATACTGTACATTTGATGTTTTTAATTGGTCCATGGCACCAAAAAGGCTTTAAACTGAGAGTCTAAAGGACAACAGAAGCTTTGCCACTGATATTTCTCTGTAGCTGGCATGACCTCCACTCCAAGTCTATTCAGGGCTTTTTGTTTGGTTCTTTGTTTGGCATCAAGCTCTAATGACAATCAAAAGGAACGTTGTGGCCGCTCTCAGTCCTCCACAATAATGACATTGGCACCAAGGCAGACAGACACTGTTCATCCAATCCGCTGGCCTCTCAACACGGTCTCATCGCCCTACAGAGAGCCTCGCCAGAGTCTCTTCGGAGAGCTCCCATTTAGCCATTCTCTGTGATTTCCCACTCAGGAAACAACCAAATCATTTTCTCATAGACACACTCATTAGCCGACAGGCCGTTCTCTGCCAATTTCAATATTTCAATATTCCCGCGTGTACCTCGGCAAACATCGGAGGCCCTGTCGTTTTCAAGCAAAGCCAGAGTTGACATGCCAGCAACACATTCCAAGGAAAGCGATCTAGGCGCTAAGGTAATAAGTTGAGGTAAGAACGAAAAAATAAATGGCTGAAGTGTTATGATATTTAGAAACGTGATGGGAGTATGTCAGAATGTAATTAGACATTTGGGTTTGACAAGGTGGTTTTAAAGGTAAGGCATTACAACAGTGGCTATTGGGTTACAATCAGAATTGACCCAAATTTGGGAATATTACCATCATAAATATAATTTATGGAATAGCATCCAGAACAATCAGGCTCTGATAACCACTAACATGCATGCCATTGGTTTCAGTAAGGTCAGACCTAGCAACGATTTTCTTCCCCCCCAATATGCTGTCCAGTAAATCAGCATTGTCTGGGGCTATTGAAATATAGAGAAAGAGAGATCAATATAATGGGTTTGGCACCTTGCCAAAATCATCCCCGACAATGTGCGAGGAAGGCATTTGAAATCACCGGTGCGTAGCCTCGTGTTTGGGGGATAAAAATAATTCCTCGCCTCTTTGCCAAGGAACGGGAGGCACAATGCCCAGGTCTGGAGGGAAGGGTGCCACATGGGTCTGCAAATTGGCTCAGGCGATCAGACACGGGCATCTCATTTTGCAGGGGAGTAGGAGGAGGAGGGCTGGTATGGTGGAGGAGGAGGAGGAGGAGGAGGAAAGGGAGATGAAGATAGTAGGCATCTTTGTGTTGTGTTAGTTGTGTGTTTTGGGGGGTGGGATGGGGGGGGGGGGGGGGGGGGGGGGGGGGGGGGTAAACAATTCAATGATTTCCCCAACCTGGCACGGTCCAAGATGTGGATGGCTGCACTGGAGAGGAGCTGCGTCGGGTTTATTTGGCTCTTGGTTTGTTTCTTTATTGGAAGGAGAGAAAAGAGTTGAAAGACTGTGGAGGGAAGGAGCAGAGGAGGAGTAGGAGGACTTATGTTCCCCGTCAGAGCAGTCGAACAAGGGAGGACGCTCAGAGCAAATTATTTCATTCAGATGAAGTGAAAAATCACTCCTTTACATTACATTTGCAAACATTGGCTACCGAAGATGCCAGATCTGACTGGGTGCTGAAAAACACACACTTGAATCCTTCAGGGGCTGACTGACAACATTAACCTCTTCTGGTGTCAATGTTAAAGGGGTAGTTAAAATACTTTTAATTGAGGTTATGTTAAAAGGTTAAAGCCGTTAATATCTTATCTGCAGTCAATAACTCTCATAGTGTTTTCATTTAGTATAAATCCAGACTACCTGGTTCTGAAAGCTGATGCTCACTGGTAGTCTGAAAGGGAATAAGACCAAAGTAGACTCCCACCAAGTTAAATTAACTCCATCTCAAAAGCATCATAGTGGTTCATGCGAACACTCTTTATTTTCCTCTTGTCTGCATTAGTTGGTTATTTACAAAGGTAGCCAGTAAATATGCGCATAGGAAGTGGAGGTAGGATCGTTCTGTGTGAAACAGAATGGAACATGTAAAAGATTTCTGATTAGAGTAGACTGTCTACAAAAAAGTAAACAAAATAAATTTAACCGCACCAGTTTTATGGAATTTTAAGCTGCCTTATCTTTCAATCAAGCAACAAACTAACTAGAAACATCTTCAAAACATTTGAAGTTCAGAACCTTCGAAATGAGGTACTGTTAAAAGGTTATATGCAGCCAATATCTTACCCAGAGTAAATACCTCTTAAGCAGAGGTTGCAGTAGACTTTTCGTTTTCTGCGGTCATAATCTATCTTTACCCGTCACTTTATTTTTAAGTGATAATAATTAAACAATTAATAACATTTATTTTTATTCATTTTAATTAATATTCAGTCCGAAGAAGCTGAACAGAGAATCCACATGAACCAGATGAATACATTTAACTTTTTCTCCCATTAGCTTTACATTAAATATTAGTAAGTCCGAGGCAAGAAATATCATTAAACAGAAAATCAATTCAATTCAATTCAATTCAGTTTATTTATATAGCGCCAATTCACAACACATGTCGTCTCAAGGCACTTCACAAAAGTCAGGTACATGCATTACAATTAATCCAAATCATTGAACAGTGCAGTCAGATTCAGTTATTTATTCAAACTGGATAAAAAGTTTGTCTATCTAAGGAAACCCAGCAGATTGCATCCAGTCAGTGACTTGCAGCATTCACTCCTCCTGGATGAGCATGTAGAGACAGTGGACAGTCACTGGCGTTGACTTTGCAGCAATCCCTCATACTGAGCATGCATGTAGAGACAGTGGAGAGGAAAAACTCCCTTTTAACAGGAAGAAACCTCCAGCAGAACCAGGCTCAGTGTGAGCGGCCATCTGCCACGACCGACTGGGGGTTAGAGAGAACAGAGCAGAGACACAAAGTGAACAAAGAAGCACTGATCCAGGAGTACTTTCTATGGGAAGGAAAAGTAAATGTTAATGGATGTAGCTCCTTCAGTCGTTTCATCTAGAAAGAAAGAACAGATAAACTCTGAGCCAGTTTTCAATGTTAGAGTCTGAAGAGAGCACATAGAGTTAGTTACAGTAAAAGCTCCGTCAGTAGCTATGTCTAGGAGAGAGAAAGGGTTAAACACTGAAAGACAGGGCCAAGTGGATCATCGGTAGAGGGTGAGCGTTAAGTTGTTGCCAGCAGAAGCTCGGACGATGCCCCTCTCCAGAAAGGTGTCACAGGTAGACACAGAGCCAGGCCAGGTGTAGCTTTTAGGAAGAGAAAAGAGAGAACAAAGTTAAAAGCTGAAATAACAGCAAATAATACAAAATTGAAGAATAGAGAGTAGAGAGTAGAGAAAATCAAGAGAGAGTGGCAAAAAAAGTAGGATGAAGAAAGGAAAGGCAGATGGTTTTAAAGAATCAAAAAGCTAGTCAGAGAAGTAAGAACTGGAAGAAAGAGCAGAAAAGAGGAAAGATTAATTACAAGATTAAGATTTGGACATACATGACTTAATTCTACATTGCTCAAGATATAGAAACATAATACAGGAAAATGTGACTATTGTGAAGAGGAGGAAACTATAGAAATAGAATACTGAAGTGTCAGAAATATGAACAAGACAGGAAATTTATGAGAAGAGAATTTGTAGGTATTAAAGAAATTAGCAATTTGATAGATACATTACAAAGAGGTTTATGGAGCAGACATATACAAATCATAGTTAGATTTGAAAAAAAACAAAATTGATAAATAAAATTTGATTATTGTATTAGTAATTAAGTAAATTTAAAAACAATGAACCACACTCCATACCAGTTGGTGGCGGTAATGCACACCTCAAAGTTACTTGCCAACTGCCAAAAAAACAACAGAAGAAGAAGAACTTTTTCTTCGCAGTGACAAAAGACACTGACTGTGGTCCCAGACTAACTACACATAAACAATGAAATTAAACGATTGTACTTAAAATATGGACAGATCACCTGCTGTGGCCTGTACGCACAGTCTCAGAACTTCCTCCTGATCCGCATTGACCTTAATTGCACAGCTGCTTGTGCGTAAATCAAATGTCTCGAGTGGGATTGCAGCAAAGGCTCTATGTCATGAGATTTGTGCTTTTGCCTCGGACAGACAACTTCATGTGGATGTTGTTCTGGAGACTGAATCTGCACTCTGTCGCCACATAAGAGACTGGAATTACAAGCGCTACTTCAGCCAAAATTTTGAAATAAGGGAACATTTCTCCAATTGAAGTGTCCAAAAGTCTGCAAGACTCTCCGACCGAGGGATTTCCTGATCTGGCCAGCACTCACTGCTTCAGTGCCTTTGCGGGAACAAGCAGCTAATTAATATGCTAACTCGCTACTAAGTGGTCGGAGGTGTAAATTGCAATCTCTCAAATTGACTGAAGGCCTTCAGATTCTTCCGTCACCGTTAAAAAAAAAAACTGTCAAAAACTAAAAATATTTGGTTAACACGACCCCTGCTCTTAAGGCCTTGTCATTTAAAACAAAAAAGAGTAGCCATTTGGAGAATAAAGGTAGTCCTAGAGGTTCCAAGACCAAATCAGACTTCTTGAAAGACTTCCAATCTGTAAAATCTATAAAATAATCTAACATGTAAAGCATTTCTGCTCAGTGTAATTGTCTGATAGAAAGGTAAATAGGTGCTAAAAGCTACATTTTTACAGCGGTATTATTTTTTTAGACCTCCTTACTTTTCTGTCAGACAGTTAATCTGGCCAGAAACATGTAAATAACCACAGATTTATATGTAAATAACAGTCTGATGGAGATGTGAAGATGGTTTAAAGATGACGTTTTACAAACTGGACTTGGTAAATGAACAGTTGATAAGAGTTATTTACTGCAGGCTAGATACTAACTGCTTATAAACTGTCCTGATATACCTTTCACCTCTTGGTGTCAACTTTAAGGTCAACTATGTTAACTTCTGGCAAAAACCTAAACTGTAAAAAAAAGGCAACTGCACAAAATGTACAAACATATATAGGTCTCTGTAACAGGATATTTTTTTTATTACACGTCACCTTTAATGTGCATTCAGTGACACATGCTTGGCTAACCGAGACTCTCGCACAAGCGTGCACAAGCACACTAACGCCCACGTGCTTCCCATGCAGGTACATTTGCCCCCCCCACAGACTCGGCTCGCTCCCAAAGAAGTCTCAGCGGGAGCACTAGATTAAAAATGACAATCACTCGGGGTGCACGGCAAACACCACAGGAAACGCAGGTGCCTTTGTTAAGAGACATCCAGCGCTCTAAAGGGCCTAATTATCTGCTGTTATTTTGGCAGTTATCAGGCGAAGAATAACTCCCCTGCTCAGACTCAGACTCACACAGCGAAAAATTACTCACTCGCTCACAGTGAGGTATTATATTGCACCACTGACAAGGTATGAATATTATATGCTGTGCTGGAATCTGAATAGAATTTTCACAATAGACTGATGTGGTTTCCTGTTTTTTACAGAAAGGAAACTATTTGTATCACTGTGATCATAAAAAAAAAAAAAAAAAGTGAAATGTTGCGACCAAATTGCATGGAAAATGTTTTTCGACAACAACTGCCAGCTGCAAGATATAAACATTTGACAAAACTTTGAATTAAAAACCAAACAAAAAACAACAAAGAAAACAGGGCTGACTTCAGATCAGGTTCTTGACACTTTAGAAGAAACGACAGAGAAACAGTGTAGGATCTAACAAAGTGCCTCCCCTCTGCTCTCTGGGGCTAGGTGGCAGTGTTGGGCATGATTTCAGACACATCCTGCCCTGAGCTCATGAACAGATAATTGGACAGTTTTATGGAGGATATGAACTCTGAAGGGGAACTTAAGCCATCTAATCATTGGCATTCAGCGTATGCCATTGATATGCATAAATACAAATAAAACACATTCTCTATCTGCAAAAAGAGAACCCTGACTGAAAAGTAGCTGCCTCTTAGATTACTATGAAAATTAACCAAAGAATATAGCAAATTAATGACTTTAAATAAAGGAATCGTTCAATGTTTTTTTATTCTCTACTGCATTTCTGAGGTAGAGATTAACTGTTCTACAAAGACATAAAATCTTCCTGTTTTATTAAACTTGAAACAAAAGAAATGAAAGCATGCATTTCTTTGATGGTAGTAAGTCTTCACTTTTTTCCAGTTCATATAACCTAAATGTTGTAAAATTTCCAGTATTTTACACTATACTTTCATTTAATTCACAAACACATACTTGGGTTCACGCTTGCTGCGCAGCACAAACCAAGGATCTCTTTGAACTTTTCGACATGAATTTAGCACTTTTCTTTAAATCTGGTGTTTATGTGTTTACATCATCACTCAAGCTTCTGTCTTCTTTCATCAGAGACTTCCTGTTCATTTCTCCACATGCTCTAACCGCTAATGTCAAGAGCTCCATATAATATGCAGATAATGGTTCATCAGAGTGTCTTCTCCGTGTCGCTCGTTGCTGCGTTACGGTGGATCACACGACACGGCCGTGCCCTGCAGGAATACAAGCCCCTTGTAATTGAAACGAATAAGAGAAGGAGGAACACGCCTACAGAGAGGCCAAACTTCTCACTCTCTCGTCGGCGTATTCAGAGGGGATCCAGCCTTTTGCTGGCACAGCCGGTCTCGGCAGCTCCGTCGTGGGGGCTGATGCTCGTCTGTACGGCTGATCGGAAGTGGCACGGTCGAGGAGGAGAGCTCTCAGCGTGGGGTGCAGGAATGGGGACAGTCCCCTATGGTCTCCTGCTACCTCTCCCCCTCTTTCTCTATCTCTCAAGTGCAAATGCACATCCATCTCTTATGATCTTTTGGTCTTCTTCTCCCTTGCAAAGATCTCCCTCTTCTTGTTTGCCTCCCACTCTTTCTTGCTCCCTCAGTTTCTTTTCTATCTTTGTTTCTCTTGCTCTCCACTTCCCAGCGGCCCGTTCTTCCTTGATCTTAATCCCTGTACCTCCATGAGTTTTTTGCTTTCTGTCTTTTTTGATTTTCTGTCTTTTTTCCCCATACTTTTCAAAAGGTGAGTTCCTGATTTATAAATGAGAAACGAAAGTAGCCCCAATGAGGATATTACTGAAACTGTTTAACTTTATGCACTTTGCAGAAAGTAAAATACAATTTTTTTATACCTTCTGCTCATTCTGGACTGTAATATGATAACCTTCAGTAAAATCAAAAGTGTATAACATGGCCTAATTGATTTCATTGATTATTACAGTTGTAATACTCTTCTAATTGACAATAATTATAGCTATTTTGATTTTAATACATAAACGTGAGGGAAAATATGAAACACCTGCTGTGTTTAGTAATAGAATTTGAGTCACCTATGATGTAGACCTATTTCACCTTTTTGCCATTCTGCTTTCTTAATAGTAATGCTGGGACTGTCCAAGCTGATGTCAGGTGTGTAATTAGTCACACTATCTGCTCCGATATACGCTACAATCAGCTGCTCAACGGTCAGGCAGTTAAGCAGCCAGCTTGCTAACTGCAGTTTTTAAACATTTTACCTTAATTAGAGAGATGGGTTGCCATCTATTAGTGTTTTCCCATTTCAAAATATTTCCCAATAGCTGGATTTCTCTACCTTTTTCAGCCAGCTGACTGGAGGTGTGGAGCAACAGATGGGGGAGGGGCAGCACCACATTACTTCATGGTCCAAACAACTATAGTTGTCACTAAGTCACTCCGGCACATTCTCGTTGACAGGACTAAACTGTAGGAACAGAACTGTGGTCACTTTCTTAAACCTGTGGTATATCTTGACACCAGTAACTCAGCCATGGCTATCCTGGACTTGCTTTAGGCACTTCCTCATCCATCCTTAACTTCCCCCTTCATTCTGCGTTAAACCTATAATAGTTTTCTTTTGATTTTTTTTTGTTTCTTACCTAATGTTCTTGAGTTTTCTAGTAAAGCTGAAAAGATGACATCACACGGTTGTTCTTGTGCCAATGCAAGCGTTCTCACCACCTCTTCAACGTGCCTGTCTTTTTATTCTTCACCCATCTGCGGGGGCAATTACATGCCCCCCTCTCGTCCCAGTGCAGGCATACACACTCAGCAAAACCACACTCATCCCTCAGTTGCACCTGCATCCCTCCTGTTTCTAACAGTCCCACAATGCCCTCCGTCTGCCGGCCCGTACGGCGCCCCCGGGTTTCTTTGAGAGAAGATCATTGTCGTCTTTCTGTTTTCTCCCTCTATCTGCTCCACACTTCGGTGACATCCACGTTATTTATTTTATGACTGAGGACTCAATTTGAATCCCCTTTCCCCATCAGTCACATGCCACACAATTGCTTTCTCCTTATCTTCTGGAGTGTCCTTTTTACAACACATCAGGGCGCCATAACGTGCCCATAAATTCTACTGTTTCTGTATTCTTACCTACCGAAACCTGTGCTTTAAATTCATCCAGACAGCGAAAGTGGCTATGAAAAAATTATTACAGTTTGCTCCTCCGTATGTCAGTGTGATAGTTGTAAACAAGTAGCTCCTCCTCAACTTTCATTCCTTTTTCATGCTTTGTAAGTTTTGCAAGGATTCCTGCAGGAGAGAGTAAACAAGTTGATCATTTTCTTCTTGTTATGCAGGCGCTCGCTCGTCGAATCCGCCACCGCAGAGGACAGGCGAGCTTACGGAGGAGTCGGGGTGACATTGCTGACCATGTCCGGCGGCCCAATTACCTTTCTCCAAATATGGCGTGCAAAAAGCCGTGCCGGCGTGTCGTGTACACATGGTGTCTGTTACTCCCCAATTATTCCTGCATAAGCAGATTGTGTGGAACATCAAACTGGGGACGTGATGGCTCGTGTGCGGGCTGCCTCCAGCAGAGTGCTCTTTCTTTCCTATCATTTGATCTCGTATTGTAATCCCAGGTGCTTTGAATAATTTATAGGATACAGCTTCTCGTTAAACAATAATTTATATGTGTCTATGAGAATTGATTCCACAGGAATGCACATCTAAATAATGAGAGAAACTGCTGCATTTCATCTACAAGGAGAGGCAGAGGGATAATAATAGCAAAACAAAGGCACCCAAGTAACAACAACAACTAAACTAATATTAATAACCCAAATAATAATAATACCACTAGTGTTAATGATAGGCGTTATTAATTCAGTAGGTGTAACAAACTGCCTTTATCAGTGAAGATGAAATTTATCAGTAAATATCATCTTCACTGATAAAATCAGATCCCATGAATCTAGACGTTACACTAGTGTCCATTTTCTTGCACAGCGCATCATTTCCCCCCCACTTGATTTTACTTTCAAGCCAATATATTGCATTTTCTTTATTCACGTCTACTTATAAATTCGCAGGAGAGGGCCACACTCATGCATGATAAATTTACTGTTAATGCAAAAGGCTTGTACCGCCCAGCCCACAGTTTCCCGAGGAGAAATGATGCAACTGACTCCCTCTCAGGCGGAAGAATCCAACTGTTCATCAGAGGAGAAGATGCAAAAGGGGTCGGGGGAATCCGTGGACAGTGCAAGATGAACCACGCTCAGGTCAAAGTTCAAATTTGTTCTCCTCACACAGAGCAAAATATTCCTGATTTTTTAAAAGGTCATTTACTTTTGTAAAGATGCTTAAAACTCTTCCCTCTGACACAAATGTTCTCAGTGTATCTCAGCCTAATCCTGATTGAAATCTGTTGAAGAAAAAAAAATGAAAACACTTCCTGTGTAGTTTACATTATGACTTAAATAGGAGTGTGCTATGCATACCAATGCAAAAGAATGTGTGGTGTTGCTCGACGTGCAACACTGTGAAGAAAGTTTTATTGGGACCTCTGGAAAAAAAAAAGAGGAAGTTGCAGCAGGAAGTGCTGGGAACCAATTATCCAGAGGTGTGACGCTGTCAGAAGTCTAGAGGTTTTGTCAAGTCTTCTGACACCCTGCCAGTGTTGTTCTCTGGGAAATGGAACTGTTGAGCGTTTTCGTTTTCTTTTTTCTAAACGGCATGGGGAAAAACACAATCACTGCTTTCGTGAGTATCCTAAGGGTCTGGATTTACCTTCTCCTGCTCGATGCATTTTTAATTATTTTTCTTTCACTCTTAATATTCTAATAAGCAGTCTGCGTTTGTTTGGATTCCTCCCTTTTGTTCAGAAATTTTACAGCGTCTGAAATTGAAATATCTGACATTAAAATGTGTAAACGTCTCTTATTAGCAACAAGATTTGAGATGTCATCGCCATCACGTAAAAAAAAATCAGAAAAATAAGATGATAAAACGTAGATTAACATTTTAGAACTGCCTGCATCTAGTGCATCATTCTGCTTCAAAGAAGAAAAAGATAAATGATGATGCCATTAAAAGTGAACTAATTAAGGAATGCTTCTTTTAAAAACTCATTAACTGCACCCTCATTTACATAATGATGCATATTAATTAAGTTTTAATGAATCTGAGCTTCCATCAAGTCTCCTCTCCTTGGCAGTGGAGCCATCTCTACAAATGAATAAACACTTCTCTTAAGTATATTTCTCCCTGCAAATGGGAAATGGGTTTTAAACAATAGCAACAAACAAACAAAAGCCTTCAATCTCTGCTCAATAGAAATGCACATAATTCAGGGTCAGACTTGAGCAGAGAAATCTGCATAACCTCTTACTGGTTAAAGGGGAAAATGCTGCAGCTGTTAAACTGTAAGTCCTTGCAGTGTGGCTTATTTATCCAGGGAAATATTTCGACAGCAGTTTCTTTACTTTCTTTTTTTTTTGGAGTAGGGGAAAATTACTAAATTGTGTCTCCATATAGAGAAAGAGTACAGTGACAGGCCATGGGTTGCTCCTAATGAGATGCATTTTAAATTAGAGCGTACCTCTCACATTGCCAGCTGGTGTCTGCTCAGGTGCTTCTGTCTTGTGAGTGATGGAATGCGCACACACCGATGGAGACACACGCGAACCCCCCCATCATCATCATCATCATCACCATCAACAAACTCTATCCCCATCTGAACACATGAACCCTACAAATAAAAGTGTCTCCTTAACATTCGGGGGCTGCCTGCGGTGTCTGAGTGACTCGTGTTAATCCGAGCTTTTGCCACACTTTAATTATGTGATTCCTCTTAGTGAAATAAAAGTCATTACAGCACTGAGAGACGAGTTTCTTTAACTTAATGGAATGAGTGGTTTTCCTCAAAGGAGGAGTGTTTTTCTTTTTCTTAAAAAAAGCAGAGGGGCTTTAACACGAGTTAAGTCTTGTGTCTGTAAGTCTTAAAACTGTGTTTCTTAGAAATAATCAACTAACTGAAAAAAAGAGGAGCCTCATTCTGTAAGTTTAATTTTTTTTCTTCCCTGGGTTTTGTTCTTGAAAATGAGCAAATCAGATCTGATGCTTGCCAGGAATAACAACAGCCACTCGCCGAAGACAGAAGCGCCGTGTCTGCCTTCCATATGAACGCTGCCTACTTGGTTTGTTTGTTTGCGTGCCCTTGTGTCTCCCCCAGCTGGTATGCGGCAGGCAGGTATAAGCAGGGAGGAGGTGCAGGCACCAGAGGCAGGCAAGCTCGGCGGGGTTAAAGGTCGTGACGATCAGATGATTGGAACTACAGAGGGAGAGGGTGTAGCCATGTAGGGAAAATGGGGGAAGCAGATGCCCGTTAATTAGGGGAAATGCGACGGACAAGATTTGATCAGCGAGGGGTACGGCTGCCTCCCGCAGCACGGCAGCTGTTGCGAGGGGGGATGCTGGTGGGGCCTGTGCCTTATATGTGTGTGTCTGTGTGTGTGAGCATGTGTTCCAGGCCCCACAGGGCACAGCCACACGTCACAGACATCCCAGGAACCGTCCGCAGGCCAATGCAGTGCCCTGCGGAGAGAGACTATTTACAGCACAATATAATTCCGCTCATTAAACTCTCAGATGAAGTTGTATTTGTCAGTGTTGACTTTTAGAAGGAAACTTGATTTGTCTCTATAACATTTCCACATCCATAACTATGTTTTTAAAAAACTTTGAGAAGAATTATTTCCAGCACACACAAGCTCAGCTGGTAGGCTTTTAAGAATCAATTTAAGTAATTATCAGCACATTTGTATGTACTAGTAAGCACACAGTATTTTGATCTGTGTTTCTTACAGGTGTCAACATTTATCCTGAGTAAAATCATCTCTAATTGCAAACAAGGCAGGAGTATTTTATTCAGGCTGCCGTGCAAGTTTCATACCTCGACAAAAACTTTCTAAAAATATTTTCCACACACTTTTCTGTGCCACTTTGAGTCAGAGTTGAATAACGGCTGACCTAAACGTTTGCCGGCAGCGATCAGCCCAATGACTCTTTATCGTGCTTGTTCAGAGATCACGGGTGTCCCACGCTCTCTGTCACTTTTTTTGTTTTGAGTTTCAGTGACTAACTTCTCCACCAATGACTCTTTATTTCTGCCTTTGTTTAAAGTCGGCTGTTTGCTGCTCACATTCAAAGGTCAATTAATCAATTAATATGTCAACATTACTCATCAACGTTAACTGTTTGCTTTAATTGTAACGGGACAAACGTATTTTAATGGGTAAATATTTCTTCTAAAGATACTCTATTGCTTAAAATAATCAAGGCTTATAATTACATTCTAAATCATAGGGCTCCTAAGTGTAATACGTTTTATTTCCCTGAAATTAAAGTGCTGTAATTTAATGCAGTTGTTCCTGCCTGTCATGAGACACACACTAAACCTTTGAAAAGTCCAACTAAAACTCAACAAATTTAGAGTAATAAAATGAATTTAAAAAAGCATTGTTAAACATTATTCTAATGTGTACAACGTTATTTTTATTTATTCATGCATGTGCAGCACTTTTTAAAAAAATTCCTCATTTGCTTCAATGCCCTGACTTTTTTGATACGCCATTGATGTTTTTATGGTAAATTTATTATTTCATCTTTTCAAGCAGCAGAACAAGGTTCGCAGACAAAAAAAAAGATCGCTGCAGAAGATTCCCTCCCGCCCTCCTCCTGCCCCCCCCCACCACCGCCCTTCCACCCACACCACCAACCACCTATTAAAACGTATCTTTCTTTAATCAATTGTTAAATGTCATAGACAATCATCATTTAACACCATCTTCCTGTGTGATTCTTTTTAATCTGGCTGTAAATAGGGCAGCCCTGTCTATCACATCGGTTTGTGCCGTACACCAGAGACTTAAGGTGTTTCAACAATAGCTCTTGAAAAAAATAAGGAAAAAAAAAGGAAACAGAAAAAAAAAAACAAAGAAGCACTTTTTTTTCCACTCCTCATCTCAAATCCCTGCAGAGAACACCAAAGGTATGAAAAGTGAAGAAAGGGGGGAAATAAATCCAGGCGATGATGAATAATTTGAATGTAGAAATGAAGCTGTTTCAGGAGTGAGTGAGATACCGCACAAGGAGCAGCCATGGGGAGCACACAATTAGGTCACCCAAAATAAAACGCTATCCTCCAGAAAGTCTTTCTTGGAGTTGTCAAATTCAATATATTTCACTGCCAACAGAATTCTTGATTTGGCTGTGAAGTGAGAAGGCGAAAGAAAGGAAGTGAGGGCCTTTTAGAAAGCGAGATGGCTCAGGACTGAGTACATTTGATAATTTATGCACAAAATTGGAACTTTTCATTTAAACTCAGACTATCCTCACAGGAGGGACAACAACACAGGCCATACGGTACAGCATGTGCTGAGGAGCAGGAACATGAAGGGCCCAGACACATTGTTTGCTTTGTGGTTTTATTTTAGATTTAATGACACTCAAAAGGAGATCTCGCCAGTGAGCACGAATGTGGCCGCGCCGCCGCCTCCTGTACAGGAGCGCGGGAGCAAAACTTTGAGGGTGGTGGAAAGTTTATAAAGCATCACTACGGTGACAAAAGTCAACAAACAGCCTCAGCCAGCCGGCTTCTCTCTATCCCCGTGACACAACCCAACAGGAAGGCGAGGCCTCTCCGGAGAGCGCGATACGCCGCGTCTCCAGGTGACAGATATGTCACACCACCTAAAACCCTGTGGCACAATTATACCTCCGTCGCTCTGAAGGGAGAAGGGGGAGGAGAGGGTGTGGGGTGGCAGCTGGGGAGGGGATGGTGGGTACAGAGTGAGTGAGAGGAAAAGTGGAGGGTGCGCGGGGTTGGTGCTGCCGCTGGATGCTTTACTCCTGGCTTATTCAAAGAGACAGCCCAAGGGATGCCTCTCGCTCTTCTAACAAAGCACTTTTTTTTTCCTTGAGTATTGCTGGGTGTGCTTCAGTCAAATCCTCTGGGTCCCAGTCCCCCCCCAGTCCTCCCCCAGCCATTTGAGGATGCCTCAGAAACTTTTTCTCTCAGACACTGGGCCTTTTTCAGAGCTGATGTTTCAAATGAACATTACAATTCTGCAGAGGCCATGGAGAGAGGTTACTGAGCGAGTGAGGACAGAAAGTGGTTGAATGTCAAACTTAGATCTGAGCGATTGATACTTTGAGTACTTTAAAGTGAATTCAAGAAATTTCCAAATTCTTGATGACTTTTTCTTTAGTTTGAGCAAAAGCAGCATTTTTATCTTCATCTAATATTTTTTTTCCATTTTTGTTCAGAGATACACACACAGAGTTTGTATTAGCTTCCGTATGACATGTGATGACTTGGGAGTGCCTAATACGGGCCCAAGGCTTTAACAATGCATGAGTGAGGGAAGGAGAGAGGGGACGCGCTTGCACTCCAACTAGGTCAAACTGTCTAAGGAACAAAACAGAACAGACCTCAAGTTTGCGGAAATCATTACAGGAAAACAAACTTGTCACTTGCTTGACACCCTTGACTGTTTTGCTTTCCGAAGCACAGAACGATAATAATAATCATAATAAAAAAAAGTTTTAATGCAAATTAGCCTCTGTGTGTGTGTGAAGTTTTCTCTCGTTTGAAATGCATATCAAAAAAGCGAGCCAAAGCCACAACTTACCTTGTCGTTGACATCGGGGGACAGGAGGAGGAAAAAAGCACTTTTTCTCGTCGAGACCTGGCTTCGATTGTATATACAAGCCCCACAAAGGAAGATAAACCAGAGGCATAGATTCATAAAATATACATTTGCTTCTTTGTCTTTTGTTAAGATCTTCAACAAATACTGCTGATGCAAGGAGGACAAAAGGAGGGAAGGTTATGGGGGTGTTTGAGATATGGAATTGCAACAGAATGCCTTCACCCCTACCTTTTTTCTATAAATTACTGCCATCACGGGAAGACACTCATTCATACTTAAAGCCGCTTTAAGGGCATTTGGAACATTGTCGCTACACTTCTGCTCGGCTTAGTATTTGCTGACTTCAGTGTGTTCGCTCCAAACTCTCCATATTTCGTCAAGACCTGCCACCACAGTGACAACAAACATCAACATGCAAAACTTCCTATGTTGGTATTTACCAAGGTTCCCAGACTGTGGTAGAGCATACAGTCCATGTTACCACAGCGTGTCTCTGGGCCCAAGTAGGTGTTTGCTCTGGCTGACTTCTTATATGGGACCTACCTGGTCTTACTAAATGCAATACAGATGATGGCATAACCTGTTATTCTTATCTCGGTCTCAAATGGGTATTAAAATCAGTTCAAATAGAGATGGGACCCCTATGGATCCAACGTTTTATGCAAAGCTGGCCTGCAACAAACTTGAATAGGGGCTTAGCATGACTCCATTATATAACCATATTTTTAATAACTTCCAGCTTTTATGGACACTACATGTATTTGTTGGCTGGGTGGTGGTATTTTGGTTACCTTTAGGGGTGATAAGAATACATTTTGGCATCAAACATTTCCATGATAAATAAGCAAATTTCCTGTGATGTGCAGCAAGAAAAAGATGAGTTCTTTAAGAAAATCTTTGTTTCCATCGAAACTATTCAAAAGAGTGCAGTGAAGACGATTTCAAAAAGTCCAATTTTAAACTAAAGCAACCACCAGTCAACCAAGAACAAGTGCTGGTGGTTACTTATTTTGCATTCTATGAACCTCTGAAGTCAAAATGTGCATCTGGAAATGACATCAAACCCACCCCATGTTTAAGTTGCATGTCTAAAATCAATGGGATATGTTACTTTCTGTGCAAACTACAATTAGCATTACTAGCTAATGACACTGTATTTCTTTGTGTTTTAAAGATTCAAACAATAATGGTACATGTCCAGTAATGGACTATTTCTTTTGACTTCTATGTTTCCTGCCCTAACAGTTCAAGCAAGCAGTATGATGGGTCTGGTTGCCTTTACTGTGCATGGGCAGATTTGCTAGACAAGAGGTGGTATAATACAAAATTCCCCCTGTTGCATAACTGACTTTAATGAAAGTCACTTGTCTAGCTGAGGGGAAGTTGTCAAATTAAAAAATGTAGCGACAAATAGAGAGAGGAGGAGGGTATCCACAATGGGTCCAGGAGCAGCCCTCAAAGGTCTGGTGATGCAGAGATAAAACCACCTGGACAAGGCACATGGTGCAGCACTGGACACAGGCAGTCTGAGGCCAGTATCCTGTGGCTTGCACGGGCTGGCCCCCACAGCACCTGAAACCCACAGCATCCACACAACATAAAACCCCGACCTTACAAACCCGGCAATGCGCCCAGTCAGAGCACAGAGCAGCATGCAGGCCGCCTTCACCCCAGGGTGATACTGACAGATTGCAACCGCCCACGGCCCCCAGACACTGCAACCATGTCTTACTCAGTCCAAACAGTCCACCCAAACTCCAAACATCCCGCAGCTGGGTCCGACTTCACCCATCCGGGAAGGATTAGACGGTTCTACAACTTTGGTGGTACTTTGGTTGCTTTTAAAGGTACTAGAAATACATATTTGCATCAAACATTTACTCTGCAAATGCAAAGCGAATTTACTTTGGTGTAAAGCTAACAGTCAAAGAGATGAGTTGCCTAATTATTCTGAATTCTGTTTACTGTACTTCTGAAATTAAAATATGAATTTGGAGCTGAGATAAATCCCAACTTAGCCATGTTACTGTTACAAGTCAGAAAATCAGTGAGTTATGCTAGTTCATGTGCTCAGTAACAAACTAACGACAATTAGCTATACATGCATTTAACAGTGTATGTATTTGTGACTTGTGTATTTAAAAAATTAAAGGAACATGTTAACTAACAGAGGTTTTAAAGTGTGATCAGTGTGAAAAGTTTGATCATATACAACTTGTCCAAAGTACAAATAAATGCTTTATTTTTGCTGTTTTGACAGTGTTTTAAACACTACACTGTTATGTTGGATTTTGAGGTCAGGATTGGTGAGAAACCTCCGACTTTCCCTTTTTGAATTCCAACTTTGGGGAATCTTACTGTTCATTCTCCAAACTGAAACTTGAAAAGTTCAGCTACTGATTTAAAATGTGATGGAAGAATGAATCACATCCTTAATCCAGGTAAATAGTACTTTTTTTTGCTAAAGTCTTGTGATACTACCTTAATTGTTAAAACAAAAAATCTTGAGAACCACTGTTTTAATTGATGTTGATTGCAGCCATATCCTGATAGTTTATTAACAACCTGTCACCTGAATATCTTGATCAGTTTTAACATAACCGGCCACTTTGGGGGAGCCTCACAATGTCTGTGTGTGTGTGTGTGTGTGTGTCTGTGTGTGTGTATGAGTCCGAGAGTTTGGATGCAGTTGTGTGTGTATGATTGCCAGTACAGGAGAGAGCGGCGGGAGTGACAGAGCCTCTCCCCAAGGTCACGTCCAAGGAGAGTGGAGCCAATTACTATGCAGATCAGAGCTGATGGCGTTTAAGGGGATTGCTCCGATGCAATCACATTAACTGGCCAGAGAGGAATCTCCAGGCTGACCCCAATCACAAAGGCTACAGCGCTGGGGTCAGCCGGGATGGAGGACTGCAGCCCATGTTTTCTTTTCACAAAACACTTTTTCCTTATCTCAAGCTGGCACGTGATTATCAAGCCAAACAAGCCATTCCCACCACCCCGGCTTATAGCAGGCGTGAACTTGCATATGTATGTTTTGTAGGGAATGCATATGCATTGCAACACATACAGCATATCCCAGACACAAGGCCATTTTCTGGTGTGCTGGCACACAAACACAGCCCAGTGATGTTCACAGTTGACCACAGTTACCCACCAACATGTATTCACACTTTGCTCTGCATCTCTTTTCTCCCCGCTCCTCTCTTCTCTCCCACTCGTCTTTCAGGTGAGCGCCTGTCTCTGATCTGCCGCGGTCTTGGAGGGCAGATTGCAATTTACTCGATCCCTGTGGGTGAGGTGTGTGTGTCCAGGTTGTAAATATGTCTCCTCTATTTCTTCTCTCCCTCCGTCGCATCCTTTCTCTCCCTCTCGTCTGTAGTTCCCCGTCGCTGCCCGCATGGCCAGTAATGAGACTGAGTCTGATCAGGTCGCCCTGGTGTTCCTGGAAAGATCTCACTTGAGCCACTAGCCTGTAATGGAATCTGCATCTAATGCATACATAAATCACACCTCTTTCAGGACATTTTCATATGCATAATGTCTTCCAACCCCCTCCTCTCCTTCTCGCCTCTCTTTTCCACCCAATGAGCCTGGGTTGATGGAGAAGAATGGCAAGATAGAAAAGGTGATGAGCGCCCCTTTTTTGTGTCTTTCTTTTCCAGACCTGTCTGTAATTCTACCTTCTATATTTTGCTGACAAGACCCGCTGAGTGGTGAGATGATACCAAGGCTGGGGAAGATCGACATCTGTTCTCACCAAGCGTATCCTGTGTGAATGTTGTGTATGTGTGTTTGAGAGAGAGTCAAAAGAAGGAAATTAAGTAAAAATATAAGAATCTTAAATATAAAGTGGTGAAAGTCCCTTACATTGGTCAGACTTTGAGTATATTTGAAGAGGACAGTTGCTATGGCCTCTTTTTTCTTCTCTACCTCGTCTCTCTCTTATACCCCTCGCAGGCTTTGTTATGTTAATGCTAACGGATGTGGCGGATTCACAGTGATTTTTCATCTGTCGGTGACGAGAGATAAAAGGCGAGTGACGAGTTGTCGCGATCGTCCTCACTGTTCGCCTCTCAGTCACTAACAAGCTGCTGCATTGTACCTCCACCATTTTCCTCGTGCCCCATTTGCATCTGCAAGCCTCCACTTCATCCTCCCTCCTAAAAGTTTATGCCTCCTCGTTAGGGCCACGTAGGTGTGAGATTAAAATGTTGGGCACACTTTTGTTTTTTATAGGCGTGCCGACTGAGCGAGTGTGTGCCTTTGAGTGCATGTGCCCAAGATCTGTGTTTATATGTGTGTGTGTGTCTGGGGGTGGAGGGTGGTGGTGGTGGTGGTGGTGGGGGGGGGGGGGGGGGTGGATATAAGCATCTGTGCACACTGTAAAGAAAATATTACCATACGCCTTCTATGCTACTCAGTGTTATTTATTTATTTGAGTACCTCCTTAGTACGTGGCACTTTTCTTCCTGTAGGTGCCGTGCATCTCTTTAGATGATACAAGCTGCCATATCAGCACAGGCTAACCCATTCTTAATCACATTTGCATTTTTATTTTGAGATATTCCTCAAACGTTTGCATTATTGAGGATTTATGATGAGCTCTTCGCCTGATCCTCCATCAACTTCACTCATAAAAAAAGGTTCTCCATAACTCATAGGTGAGTGGAATATGCTGTCCCCCCTGAAGTAATTAGATAGCAGAATTCTGATATGGAAAGTTTGAATAAATCACTTTGTTTATGAGGTCTGAGGCCTTGAGAGCGGTAGAGGGCCTTCTGTAACCTCAGAATAAGGGAACAAATTTCCATTTTTGCAGTTTTGCTCCAGTGTACGCAAATTTTAACATTTTATTTTGATCTTAAAGCATGAAACATTTTCTTTTAAAGATCAGCCATGATAATATCTCAAAGCAAGGCAATAGTTTTGTAAAGAAGAAACAGAAACAAAGAAAAACCCAAACACGAGATTTCAGATCTGTAAAGCAACCAAATGTGAGCGTACCAAAAATATCTCTTTCAAAAAAAATGGAAAGAAACCCTCATGCACATACAGCTGGGTAAAGTTGAACCACGAAGTCAGTGTTGCAGGTGCGTTGTGGAAGAGTCTTAAGTTGATGCTACATTCTGCAAGGCAGAGATCTGAGAAGAGATGGTGCCATGCGACTTCTTTTAGCAACTGACATGTACAGTAAAAACTCAATAGAGATGTACCCCTCAATAAATGAATCAAGACAGCTTAACTGAATCTATATATCTCAGTGTTTGAGCTCAATATTAGAAGAGGGTCTTCAATTATGTATAGTTATGTATAGTATTATATTTGTAAAAAATAGCAAAAAGTAAAAGATCCGATCGTTGATCAAAAGATATAAATATAAGCTAGAAATGCACAGATCTGTTTCATTCTGGCCTGTACCAATAGCCTATTTTCCTCTATGTCTGATCTAAGGATTCCAATCCTAGGTGTTTACAATTTTGTTTCTGAAGACTCTAAGAAAAAGTGCTTTACGTGAACCTTCCTGACAGAACCCCTAAAAAGAACAGATTTATAAAATTATTCCCACATATGCATCAAAACATATTGCATATCCCTAACCCATAACCTTTTTTTAACTCAAAAAAAGTTGTCAATGTACGTGCGCTTTGTTGATGCATTTATAGATGAAAAAGGTACAAGTTCTCAGTTTGAAGCATTTAATGAGTATGAGAGCAAAACATTTGATTTTTCAGTCTTTGACCTACCAATCACAAGTCAGAGCAGATAGAGGATACGATAGGTGTATGCTGATCTTTGGAAGATTGTTTTGTGCATCTAAAATAAAATAATACAAATCCCTTTTCCTGCTGCTAACACTAGCAATGTTTAAACGTATACTACAATAACTGAGGCATCTTTAAGATGAATGCATTATCCCTAGTATCTGTGCTGTGTTGTTTTGCGAACTTGTGATAACATGAAAATAATAAAGATCAGATCATTGGTGTTAAAATCCTGGAACTAACTGAGGGTGGGTTTTTTTCGCCATAACTGTACCAGTCTAAAAAAAGATGTATATCTGCTTAAGTCGTTTTAACTTTCAACTCTCCAGGATCCCGCACAATACACTGTCACATCATGAAATCAAGCAACAAATTTAAAAAAGGAAAATTATGTTTTATTTTTATGCCGTTATGAACCCACTGATGTAAGCTTGGGGTCTATTTTAGAAACTTACGCTGCTTAAAAAATAACGCTTTAGTCGATGCACATCGATTTTAAATTCCTTTGAATTTAGGCTCACTACAGTGTAGCTTTCAGAGGTTTTTAAAGTAGCAGCCAGTGGGCAGTAGTGCCGCTTATGGTTCAATAAAAAACGAAAGATCTGTACAAAATAGGGGAACAAACTGGTAAAAAGGCAAATTGGCTGTAAGCCCGCTTCTCTTCATGTTTCATCGTGGTCTCAATTAACTGCTCAATTTTATTTACTTCTATCTTTACCTATAACATTTTTCGGGTGGTATTTTAAAGGATAATGTGCTTTAAAGGCAATCCAACCTCCTGTATTAAAACCATGTTCATATTACTGATTCTGGAGGCTAACGTCCTGCTCTAACCTGATGTATCACTGGACTGGGTTGGAAATCCCCGGATACACCACTTGAAATGATAAGCAAAGTCAGTTTTTTAATTAGTTGGGTAACATTCAAATGTTATTGCTGTAAGTTTTTCCACTGAGTTATAGCTGGCACAATGAGTAAAAGATTTATTTTTGCCACCAACCTAATGGAAGTGTAAAATAGTTTGTGCTCTAAAATACCTAATACCTAAAAATCTCACACTTTTTTAATTACATGAAGCACTGTACTGGTATATTTGTGGACGGGAAGGTGTATCGCAGCCCTGTTTTGTTGTGGAATAACATCTTGTGAATGCTTTCCTACAAACTAAACACAATTTTATCACATTTTTATTCTGCTTGATTTTAGAGTTTGGGAATTTGGTGTAACCTTGTAGAAATTAATTAAAAAATTCTTATTTGTTAAAAACTGTTTAAAACACCTATTAATTTATTATTATTACTCATTAATTAATTATGTTAAGTAGCATGTTTATACAGGAAGTTAGGACAGCGTAAACATCTAGTTTAGCAGTAGACTGCTCTATTGACAAGTGCTTTTAATTCTTCCTGAAGTGTTTTCAAGTCAAATTAAACAACTGTACAGAAAGCTTTGAATCACACATGTAAAAATCCACATCAAGCCTTGTTTTTTGGCATTGCATTAACCTCACGCACAGTCATAACTCGATATGTAACATCCGGAAGTAGTGACGAAGATGGCAGAGGAGGCTGTTTTTTCCTTTAATAGCTCTATCCAGTTTTGTTCGAAACAAGCGTTTTTTTAAACGTGGGTTTCTGCTGCAGCGCTGACAAGTTGCTATAGGCAGCTTTGTCTTCTGTATTTTGAATGAAGACATTGCTGGATAAGGGATGAGTTATTGTGTTGAGCAGCCAGTTAGGTGATGAATAGCAATTTAAGATACGTGATTAAAAAGAAACTGAAGTTCTTTGTTCCTTGTGTCATGGTTCTCTAACAGCCTAGCTGGGCCTCAAAGATTGCCAGCTAGCCGATGGTTGGTAGGGGCATACAGATCCACTGCAGCATGATGTCATGATCAGCTTTACCCTATGGGTTCCCTGCAATTGCATAAGAGCTCTGCTGCTGCATACTAAACTATGCATGTGCAGAATGTGAAAGTCAGAAAAAATGAGAAGAGAATGTAAAAAGTGTCAAAAAGCCTAAACTTAAAAGAAGGAGTTTTAGTCGGTTTTCTAAAAATCTCAAAACTCCTCAAACTCAAGGTAATGACAGGTGAGACTGGGAAGCATCTTCTGCTCAAGAACTATCAACACCGGCACCCCCCAGGGCTGTGTTCTCTCCCCACTCCTCTTCTCCCCGTACACAAACAACTGCACTTGAAGTGGACCCGTCTTTGAAATTCCTGAAGTTTGCAAATGGCGCCACTGTCATTGGCCTGAGCCAGGACGAGGCGGCATACAGACAAGAGGTGGATAGGCTGGTCCACTGGTGCGGTCAAAACCATCTTGAGCTAAACCTGCTAAAAACTGTGGAAATGATGGGGAATTTCCAGAGAACCCCCCTGCCAGTGCCTCCCCTCAATCCTCAACAACACTGTGTCGACTGTGGATCACTTCTGGTTCCTAGGAACCACCCTTTCTCGGGACCTGAGGTGGTCCTCACACATAGACACTGTCTAAAAGAAGGCCAAACAGAGACTGTACCTCCTGCGTCAACTCAGGAAGCACAACCTTTCTCAGGAGCTGCAGATCATCTTCTACACCTTCGTCATTCAGTCTGACCTCTGTTCATCCATTACAGTGTTGTTTGGCTCATCCAAAAACAGGACAGGTCCAAACTGCAACGAACAATTAGGTCTGCAGAGAAAATCATCAGGACTGACCTTCCCTCCATCCAGGAATTGTACAGCTCAAGGGTCAGGTAAAGAGCAGCTAATATCTCTGTCGACTTTATTTTATAGAAAAAACTAAAAAACACCAACAAAGGGAATGAATGGATGTGACAAAACCCTAATGGTAAACTTAACTGAATATGGCAAGACTTTAAGAACATAATAAACAAGGAAAATATAAAAACAAAAACACAAAAGAAAACCAAGATCCAGACACCTGGATTGTGACATATACAGGCTTGTATTGTTGTATATCTACTAATTTGTGATTCCACCCTTGTGAACCTTCCTAAGGGGCTTTCTGATAGATTTTCTACTTTATATTATTTTATTAAAGATACAACACATGTCTGCTTTTTTTTTCTTGAAATAACATCATGTAAAACTGATCTACAGGGGTTGGACAATGAAACTGAAACACCTGTCATTTTAGTGTGGGAGGTTTCATGGCTAAATTGGACCAGCCTGGTAGCCAGTCTTCATTGATTGCACATTGCACCAGTAAGAGCAGAGTGTGAAGGTTCAATTAGCAGGGTAAGAGCACAATTTTGCTCAAAATATTGAAATGCACACAACATTATGGGTGACATACCAGAGTTCAAAAGAGGACAAATTGTTGGTGCACGTCTTGCATCTGTGACCAAGACAGCAAGTCTATGTGATGTATCAAGAGCCACGGTATCCAGGGTAATGTCAGCATACCACCAAGAAGGACGAACCACATCCAACAGGACTCTCCTGTTTCCACCAGAACTGTCCGTCGGGAGCTCCACAGGGTCAATATACACGGCCAGGCTGCTATAGCCAAACCTTTGGTCACTCATGCCAATGCCAAACGTCGGTGTCAATGGTGCAAGGAGCGCAAATCTTGGGCTGTGGACAATGTGAAACATGTATTGTTCTCTGATGAGTCCACCTTTACTGTTTTCCCCACATCCGGGAGAGTTACGGTGTGGAGAAGCCCCAAAGAAGCGTACCACCCAGACTGTTGCATGCCCAGAATGAAGCATGGGGGTGGATCAGTGATGGTTTGGGCTGCCATATCATGGCATTCCCTTGGCCCAATACTTGTGCTAGATGGGCGCGTCACTGCCAAGGACTACTGAACCATTCTTGAGGACCATGTGCATCCAATGGTTCAAACATTGTATCCTGAAGGCGGTGCCGTGTATCAGGATGACAATGCACCATTACACACAGCAAGACTGGTGAAAGATTGGTTTGATTAACATGAAAGTGAAGTTGAAGATCTCCCATGGCCTGCACAGTCACCAGATCTAAATATTATTGAGCCACTTTGGGGTGTTTTGGAGGAGCGAGTCAGGAAACGTTTTCCTCCACCAGTATCACGTAGTGACCTGGCCACTATCCTGCAAGAAGAATGGCTTAAAATCCCTCTGACCACTGTGCAGGACTTGTATATGTCATTCCCAAAACGAATTGATGCTGTATTGGCCGCAAACGGAGGCCCTACACCATACTAATAAATTATTGTGGTCTAAAACCAGGTGTTTCAGTTTCATTGTCCAACCCCTGTATATCACAACAGTTTAGAGTGTCAGAAAAACATCCCTTTTATCAGAGACTTGAAAATGTCAAAGTTTAAGAGTTTGATCATGCTACACTTATTTCTCTTTACTTCATTATGGTGTCATGGTTATACCTTCATTCATCAGAAAATGTGTGGATTGACATCAAACATGCCAGTTCTAAGGCAAAACCAAGAAAAGCAGAGGAATTGTGGAATGTAGCCCAGTTATCTTGGGCTGGAATATCTGTTTACAGGTACTAGAAAATGCTCGACGCCATTCAGCACAGATATAAATCAGTTCCCAGAAACAGTGTTACACTACAAACAGTTACACTACTTAAAGTTACACTACTGAAAGTATCAGCTTAGTGATTTACAGGAATTGCAAATCTTTTAGCGTCTTTCAGCTTATCCAGTAAACGTGTGTTTGTAAAGAAAAAATGCTTTTCCCCATTTTCTGTGAAAACAAATTTAATCAAATCTTTGTATGTATTTGTATGGTAAAAAAAGTTAGTTTAAGGACTTTGGGTAATATTTAAAATACAAATGTAAGTTTGCAATTGTATACCTTGTCAGATATTTTTCATTAAATGTATTCTATGGAGGGGCCTTGTGCTGAGCATTAGTTTTAACTAAGGCAAATATCTTAATGTACTCATTTTCTTTTGTGTGTGTGAGTGCAAAAGTCAAGTTTTTACTATTAAAATATGGGCTAATGTTCATGCCTCGAGACAATGGCCTTTAACAGGTGAATACTTCCTCATCCTCAGTCTTTCTTTTCAGCTGAAAAATTCAAATAATGTTCTTTCCAATTCAAAGTGAGTGTTTTTGCCAAATCTACGGGAAATGAATCAAGCTGAGTTTTATTAAAAAGGATTTGAATATTCAAATGAACGCTTGACTGATCTTTTGTTTAAGCCCTCTCCCTGTTACCAGTTATTAGCTCAAGAGGCTGAAAAGTTTCTCGCATTTTGGCGAATTTCACGTTGGATTTACACTGGGGGGGTTTTATTAAACCATTATTTACATTGACTTATTTCCATTTCGGTTCCCTACAGAAAGTTCAAGATTGACATTTTTGAACAAACTTTGTGGTTTTTTTCCCCCTTGTTAGTTTTTATTATAGATTTGCAATGATGCCTCAATAAAAATAGCACTGCACTCACTGTTTACTGAGATGTAATTGGCTATCTGGAGAAGAGAGGTGTTTGAGGCTGAACTTTAGGATGAAACAGAAATTACTGCCTCAGAGCCTCTCCCTAACTGAAGGTAGTTATTCTCCAAATAGAAATCTCTGCCTCGTGATAATTACTGCCACACACTCTCTGAGTGATGCGATATGAATGTGTGAAGCCATTGTACGTGGGGATCAAAATAATGACATGTCGACCCACAAGGGGAAAGGATTAAAAATGAGATGGATTGTTTTTTTTGCATGAAAAGCAGTTCAGTGATGTTGAACAAGTGGAATTTGGTGCAGTGATTCAAAAAAGGACAACTTGCCCTCTGTGTGAGGCGAGTTAAACAAACCAAGTAATAGTGGCAGACTTCCCATTAATTAAGCTTGAAGGATTCTGTTTCAATCCTCCATTTGTTGATGGGGAATTGCATACTTCACAGCCCCTGCCCTTTTGATGGTAGTTTTGGGACCAACAAATTGATTGATGGATCGCTATTTGCATGTATCTTAAAAATGCATCTTTTTTCTCCCTATTTTTATTGGAAATAATGGAATGGAAGAAGTGTGGTGGTGGGGCTGGTCGTATGTGTCTGGGGTGTGTGTGGGGAGGGGGTTGTTAAGCAGAATTCATTTTCCACCAGATCATAATGCAATCATAGTTGGCCCGCTTTATTGTGCCAGTCAGCACTAGCTTACACACGCAACCACACTTACACAAATATATCTTACTCTGTTTAGGAGATTTGATTTTATTATTCCATCTCACTGTGTCCTATTCAAGCATACACAACAGCCAGACAGTCATATTTATTTATTCTCAGACTTTTGTAATCAGCCATATCAAGCATGAGCAAAGCGGTTATCCACTTCCTTCACATTGCCTGTGAATCACAATGCTTTAAAGAAAAAGTAAAGTAACACTTTGTTGGTGACACAAAAAGCACGGCGCGATTACATGTTGGCCCACTGTTAGAAAATTGAAACCCTCTGTAATCCCACCTTAAGGAAATTGCTTTGATTTCCATGTTCTTTCAATTTCGTTATTGATGAGGCAAAGTGAATTGGAAAGAGGTGCTGTCCAAAGACCCACATTAAGTGCAATATTCAAATTGTTCCCCATCTCTCTCAGTATGAGCAGTGACCTTCGGGTGCCACGAAAGCACAGCCTTATAACTGAGGTAGCTAGTTTGCCTAAGGCACATGAGATATAAGCATATGTATATTGATATATATTGATCCCTAGGCAATGCAGTGAAGCGGAATATATATTTATATCTAGGTGTCCGGTGGATGCAGCGCCTGTGTCCGTTGATGAGAATGGGTATCTGGCTCCCCAGCATGTGGGTGAATTTACTTGAGGGAGTGTATGCAGGGGTTTCAATCTCCCTGCAAAGCATTTGAATATAGGCTGCTGATTTATTACCTTATTTGGTCTGTCTTCTGTATGCAAATGCATTAGTGGGGGGGTGTTGAGGGTGGGGGCAGCAGTGGCTCTGTTGGTGCTAAGGGGGGCACGCTTTGGCTATATGCATAATGAGATTCCCAGGGTCATCCCTCCGGTGTGTCAGGGAACCGTAGTAAAGCGAGCCTCCAGGGGATGTAGAAGTAGATGGGTGGGGGTTGTGGTGAGAGGGTGATATAGAGGGAGGTTATGGCAGATGGGGTCGTGCTAGTCTTTGGGTGCCCCCAACTACACCACAATGACACTACGAATTCCACCCTTGTAACCCTTCCTAAACTCCTGGCAGGTCCACAGCCTATCTGCTGCCAGCTATGTCTACTGCTGCCACACAAAGTAGCTTGAAGTAAGTGTCTCCTAGGGCTCTTGGCTCGGTGGGAGTACATTAGGCCTCATGACAATATATCCCCCCTCCTTGGCCAATTATGGATCTGATCTGTGTATTTAATAATTGCCCTCTTCAGAAGCATTCAATTGTGTCTAAATGGGAGTGGAATTGATTTTTTTCTTTGTACGATATTAGCCGATTACTTTGAGTGCCCCCTTAATTTGAATCGATTTGAATAATGGTTATTCATGTGATCTTTGCCTTTGCTACTGTGCAGCGCAATGACACGCCCTTAAGGTACAGTACTGCTACTGTGATAACTATACTGTATGCCCCTGTGTTGGCATGCACACACAATTTGTAATTACACAATCTGTCATAACTTAAAGTTATGTGTGAAATGATTAATACATTAAGGGCAAGGAGATGCAGAGAAGACTGCAAGGGCATTGATCAATGCAAAATCCAGAGATTGATCCTTTATGCATCAAATCAAATCACGTTTATGTTTATCATCTGATTACGGTGCATCTTTTTTGTGACTGAAGAAAACTTGCTGTTAGAATATTCAGGCATATCTGCTTGCTTTTACGTAGTAGCCTCAAAATGCATAATCCTGCTGGATCGGAATGAAAATTTATGAAAACACTCTTCTTGACTCACTTTAGCTGAGCATATATGCAAAGTGCGGACCTGAGTGCTGTCATTCGTAGCAGAATGAATGCTGCCTGGGCCATCATATGTGTCTCAAAGAGACCTGGGGGACACAGACGGTGATTTACCCCCCACCCTTCAATTCCCCCCAATAGATAGACAATAGGGCTGTCTGACACTTAAAATATTAAAGAGTGGAATATGCACCGCTACGTTGATCTTCACTATCAATATTTAACATCCTTTTATGCATGTATGCTGAGTTATCCAATTTCATTAAGGCCGTTTGTCATCCTGGAGGGCACTGGTCTTGGGCACCAAGAAGCCCAGGAACAATCCAAGGGAAAGGGAGGGTGGGGGGGGGGGGGGGGGGGGGGGTTCACATGCACCCTTTTAGAGGAACTTATCTGGCTTCTTTACGTTATATACAGTACGTTGAATATGTTTTTTCGTCCCCTCAGAGATTAATTCTGTTTTTGCTTTTTTGTCAAATCAAATGTTTCAGATCATCAAAAATGTTTGTCAGACAAAGATAAAGTAAATATAAAAGACAGTTTTCATATGACGATTTCAACCCTGCCCAATGTGAATAAGTAATCATCCCCCTTGATAAATCATTAATTACATATCATCTGCATCTGGTCTCAAACCAACTCGGCATTTAAGAAAAATAACAAAAACATCATACTGATAGTGAAAACATGGTGGTGGGAGTATGATGCTTTGCTATGTTAGAACCTGGACAAAATCCCCCAATTGATGGAACCATGAATTCGGATCTTTAGCAAAAATCCTGAAGAATAAAGTTTGGCCATCAGTTCATGACCTTAAGCTTAAGTAGACTTTGGTTGTGTAGCAGGACAATGATGGAATGCACAACATGAGGTACAGCTCTCATGGCTCTGAATGGCTCAAAACGCCTAAGTGAAAATTTTGGTGAGGCCTAGTTAAAGTCCAAACTCAAATTTAATTGAGATGCTGTGGCATGATCTTAAAGTGGATCAAACCCCAAATCAACTTTTGTTTTTCAAATAAATTGTATAAATTGGGCCATAAGGGTGCTATATTCATGTTACTGTGCATTTTTTACATTTTCATGTTAACATGTTTAATTCTGCAATACTTATCCTAAAACCGTCTCAGTGCTGCCCTCTTTGGGTAGAACGGTGGCTACTGCAGTTGAATCTTCCTATTGGTTCAAATAGTACATCTTGGTACATGTCTAGTTTATAGCCCCATGTTCGGGTATAGAACCATCTCACTCAGACACACGCCCCCACAGTAAGTCCGGAGTTGGAACTGCAAGCACTGATCATAGCATTTTCTGATTTATACCTTCGATCAAATGCTTTACCTGAGATGATATAAATCTACATGTAAATGTAAACTTTTTGAAAGTTTGTTACTGCTTTGAACGTTAGCCCATGTTAGCAATTATGCCGCTAACATCACTTTACCACTCAGAAACTAGACCTGTTCTCTCCTCCACTGCCTCAGAGGTGCCGGCTTTGGGCATCGCTGAGTCAGCTCCTTGAGCCAACATCTCGAACTGATAAGAGTCAGAGCTGCTGGGCTCCACAAAACCTCAGTCAACCTCTGGTCACGAGGGGTTGAAAAATCCTCCACATCAAAAGATCTAACCGTAGCGAAACTACCAGAGCATCACTCTGCTCACTCTCCATGTTTCAATATATCAAATTAAGCTAGCTGCCACACGTCCTCCTGACCACTCCTCGCTTAACCCCGTCCACTCATCCCCACACTTGGCTGTGCCCCTGAATGTCTCTTGGCCCTGCCCACTTTGGTGGCATTTTTCAAAATTTGTTTGGGGGTGGGGTTATACTTTTACATCAGGTATATTCCACTTTAAAAAAGCTCCCATGGTAGCTCAGTTAATGTGATTCTACAAAGAAGAGTGGGCCAAAATGCCCCCACACTGATGTATAAGACTCCTTGCCAGGCACAAAAAGTGAACAGGTTGGGGGAATGATTATTTTTTTACACATGACCAGGTTGGTTTGAATAGTTTTTTACCTTAATAAATTAAATCATCATTTTAAAACTTCATTTTGTATTTACAAAAGTTATTTTTGTTTGACATTAGAATTTGTGTCATATGAAACATTTAAGTGTGACAAAAAAAAGTGACAACAGAAGGAATCTGGAGTGGGCAAATCCTTTTTACATCACTGTAGAGTGATCAGAACAAAATCAACAAACAAATGTAAAAAATTCCCGTTGATGCTGGTGCAAGTGCTAATTGTATGAAAAGGTTGATCTGCTGAAACACCATCAGCGGCTTGGATTTCAAGCATTAACGTTTCTGAGTTGCTGCACTCAAAGCAAGTTCATAAGCACCTCCTGTGTTTCTGAAATCTGTCATTGCTTTGAACAACTCAACACTTGGTTTGCATCCGTGTTATGAATGTCACTGTGTGGGTACACGCTCCTTTTTTTTTGTCATTATAGAGAAAACGTATGAGTTCCTAAAAGAAAGGTGCAAAGAAGCATATAACCACAAATTGTACATTCATCAGTATGTGTCTGTTCTGTGGGCGTCGCTCTGAGCTCGTTGACTAAGACAACGTGGTATACATGGAGCTCTATTTGCTACCCGTACATTTGGCTTGCGTTTATCACATTTCCTCTAACAATACATCTCGATTCCTAAAGGCACAGAATCTCAAATGTGACATTTTAACAACCCTTATTCCGTTCACGCTGCACCATTTCCTTTTTGCACTTTAGTGTCATTTTCATTCCAAACCTGAATTACCAATTTGTCTTTGTGGCACAGGCAATTTACATGCATCCGTTTCAGTTTTTTTTATATGCAAAATGCACTAAAGTGTAGCATTTTTCCCATCACAAGGATATTTTTCTGGGTCTAATTTCATGGTTTTGATGGTGAGTGAGTCTGTCTCGGAGGAACTGTACCTCTTGTTCTCATAGCTCCTGGGTGACGTCTTGATGACAAGTGTCTTTAATATGCATGGAGAATGGCAGGTCCCACATTTTGTCCTCACAGTTTTGCATGTTGAGGGGAAATTGCCCAGCGCTGGAGCTGTGGTTACTGTAGGAGACGAATGTCAGTACCCATTCAGAGAGAGACCCTGGCTTTTTATGATTATTGCCTCTGTGTACGGTCATTAAAAGCCGAGTGGGGGGAATTGTCCATGCGGCATTTTTGGCTCTCACAGTGGGGGCTAAGTTCCAGCAGGAAGGGCTGCACAGACTTTCCCACCTCTTATCTTTGCCAAATGCAAAAGGCCAACTTCTCTGCCATGTCACAGCCAGACTCAATCAAAATCACTGGGATTATTTGCTTTGTAAAAAAACAAAAACAAAACAATGATCATCAAGCTCATAAAGACATCAAAAGTTTAAATGATCAAATGGAAAAAATACTGATTTAACTTGCAGTGAAGAAATGTTGCTTTCACTTGTGTCACTGTATCTGTTTTGCCTACGTAAACAGAAGTTCACCGCAATCTCAAACCCCTCTGCACACAATTAGACTCTCAGCCATTCCTCAATGTGTACTGAATTTTTGTGCTTTGCAATGTGATGATTAAATCTAGTTATAATTTTGTGTTTTTGCCTCAGAACTAATAGAACATGCATTGTCTTATGATTTTCTCTGGCTAGTGAATTTTAAGGTATGCTTTTGCTTAAAAATGTAAGATTTGCAACAGTTTTGCCTCATAAAGTCAATGTTGTACTGCCACAGTCAGTAATATTGTTCATAAGTTTAGGAAGTAAACCATGAGATTTTGTTCAAACCAAAACTAGCAGCAAAACATTGACTTTTTGTAATGCCAAAGTCTGATCATTGTTAAATACAGTGCTTAGTTGATTGACAGGAAAATAAAGCTACTAGCTCACATAAAATAGCAGATATAATTTGTTTGGAATTAGTTTAATGGTTTTAAGAGTTATGTGTCTGCTCTCCACACTTTTACCCTTTTATTTATGTTTTTATGTGCAGGACGAAAGTACAGCTGTATTGCTCCGGGTGTCAACACCAATGAACATGAACTTCGCATCTGATTTTCTGCTGCTGTGACGTCAAGTGCATCTCGCTGTTAATACGCTCAGCCAAATTGGGGTCGCATGAAATGTTTGCTTTAGATGAAACAACCTTACTGCTACCATCTTTTCACAGCATTGCAAGTAAGATGTGTTCAGCAAAAGTCAGAAACTACAGGGACTGCGGATTAAAGACAACATATGCCAAATACACAAAGTACGCATGGCTTTGTAGAGCCTTCTTTCAGTGCAGTTATAGCTGGAAGTCTTCTGGGCCTTGTCTCTTCAAGTAAAACAAATCAAAGTAGCTCAAGCTTGGAGGGCTTGCCAAAGATTCTCATTTAGATTTAGGTCTGGGCTTTGACTGGGCCATTCTAACAGAAATATGCTTTGATCCAAACCCTTCCACTGTAGCCCAGGTGCTGTGTTTTGGGTTGTTGTCCTGCTAAAAGATGAACCCCTGCTCCAGTCTCAAGTCTTTGCAGCATTCAACAGGATCCTTCCAGGATTACCCTATATTTAACCGAATTTATCTTTCCATCAGCTTTGGCTTCTTGCCACTCTTCCATAAAAGGCAGATTTGTGGGGTTCACAACTAATAGTTGTCCTGTCAACAGATTTCCCCACCTGAGCTGTGGATCTCTTGCAAGCTTCTTTGATTAATTCTCTCCATGCCCAGCCTTAATTTTGGACACCTATACCTTGGTAGCTTTGCAGTAGTGCCATAGTCTTCTCATTTTCAGATGATGGATTGAACAGTGCTCCTTGAGATTTTTAAAGCTTGAAATTATGTTTTATAACCCAACCCTGCTTAAACCTTCTCCACAGCTTTCTTACTGACCTGTCTGCTGTGATCGTTGGTCTTTCTGATGCAGTTTGTTCACTAATGTTCTCTAACAAATCACCAAGGCTTCACAGAATAGCTGTATTTTACACACAGGTGGCATCTGTTTACTAATTTTCTTCTTAGACAAGTGGTTTATTTTGGGATTTCAGAGGCACCGATATTTTCAGTTAGTACAGTTTTGTTTATTGCCTAGAGTTTACAGAGCTAAATGAATTACATCAACTGCACACAACCATTTCACAATTGTATTAGGTCATAGCACAAGACTGTGAGAAATTAGTTTTCCATTAGCCATTAGCTTTTCTTTTGTAAGGAATGCATTACTTAATGTGTTTCTCCAAAGTGGACTCTATGACCTGCAATACTGGATGTGTTTTACCTTATTTCTTTATGCTGAACATACTCTTGGAATTAGATTATTAAAAATGAGTTCAATAGAAAACTTTAAACTGAACTGACTTCCACTTCTTAATCCTGTTCAGGGAAGCAGGGGGGGCTGGACTATATCCTAGCATCAACTGCAAAAAGACGCATAAAACAAAATATAAAAACAAAATATAAAAACATATGCAAAAAAAGTCATGCTCCTAAAAGTAAATTTTTCATCATGTCAGTCTTATTTTTTTTCGGTCTTTACTGGATTGGAGAAAGTGCTGAATTGACCAGAGTTTTCTCCAGCTGTATTGAGCATGAAGTAACACATTGCCGGTCAGTGGGCTGAAAGATGGCGGATATCCTTTTCACTTAAAAAAAAAAGACAAATTAAGAGGTGTGGAAATTTTTCTGGTCATGGAAAAACATGGTCAGTCAAGGTGAGGAAACTAAAGGCATGGTACCCATAACTCTTATGAATAATTTTTTCATTAGATTTATGAAGCTATAGTTGGCATGTCTGTAAAGCTGCAGAGTGCAGGCTGGCAGAAACTGGTCTTATTAACCAGCCACTCTCAGCTTGTCAGGTATGTGTCATTCTATAAAGAGCAGAATGATAATAAAGCAATAGTGTTCTGTGCCTAAGCAGTGATCTATGATCTGCAAGTATTTATTTTAGATTTTGCTTAGGTCTATCCATAAAAATCAAAACAACAATAAATAAATAACAACAGCAGATACATTTTTTTTATGATGACAAACTTACTATGTTTCATTATTTTAGGAGCACTTACATAGAATTGATTTTTGATTTGAAAGAAATGCTATTAGACCATGATAAACATTCATGTTTGAAATCTATATATTATTACATTGATGACATGAAACCCGCAGTCCCACACCAGCCAAGGTCAAGTCCCCAGTAGCTTTAGATACTTTTATTGGACTGTGTAAGGAAAATTAAGTATTCAGAGGAAACCCATGAGAATATACATAATTCAGTTGTTTGGCACCTATGCTGAAGCCAAGTTACTCCATCTAAGTCTTAATGATTTTAGCAGTTTTTAAACAGAAACTGAAATTTCTTCTGTACTCTTTCACATAAGGAGACTATGAAGATGTACAAATTAAAAGTTTCAAGAAAAGCGATATGAACTTTGACATTGAACACTTGTGATCATGCTTGATAAATCAGTCAAACTTTGATTTGGCATATGTTGAACTACGTTACTTTTAATAAAGTTTAAGCCGAATGTCAATAATTACTTTTTTGAGTGACAATTGTTGGAAAATATAACATTATTTTAAGTTCTTTTGACACTGAAAAATAAGGACTAACTGAACAGATATTTTGCTTACATTACATATCAGTTTGAATATTTGTGTCATTTCGCACACTGTAGATCCTTCTTGTCATTCAAGCTATTTAGTACTATATTTAGTGCTGAAGTCTGACTGTTTGTGGTGAGGGGAAAAAGAAATTCATCAGTTATGACAAGAATGGAGAAGTTCCCATGATGAGTTCTCACTTTTGTCCTATGGAAGATTTGTTTAGACACAAATACCTCTGTCTTAAAGCAAGGCTGAATAAGATTCATCACTCCAACTCTACATAGAACATGACAGGTGATATGCAATCATTGAGAGCTGGAAATATGTTAAGATATCTCAAGTCAATGAGATATATATTTTTTTCCCCAAGAATGAAGACTATATAACGTGGGTTGTTAGGATTGTTTTATGCTAATGTTTGATAGTCTCAATATATTGAATTTATGAAGGAGAGATCTTGTTTGTCTCTTACTTCACGCTTTTTCCCCCTCTCAGCTCTCCAGCATGTCTCATTTCTCACCTGAATGACACTCTTTGCAGTCAATCCAAACACACACACACAGATCACACATAGCAGTGCACTTAACCATACACACTTACACCACTAAACCCTTTTCTTTTTGTCTCAAAGGCATACACACGCACACCTCTGTCGGCCATATCCGCCACACTTCTTACTGGCGCTAATCAATCTTACAATACATTCATCATCAGCACCCCACCGCAGGCTCCGTCCTGCTGAGTGAAATCTCATTTAGGCCTCTTTGAATGTTTCTCTGCGGAAATGCAAAATTACATCACGGACACGGAGGGACTTGGCCTGGCAGGGAGCAGCCAGTGACAATTAGACACCGAACAGACCAGGTGTGATCGGTGTTACTGCACTCCACAGAGAAAAAGACTGCTCACATAAAAACATTTTGAAAAACTCTCTGTCAAATTCAGAGTGATAGAACATCTATTATTTTATTTTGTGGAATAGTGTTACTTATACAATATAAAACAATATGAAAATGTTAGAAACTGAGAAAATTAGCTGCTTTACTATCTTTATGCCTTCCTTCCTGTATTTTCATAAACAGAGCTGCAGACTGAATCAGTAGCTTAAAACAATATTTTTAGAACTTTAACTTTTCCACTTTTTCAACCAACCATTTTAAACCTACTGTTGTAATTATGAATATGAATATATTATTTGATATTTAATATTAATATTTTGTTATATAATATTTCGGTCTGTTAAGGGTTGTCCTGTGAATACCAGCCCCATAAGGCGATGGTATTAGGACAAAACTGAAAGGGAATTGACCCCCAAGCTCTGACTTGTTTTAAACCCCAGCAAACTTTGCACATACATGGAATGAATTTCCCCCCAAATTTTTTAAAATGCAAGAATTTATTTAAAAAAAATAAGTCAACCCTCAAAGTCAAACATATTTCAATCAACAAATCTTTTACTATGCTACAAAAATCCAGCTAAACTACCAAGCAGATTTTAAAGAATAAGGGAAGATTAATGGGCTATGTACCAAAATAAACAAAATTATCATAGATGGTTTGAACCATGACCCAAAGAGTTGATGCAACATTTACCATCCAATTTTATGTTTGGGGAAAACCAAGGATTATCTTAAGAATCTGGAAGTGAATTTTAGTTTTGTCTTTGGAACTAACTTAGGCAATAATTGGCACCCCTTTAGACAACCATTCCCAAAGGCCAGATTCAGATAAAATATTTTTTTAACAAAATAATATTATAAAATGGAATTTTCTGAATAAAACCAACCTACTGGATGACCAATTATCAACTGTGGGGTTTTAAATTTGGCTGCCTTTTTTTTTAAATTTAAACTAACATTTAAAGGGGAAAATATTATTTTTGAATAAAAACCAAAACCCTTTTGCGAAATGGGCTTAAATTGGGGGTTACTTATTTATCAAGTTTAGTAAAATAATATTTAGGAAAAATTATTTTACTAGATTGAAAAATAACAACCCTTTTTTGGGGAAATGATCTTAGCAGGCAAGAACTTGTTCTTTAAGCTGTTTAGCGGTTAAGGCTAAAAAAAGAAGCTTATAGCTTATCATCATAATCAAAAACCATACCTTTTAAAAAACCGTTAAAAAAAGGATTAAAATGCATCAGCCTGGACGGCGCGTTAAAGGACGATCTTTTGTGTTTAAAATCACCCCTTTTAAAAAAAGTTTCTCTGAACTTAAAAAAAAAAAAACAAACAAAAGAAAAAAAACTGAGCACATGTGCTGAGCAATTAATCTGCTTGCACTGAGATGGTTTTCACCCAAAAAAAAAAACCAAACCGTCATAAAACGAAAAATGTTTTTTAGATTATTTCACTCCAAAAATTCTCTGCCCCAAAAAACAACCCTCTTACGTGAACCCGTGCTGGGGGAAAAAATTTTTCCGGGGGCGATGAAGTTTAGGAAAAGCATCCACAGTGAAAACAAAGGTTAGTTTGCAGCTAACCTCCAGAGATGTGGGGTGGGGCGGCTCGTTCTGTCTGCCCGACCAAACTGCACGTTACTGCTGTAACCACGGTGATGCAGTCCCATTGTCCTTCCTTCAGACCGGGAAAACTGCTCCACTTGTCGTAGAGACAGGGTCTTTGCTGGGAACTCTCTGGAACACAGTTTGCTTCTGTAGACCTCAGAGAGAAAAGTCAAGCCACGCTTGTACCTTAATTACCCCGTTCATGAATGAATACTGGATACACAAACAGCATTAAATTTCCCTTTTAAACTTAGTGCATATGATCGCGTGATCGTATGACACTCTTGGATCCAGTTTGAAGAGTTATGTCTGTTTGCCTGCAAAGACACATTAGCGTGCCTTGTCCCTCCATCCAGTTCCGCTGAGGACCTGCGTGGAAGAGGTCAGTTTGTTGCAAAAGCGGGGTTTTTATTCGGACAGTGATGTCACGGGAAGTCCACTGTTATTCCCTGTTTCTGGCTGTGCTGGAAGTAGGTTAATGCGATTTATTTTGAAAGTTCCAGAAAAGCTCCTACTGGCCATTCATGTTGTCCCCATGGCTGGGGTCCCAACACTACATTTACAAAAACAAACTACAATGTTTTTACTGGGATTTTATGTGACAGACCATGCAAAGTTGCACCTATTTATAAAGTTGAAGGAAAAGGACACATGGTTTTAAACAGTCAGTCGGTCATTTTCTATACCGCTTCATCCATAGTGGGATGTGGGAAAGCTGGTGCCTATCTCCAGCAGTCTACGGGCGAGAGGCCGGGTACACCTTGGACAGGTTGCCAGTCCATCACAGGGCAACACTCAAACAACCATGCACACACCTAAGGGCAATCTAGAGAGACCAATTAACCTAACAGGCATGTCTTTGGAGTGTGGGAGGAAGCTGGAGTACCCAGTGAGAACCAACACATGCACAGGCAGAACATGCAAACTCCATGCAGAAAGACCCTCAGCAGAGAGGAAGAACCCAGGACCTTCTTGCTGCAAGGCAATAGTGCTACCAACTGCGCCACTGTGCAGTTTTAGACATTTTCTTATTAAATATAAACTTTGTAGAACCACCTCACCTACAGCTGCAATTCGTCTCTACAAGATTTACCCATATATGCATCCATTAATCCATCGTCTATACCTTCTTAACCCTGCAGGGTTACAGAGGGGCTGGTGCCTATGTCATTGGGCAAGAGCTGGGATGTTCAAGGAGAACATGTAAACCCAATGCAGAAAGATGCAAACAAGAGACCTGCAGGTCAAGAGTGCTAAAACACTACAGCACTGTCCAGCCCAGATTTGCAAGACTGATTTTTTTTGCCTATTATTCTTTTTCCATGTAGTCCATTGCCAGTTAGACTAGATTGATCATGTCTGTAAACAATCAGTTTTAGGTCTTGCCACAGATTATCAATGGGAATTAGCTTTAGATTTTGACTGGGCCATTCTGACACATGAATACGCTTTGATCTAAACAGTTCCACTGTACGTCCCACTGTATATTTAACGGCCTTTTCCTGCTGAAAGATAATCCTCCTCCCTAGTGTCACGTCTTTCGCGGCCTCCAACAGATTTTATGTTCTAGGATTTCCTGGATTTAACTCTTGACTAACTTTTCTGTCCCTGTTGAATAAAAGCATCCACACAGCATGATGCTGCCACCACAATGTTTTATGGGGATGGTGTGTTCAGGGTGATATGCTTATCTGACCAGGGCATAGTCTTCCACATGTTGTCTGTATTCCCTACATGGCTTGCATCAACCATCAAAGAGGTCTTCTTATGGCTTTCATTCAACAGTGGCTTCCTATCTCTTTTGATTGAAATTCAGAAGTAGGAGTTGCCCTATTGACTTAATCTCCCACCTGAGCTGTGGATATGTGCAATTATCATTATCATCTTGGCTGCTTCTGTAAATGATGTTCTCTTTTCCCAACCTTTCAGTTTGGTGGACAGCCATGTTTTGGTAGGCTTACACAGTTCAACATGAGATGTTCAAGGCTTGGGATATTGTTTAACAACCTGACCCTGTTTTAAACTTTTGCATCACTTAACCTCTGCCCTTTCTGCTGTCTTTCCTGGTCTCCATGACCACTGTTCACTACTAACAAATGTCTGACACCTTAAGATAACAGCTAGAATTACACTGACAAAATAATGCTGCATTCTATTTACCATGGATTGTTGGAACTGAGGATGGCGCCACACCGAACTTAGGTTTTGAAACACGAGTGCAGTATTGTTTCACCTGGCCAGGCAAACCCACCACAATGTGAATTTTTGGAATTTATAAATTGAAATCGTGTGGCAACATGTTTCCTAAAAGAGGTTCAAAAGTTACTGTCAGAAGTTCAAAAAAGTTCATTACTGTAGCTATCACCACTTTTATCGTGCAAGACAACCATGTTGGATTATGAGGTCAGGATTAGTAGGAAACTCAATTCTGAATTTAGGAGACTACTTTTCTAATTGGACACTCTGCAATTCCAGTTTCCAACTAAAAATGGAGCTAAAATAGAGTACTAAAATGAACCACTAACCACAAGAAGCCCTAAAATAAAACTCACTGGGAAGTACAAACCAGTATACAGTCATATTCAGTAAGTTAGAAAATGTGTAAATGAGTATTTTTTTTAAATAATCTTTAAGCATGTATAAAACGTACCTTTCGAAAAGCCTATATTTCTATATCAAAAAAAGTTTTTTTATTGGTCTGATGTAATATTCTAATCTTAAATGTAAATAATGGGCAACAATGAAAAGAAAACAATGTAAAGAAAATCCTTGTAATTGACAGAAATAAAGGCTTGAAAACATCAGTTTGTGTGCAGTTACTCTACATAACATGTCTCAGTTAGTGAGCAAAGTTACTGAAATAAATGGACTTTTCAACTATATTTTAATGTACTGAATGGGTCTGTATAGTCCAACTACTTAATTCTGTTAACTAACAGATGTTGTAGTGAATTTGTTAAATTCTGTCACTGTTTATCAGGGGTAAATGAAAAAGAATGATCAAATCATTTACCCTTTATAATTTATCTAATTCATCAGTGCACAGGGTACAGTTGTTAAATAAATGCACCAAAGCAAGCTAAGGCAACATTCCCTTAATTTCATGGAATCAAAATAATGAAATAACGTAACAAAAAAACAATTTTGATAATTAGCAATATTAGAAAGGTCTTGAGAAGAGGGTTTTAGTCATATTAAATCACTGTGGTTTTTTTCTCCCATAGAACACAAGCTTAGTTAACATTAGAATTAGCCTGCCGAGCTAAAACTGAGGTCCATTTTTCAGGGTCCTAACAATTACAGTACAACTGAGACTTAAATTAGGAGTCATGCGGCAGTAATGGCATTATTGTTGCACCAAATCCTTTACACAGCAGTGTTTCTGCTTTAAACGATTCCATCCAAAAAGAAAATTTGTCCCATTCTATAATTATTTTTAAGAAATTAATGAACGAAACGTTAAGCACCGCAACACCTAATTACCGTGAACCTGAGCCTCATATTTGGAGTTTTAAGCATATTACGACTGTGAAATGTAGACGAGCACAGCAATACTTCCCCTCTCACTGCTTATTACCACATAGAAACATACTGCAGTGCTACAGTAGAAAGCAGATATAGATCCAAAGTGTCAAACTAGGCTTACCGGTCTGCTCAGTCCTCCCCAATATAACCACTTTAAAGTCTTCTATTTTTTAACTTAACTTGTCTTTGGATTTGGATATGAGAGACAGTATGTGGCAGAAAGAAACGGGTTGCTTGTGCTCTTTGACAACAAAGAGATGAAAGAATATAGGTAACAATCATTTTTTTATTATCTTGACCAAATATTATTATATAGATCAGGACAAATGTATTGGCATCCCTGGAAAAATGTGTTAAAAGCCTCCTTTGCAGTAACACAGCTCATAGTTAATTACAATTTTCTTAATGACAAAAAAGCTATTTTAAAAAAGAATTGCCTTTAATAAAATCATAAGTGGCAGAATTGCTAGTACCTCTGCTGACAATACTTTGTGCAACTTCCCTTTCTCACTAGGACAGCATTGAGTCTCTTCTAACATTTTACAAGGTTGGAGCGAACAGAGAGGGATCTTTGACCATTCCCTGTTTGAACAATCTCTCTAGATCTAAGGTTTGCACATTTTTTGCCACACATGTCAAAACGGTCAACCTGAAAGTACTTACCGGTCACATAATCATGTTATTTTGAATAAACAAAAAAAGCCCTGAAATTATTTTATTGTTTTTTTATTATACAAACATATGGATGTGTGAATCACTGTAGATGCAAAACATAAAAAGCGTTTTTCCTTTTTAAAAATAGTTTGCCGTGTTAAAAGAAATTACCAGAAAATGCTTGCTGTGTTAATCATGGTTAATAAGTAGGTGTGCCTAAGTCTGCTATCAAATTAAAATAAAGTTAAAAAAATTTACACAAGATGTTTTAGAATCAACATTTTCGGTTTTAAGAGGATCTGAATTTCTCAGGTAATATTTGCCACAAAAAAACTGCTTCAATTGCCAGAGGCGGTTGGCCAAATTTGTACTAATTTTTAACTGTAGCCACAGCCTGCAAAAAATAATTCAGAGAGGAGCAAATGTCCCGCACGCGACACTTTGGACACCCCTGTTATAGATAACCCTCTTATGCTGTTTTCCCCTCAGCTCACAGGTTTTTACAAGGATTTATGTCTGGAGACTGAGATGAGCATGGAAAAAGGTTGGGTTTATGTGTGCGGCATTCACTGTCCTTGTGAAATTTCAAATTACGATCCATTTGTAATTGTTTGGCAGACGCCCCTAGCATTTTATTCAAAATGTCCTGGTAATAAGAGTGGCAGATCCCAAGCACTCCAAAAAGATTCCCAGGGCCTTTGGAAAAGAAACAGGCCCAGAGGATGACAGATCCTCCACCGTTCTGACCAGTGGCTATAAGGTACTTTATCCGCATGTTAGTCCTTTGTTTCACACCAGAATATCCTGTGTTTTTTGTTGCCTAATCTCATATTTTCCAGGTAAAGTCCCAGGAGAGTTTAGCAAACTCTACATAATTAAGTTTGTAATGGTAGGAGAGAAAAGATGTTTTTTAGGCATGCGTCCCGAACAACCAGTTAAACAAAAAGTAAGGTAAAAGTAATAAAAAAAACCCTTTATATTACAGCGACTGTTAGGATTAATTGGTAGTTTATTAAAAAAGCACTTTTTTTAGTTTGAGGTTATCCTACGTCAAATAAATTTGAATTGATTTTAAGGCACACATCTTTACCATGGGTGCCAACAAATGTTTTCTTCCTTTTAAAAATATTTAAATAGAGAATTATCTTTGAATAATTACAGCTTTAAAGGTGGTGTTCAGTATGACAGCCAGCACAGCTGGCAGGTAGTGAAACGAAATACAAAGCCTCATCCATTAATTATCACTTTTTCAGTCACTAATTTCGAGAAATTTTAATTGATGGAGTTTCAGAAGGATTGGCATACAACTGGACTGTGACAGAGATTCAAGGAAATCTGAGCTTATGTGAGTTTTTATTTTGTATTTTTGGGTGTCTCTTTAGATACATCCAACCAACTGATGGGCAAGTGAGCATGCAAAGCAGACATCTTTACAGTGCAGGAGTGTGTGTTTGTCTGTCCGTGCACTTGTGCGAGCGTGCTCGCATGTGTGCAGGGTTCACAGGCCCAGGCTTTGACATTCACGCTACACCACCTACGCGCTGGGGTCCCATCTCGAGGTCATTTACATATCTTTGAAAGACAGATTGAAAAGAAAGAGAAAGGAGGTGGCAGAGGGAACGGAGGGAGGGTGTGCAGGGAAAAAAAAGAGGAAAAGACGAGATAGATGGAGAGGAAGAGGGGTGATAGAGAGAGTGAGAAAGGGAAGAGAGAAAAGACCAAGCTCGAAGATTACATTCCACCCATCTAGCAAAATGGGGGGGGAGGCAGGGTGTGCAGGGGCCTTCTGGGAGGATCCTTATTCATATTTGTGTGTGAATTGTTTATCACGGTGACAGAAGCGTGCCAGGGCTGAGATAAAGGCAGCGCTCCATCACGGGGCTGTGACAGCGGGAGGACACGGCGAGCACTCACCGCAGCAGCCCCAGAAATATTATTAATAGATGCAGACTTGATTTGCCACGATTGCAGCGTCTTGGCATCGCTTGATTGTGGCCTGTGAAGTTCCGTCCAAAGAGGAAGCTATTTTTCATGAAGTGACAGAAGTCTTTGCGATTTCTATCCACACTCCCCTCACTACCACCTCACCTTCCTCTTTCCCTTTCCCTTTCCCGTCCCCTCCTCCTTCCCTGCAGTTGAGCAGTTGCATCTTTTTTCCACCGAGCTGATATGCAAGGCTGCTTATTTTGAGAGTAGTGTAAGATTTAGGGGTGTTGTGGGGGGGGGGGGGGGGGGGGGGGATCTGGAGAAATAGTCGCTCCTCTGATGGGATGGCCTGTGAGATGGCCTGTAGATGATATCCAGTGTGTGTGTGTGTGTGTGTGAGAGGCTGCCAAGCATGCATAAACTTCAGTAGTTCCAAGCAATATCACAGCTTTAGCTGTACTGGAAAATTTGTTATCACACATGTGCATACATAAATTCATAAGTTCACACAAAGCTGTTAAACTGATTTTTTCCTTATAGACACACGTCAGTGGCGGCGATGATGCTTGCATTAGACCTCACAGCGAGGTTCGGATGAAGGCTGAACGATTTACAGTACAGAGCAGGAAGCTCAAACGCCTCTCAGTGCTGACAACATGTGTCATTGTCACACCGAATGCGTCCACCCTTGCTCGGATTGAGAGAGATTCGCTTTCACTTCTCCCTCGCCATGTGAGTGCTCGTGCAGCCATGAGAGGGCATCGCAGTCCCACGATCTGTGCAGAAAGAGTGAATAAACTCAGATTTTTTTGGCTGTCAAAGTTCAGCTTATGCACACACCGTCTTTGATAAATGGCTCTGTGACTATGATTTGAATTTCAATCCTGGCCCACCAACAAGTTTCACAGGCCTTCCCCTCCCTCCTGAGCGCAAAAAGAAAAACAGGAGGAAAAGATCTGTGAGGATATTTGACAATGAAATAGAGACAAAAACCTTTGTGCCGAGCATTTTCATCTCAAAAACCGCAGACAAGCCTAACTGAAAGGAGTTGAAAGCTGGAGAGTACAGTGAGATCACGACTGTAGACCGCCGTCATAACGGCAGGGCCGCCTCACCCTCCCTGACCTTGTTTGCGCACAGACTTATCAAAACGACCATGAGATCAGAACGCGGCGGAGTTTCTCAGGTCTCTCTTTGTCGCTGCGCACACACTCACACCTGCGCCTGGCAACCGCAGGCTCTGTCCTCATTGGCGTGGAGACGGGAAGAAGGCTGCGGTCACACACACACTCAAGCACACACATACACTTGTACATACATTGCAGCAGAGTGCTGTGCTGGTGGGGCCCTAACCTCATACAGGATGTGCGCTTGTCTCCATAAAGCCCTTATCGCTGCACGCTGCACTGCTACTGCAGCCAAGAGGCCACAGTGTGGGTGTGACACCTGCCAGGGAGAGGAGGTGGGAGGAGAGGCGGGAGCGGGAGAGCTGACTGAACAAACAGAGAGATGGGGTGATGAAGATAACTTTTTAGCTTTTGCTTTTTTTTTGTTTTTTAAGAAGCTAGATTTGTAATTTCACCAGGTTTGGAGTCTCCTTCTTGAGCAGTAATTCTAATAAAATTGAATTGGCTCCAGGCGTCGTGCTAACCATTCAAAGGCCTGGTAGCTACAAATGTTTCCCCCACAATCCGTGTTTTATCCAAACTCGCTATATCCTACACATACGTTTCTTTGAAAACTACAATCTTTTCAGTCTCCTGACAAATAGGCGCACTGTTCAGTGTCGGCTGACAAATTAATTCCAATAATATTCAAATACGATGGCGATGGCGGCGGTGGCGGCAGGTCATCTTTATTCAGCATTATGCTTTCTCCTCGGAACATTGTTTATCCAATCTGCACCCGGGCCGGCTGCAGTCTACTTTACAGTGTTCTGCCTTTCCAGCAATCTGTTTCTGATATTGCTCTATTTTCCTGGGACACAGTGATATTTTTGCACTGGCCTCATAATATTCCACCCTTAATAGAATCATGGTGCTGAACCCCACCTCCTGACTACCCCCACCCCACCCTTTCAATTTGAATAAATGCATTCAATTAAATGAAAACCTAGAATAGTGTGGCTTTTAATTGAAAGGGAATTATCCTCTATATGATTTCAGAAACGATCTCTAGGGAGGTAGTGGTGCTTTTCAACAACTCACCAATTAGACACTTGTCTCTTAAATGGAAACTACCTCCAAAGGAAATGCCCCGCATTAGAGCTTAATGATTTGGGCACTTACCAATTACGGTAGCAATGAATTTCTTTTCTCGTTAAAACAAGACGTCATTTTATGGATTCATAAAAGCTGCGACTCTGTGTACTGTTAAAGCTTAGGGGGAGCACTAAGTGGTGCAATTATATCATATATTTTGTAACACATTGTGTTTCAAACTGTATCATTATTCAGATGGGTGATATTTATACGCTATGTGGATTGTTTTTTTGTACGACAAAGTTTATTTTGAATTAGGAAAAAAATTCAAAAAATACCTTGTCTTGTAAAAAGTCTTCACACTACGTATACTTTTTGACATTTTTTAAAGTTACAGCCACAAACTTCTGTGTATCTTATTGGGATTTAAACCGACAGAAGATAATGTAGAATTTTCTTTTTTGTGTTTGTTTTGACCAATACAAATATGAACAGTGTGGCATGCATTTGTTTTCAGCCCTTACAGAGGTTTAGTTCATCATCTAAAAAGGAAAGGGTGTGCCACATCTGCAAAACTTAAAACTTAAAAGATACCAAACTTAAAAGATATTCCACCTAAACAGGCTGGGAAAAAAGAGCATAAACCGGAGAAGCAACCAAGAGGCCCATGCTAACTCTGGAGGAGGGGCCTTCAATGGAAGAGTGGCAAAAAGAAAGCCACTGTTGAATGAAAGTCATAAGAAATCCTCTTTTTGGTTTAGCACAAGCCATGTAGGAGAAACAGCATACATGTGAAAGAAGATGCTCTGGTCAGATGAGCACCCTGAACACACCATTCCAATGAAACACAGTGAGACAAGACAGTCCAATGAGACCAAAATCCTTTGGGATATATGCAAAAAGCTATGTGTGATGAAACAAAATGGCACATCAACTTTAATACACCAGCACCACAGTGAACATGATGAAGGCAGCATCATGTGGTTAACATCAGCAGTTTATATAAAGATGGATTGAGCCAAATGGAGGGCAATCATTGAAGTTGGAGGCTGCAGAAAACTTGAGACTGGGGTGGGGCCTCACCTTCCAGCAAGACATTTACACTAAAGATACAGCCTGGATATACAATAGAACGGTTTGGATCACAGAATTTTCATGTGTCAGAATAGTCCAGTCAAAGTCAAGACCTAAAATCCCATCGAGAATCTGTCGCAAGAGTTGAAAATTGATGTTCATCTTGCTCAACATTCAATCTGACTGAGCTTGAACTACTTTGCAACGAAGAATAGGCAATATTTCAAGAGATGGTAGAGACATACCTAGGATGGGTACTAAATTCATAAATTTTTTAGGTAACGACCAAATTCCATTAGTACTACCGAGTACCGTTTCACGTAAAATCCAACGGTACCATGTTTTGGTACCTAAACGCATCATTGTGACACTGAGGAAGTGGAAGGCTGGGTGATTTTCCATCCTTGACATGAACACAGCATGGCACGCACAAGAGCGTAATGACAACAGTAGCCGCTGGTATGGTCAACAAAGCAAGCATGGCTGATAGAAAGCACTCGAAAGTATGGCTCCACTTTTCCAAATGTGATGCAGATTATGCTCACAACAATATTTGTGACTTGAAGTGCAAGGCCAGCAGCGGGAATACTTCTAATCTGAGGAAGCACCTGGTCAAGCACCAGATTTTTCTCAAGGCAGAAGAGTGCGCAATTTTCATCAGCCTCAGATCTACGGCTACTACTCCTACATGTGGCACTGTTAGCACGCCTGCATTCATTTGCAACTCGTCGTCTGCAGCCAGAAACATGTGAGAAGAAATATTTGTAACAACTGAGATGTTACAATACAAACAGCTGGATGTTGTTTTGATATATTTGTTAAAGTTTATATATTGAGAAATAAATATTTTAAATAAATAAAAAATTTAGATTTTATTATTAAACAAACTTAGCATTTATTGCCACATAAACACACACAAAAGTACCGGAAACTGGTACCCTTGAGTACCGATATTGATATCCAGGTACTATTTTGATAACATATCGGTTAAAATGTGAAAGGTACCCATCCTTAGATATACCCCAAAATACTTTCAGCTGTAATTGTAGGAAAAAGTGGTTTTACAAAGTATTGACGCAGGGGTCTTAATAAAAGGATTTTTGTTTGTTAAAACTGTGGAACTTCATGTATCATCATTCCCTTTCACAGTTATGCTTTTATATATTTATTTGTGGTTGTAACATGACCAAACTAGAAAAAAGTCAGTAGATATGAATATTTTTGTCAGGTATTTTACTTCAAATCTTTTGTTTGTTCAGTAAAGCCATTATGTTGACAAAAGAGGGCAGCAGGCTGCTACTGAATGACCATTTAAGAGAAAGGGAAAGAAAGGGGAGGAGGGGAGATCTTGGCCAGAGAGACTGTGCGTCTGGTTTTGCTCACTGAAGAGGGCCTGCTTGTCTGCTCGCCTGCCTCCATGGCTGTCTGTCTGTGTGAGTGACTGCAAGATTGGTTTATTTTAGCTCATCATCTCGCTCATCAATCTTTTACATGGGACTGGGTCAGCAAAGATGACAAAAGTGAATCGCTTATGTGGTCTAAAGTTTCTGGCAGCGACTCAGTGTGAGTAAACACAAGAGGCTCACTCTTCCCTTTCTTCCTATAACCCCCCTCCCAACTCTCTCTCTCTCTCTCTCTCCTCAAGTGCTACCCATCCCTCCTCTTTCTTCTCTGTCACCCACTCCCAGTTTCTGCGACCCCCCCTCCTTCATTCCCCGGTCATCACACACTCTCCACTCTCCCGAGTTCCAGAGATATATGAAGGCAATGTGTGGAACTGGATGGCTTTGTGAACTAGGTGCCAGACCACATCTGAGAGGCTGTGCTGAGGGAGCACATTGCACTGTGACGTCGTCCTCTTCTCCCTTCTTCTTTCTCCTCTGCTTGCACTTCTTCTTTTTCCCCTCCGAGGTGTTTGCGAGTGACCACTGATTGATAGATTTCTACATTTGGCCCGGCGTCATAGAAAAAAAAGTTCTCTCTTCTTCCAGATGTGATCCCAGTCACGTGCTCTGCAGAATAATTACTCGATCGGAGCTTGTGAGAGTGGGGCAACCAGCAGCAGTACTAATCAGGATGAAATAATAAGAAGAAATTAAACAGAAGTGCATTAAAGAAATATCAAAATCTCAGTTTTTTCTCTTGAATTCAAACATATGTCAGATGTTGAACGGATTTGTCAAAGTGAGGAAAAAAGGGTAGAGGGAATGCTGAGGCCTACTGGGTATGTGATTGCTTTCAGTGAAGCATGACCACAGTCGAGAACCCAGCCAGCCTTCAACAGTTTACCAAGGAAGCGTTCATTTGTTTGACCTTTTCCAACGACTCTCGTTTTAGGTTCCCAAACATCTACAGTTGTCAGGCTGTCATTTAATGTAACACTTTAAACATGTGATTAGAGGTGGTAGAGGCTGCTTTTCACGAATAACATGTACATTTTATTCCCTATTTAATTAGTGTGAAAACACATAAAAGTACACTCGATGGGAATAATTAGTTAAGATTAATCTGTTTCATGTATTAAATGCCAAATGTTTTTAAAACCCAAAGTGAAGCTGTAAAATGAGTTTCAAGCAACTGTCTAAAACCCAAAAGTCTTTCAGTTTGACTAAAAGAAAATCAACAAATTTTGAAATTAGCCTAGGTCAAACAATTTCATGTTTTTCAAAAGACCTAGTCAGCAATATTATTAAATAAATTTGGGTGTCATATAAAAAAGACCTGTATCCCATTCCAGGCCCAAAATAGCCCCTGTGCACCATAAAAAGGTATTTTAAGGGTATTAAATAAAAGCCATTAAAAGTATTTTAATTGTCGTCAAGCAAATTAGTTTGTAAATGCAATGTTTAGTAATAGCCGAAATCTAACAACTTTAGCTACGTCATTTGGTAACATATTCTACCTAAGGTTTTTGAAAGGATTTAACTGAAGATGTTGGTCCAGTCAACCGTTCGTGTTTGGTCCATAGGTGGTAACGCGGATAAAAATGTGATCACGGGTTGCATTATGAATTAATATATCAGCGTGGCAAAAGTTAAGAACTGTCATAAAACGTGTGGTTGAAATTTTTCTGTGTGTTTAACTTTTCAGCAGGCTGAGCTTTTTAAGGAGTTTGTTTGGATTTTGTGAGGTTCTGTGAAGTTATTATAAGTAAGCTAATATTACCATAACTTTACCTGAAGTATAAAGCTGTTATATCACTGTCAAAAGTAGGTAAATAAATCCTTGTAGTGGAAGAAGTCTTACAATCTATTCTGTATGGTGACTGTTTTAGTTGACTTTAAAAGAACCCAAAGAGAAAATTTTCCTACAGAACGCCGTGTTAGCGGATGTTCGCAATCTATAATCTTACAATAGCCAGTTTTGAAATTTGGTGTTGTCTTTTTTGGTTGAGCCTGTCGGCAGTACCAATCCAATAATTTACTGATTTGGCCGAACTCAGATCTGGGACTCACAAGAAAATACCAGCTTCCAAGCTTTGCCCAACAAAAAACAGAATTCCATGGAAATAAAATTTCAGAAAAAAGTTTCAAATGCTAAAGTCAGTTAAAATAGCCTTACTAGCTTGTTAGCTTCCACCACTCCAATGATTTAGTTACTTTTGAACAAACTCAGGGTTCTACATCTTTCTACTACAGGTAAGTGAACCATTAACAATATGAGCTTCTCAGAACCTTAATTTACAATTACAAACCATTTAACATCGTAGCTGTGGTTGCCAAGGAGGAGTTTCACCTGTCACCTTGTTAGAATAAATCTAAAACACCTAAGAGCATTAAAAAAAAAAAAAATCTCATTTTATTTTGGACAAACCAGAAGAAATAACTTTTTTTTGTTAAAGAATTAACTAATTTGGTTGTGTAAATCCATTTTTGAATTTGTTGGAATACTATTTGGAAGATTATTTTGGCATAAATAAAATAAATTTTTATTTTATTAAGTAATTGATTTGTACACCTTTGCTTTTTGAAACAATTTTCCTGCCATCAAATGTGTGTTTTATATAACTGAATTCAAATAACATGGTTTTGAAGAACAGATTAATATTATCTGAGGGGTAATCAAATGGTTGTTTTACAGTGATAAATTGAAGTCCATATTTAAAACATTTGACCAAATGAAAAGATGCATTTCATCCTAAGGGATTAAATGTCCTTGAGCTAGAAGATCAGAGTTCTACAGTAGGCACTTGCTGAGAAACTTTAAGATTACATTTAAACTAAGACTTTAAGTCTGCATTGCTGCTGTATTATCATAAAGGGCTGACGTTGTCTGGTGTTGAGAATGATGTTGAGCTGCTTGTGCAACTTGGTTTCTTTCTGCAGCTAACTCCGGTGGCTCCACAGCAGTCCCAATGCAAAACCAGCTTTGATTTTACTGGTTTGTTCATTTTCGCTAACATTCATTTTGCTGCCCTAATGCACCATAGTGTATAGTGTCACTTCTGTTCTGAGACGTTTAGAAGATATGCACAATCCTCATCTAAAATAGAGTAGAGTTTGGTCTTTCAATCTCTGTCTTGCATTTGATGTCTAATCTTTTCCCCAGGGGTACACTCAGGTACCTGTAGTTATCCTCTTCCCCACATCTTCTTCCAGCATTCAGCTTACTAGTACACCTCTCAAGTCTAAAATCACCTTATTTGCCATCACGTACAAGATAAGGGGATTATTGTCCAAAATACCAGCTGCAAATCTTTCTTTTCATTGACTAATATGAGAATAAAACATTGGCTACAAACATTTTCAGAAAATCTATAACTAATGTAGAACAATCCAGCCCATGTTAGACAACTAAATATACAGCAGTTTTTAAGATGTCTAATTCTAAGGTGACCCTAATGCCAAAAAGCACTTTTTTGTGTGTTTACAAAATAGGATAAAGGCCTCATAATCCTCAAATGGTATTTTAAAGTGTTTTAATATCTCTGTTCAGTCTATATTTAATCCAGTTCATGTTTGATCAGTCTGAGTCTTTTAGATTTTGAACTAGAAATGATCAAATACAGTCCAGACTCATTAACTGTGAAAACGCAATTTATTGTAGTGCTGATAAAAAAAAATACAGTTGCCAACTTTAGATAGGTTAGAGGCTAACGGTTAGCAAGTCGTGCTATTATCATAGTGCTCACAAATCATCTTGGCTGTTACTCTATCATTTAGGTTTTTTTTTTCCAAGTAGTGTGGGATTCTTCATTAGTCAACTCTCTCTGACAACCAAACAAATACTCAAGAACTACTTCCTGTATCTTCAAGATAAAAATCAAAATAAAAAAAATAAATACATGTCAAGCTTCTCCTTCATATCGGACGCTTGGCAACTGTAGTTTTAAAACAGCTTTACCTTAATGTACGTGATGGGTAGTGAGCCTTTAGTTTCCACACCATAGCTGTCCATGTTATGCAACCAGAAACATTTCCAAACATGGCAAATATGACTTTCTTACATGCAAACAAAGTGAAAGAAGCCTTCTTTCAGCCAGCAGACCAGCAGTGCATAGGCACAGGTGCGGAGGTTAAAGTAGTGGCAGCACTTCACGTTGGTACTTTTTCTGGCATCTCAGTCAGTCATTTTCTATACCGCTTCTTCTATAGTGGGTGGCAGGGAAGCTGGCGCCTATCTCCATCAGTCTATGGGCAGGAGACGGGGTACACCCTGGACAGGTCGCCAGGGTGTACCCCTGAGTAGAAACCAGGACCTTCTTGCTGCAAGGCAACAGTGCTACCAACTGCTACCAATTTCTTTAAAGAAATTATGAACTGTAAGAATGATGAGAAGTGGTGGAAAAGGTTTGCATTTGAACCCGCCCGTAGCATTTTAAAACCTTGGTTTGCCTCATTGCTAGAAATGGGCCCATGACGCCTTTAACAGATTAGTCTTGAACTTCACACTTTAGATTATTTGGGATCACCTGTAAATTTGAGTACGTTTTTCATCTGTTTTGAACATTTATGGTCGTCGTTTGGGGATGCAGATAAATGCTTGCTGATGGATACATGTAGTTTAAATCTTCACTGGTAATGCACACATTGAGTTCTTTCTTAAATGTTCTTTTTGTACTTGCTTTTTCTTTTGACAAGATACTGGAAAGGAGGCCATAGAGAAATGTTGTGTTTTCATACTTACCACCTGAGGACAAACAGAAAACAAAACCAGAGAAATTTAACTGCGGGGGAGAAAAAAAACCTCAGACTTTGCCAAATGATGAAGACACAACTCCAGGAACATGTGACTCACCACACAAACTGCTCCGCCACAGACGTGATCCTCTCCCTTCCAAAGCCTGCGCTTCCCTCTCCCTCTGTAATGCACACACATACACACGACAGCACACAGAGAGAACATGGGCGCAGGGTTGGCCAGCGAACATGAGAGAGATACTCTTTGAAAAATAAGCCCTCATTTGGGCAGAGTGGATTCAGATGGCTTGGCTGCGGCTCAAAGGCGAGCGGCTCTCTGGGTCAGCTTATTATTTCGATGGATGCAAGGCGCTGATGTTCTGAAGTGTGGTGCGCTTCACTCAAGTAACCCCGGCAGCTTCGCACATGGGTCAAGGCTGGGGCCTCGTCTGCATGGTCCGAACCGGCCAAGACGTATCCTGTAGTGGTCTGGGATGGGGCCCAGAGTCCTTTGTCCCCTATTCCTACATCCCTTGTCAGAGACCAACTCAATTCTCATACAAGCAGCACAGATGAATAAACAAGTAAATAAAAGGCTGTAAATTGAATTTAGCTGTGGTTAGGGAATCCCAGACCTGACCAGGAAAAAAAAGGAAGAAAAATGACTAAAATGTGCCAAGTTTTTGCAGTCGTGAGTAAGAAGGCAGATGTTTAATTTTCGTTAGTGTGAGCATAGGGGTGTGGGTTTCTGTGTGTGTGAGTGTTGGGGTATGTAGGTGGTGGCGATGGGGGTGCTTCTCATGGTTGCATTCTGTCAGTGTTTGTGTTTGTGATGAAAAATATTTTTGACTCTTTCCTTTTTTCTCCCCTCAAACAGAGGAGAACATAATTACAATAAGCAGACTCTCCAAACAAAAACAAACAATTAAACTCATGAGTCAGAAAAAAGTATGGAAGTAATCTTTGCTGTTTCGTCTTTAGCTCACTTTCTAGCTGGTCTCCAGTGATTCCTCGTTCACGCATTTAGCTCTATAAACATACTTTGGTTTGTTTGGCTGAGCTCTGATTATTAACATAAAGGATTGCTTTTCTACTTTTAATGTTGTGGTAGTGAGTTCCTGAAACACCGGCAGCAATTAAATCACACTACAATTGACCACACAGAACAAGATCCACCTCACACACACACACACATTCAGATATGTTCAATCCACACGTGTGCACAAAATGAGACAAAAAAAAACCTCTGAAATTACTAAAAATAATAAACACTTAACACAATGGAGAGAAACATAATAGCGTCTGAATGGGAGCCGTCATGTGCGTTTGACCTATGCTGTTCCTTTCTGACTGGTCAAAGGCAGCCTTGCGAGAAGGTTAACCGGACTATATTTGCTGTTATTCCACCGTGGGCATCTGTTCCATGACTTACATTAGCAGTTATCAGCAGCACCAATATTTGTCATGGCCCTGGAGTTGTGTAATTCAGATTTACCAAAGCGTACCATCCACCACCATGGTCTGTTTCCCCCCTCTAGCCGTGCCCTGATAGGGTAATGTGGGATGTAATGATGGCCAATTAGATGGGATCACCAAGCAGGACGTGCAAACAGAGCCCAACAGACTAGACCTAGAAGGAACAGGTCCTGCTGGCGATGTCGGCAACTTTGCCTGTCACTAATCTGTTATAAACATTGAAGCTCCACTTTCGAGTGATTTCATTAAAGCCTAAATTACCTCAAATCAGAGTCTGTGACAAACTCTACTGGACTTACAGTACAGCAGGGTCCCTGACTGAGCTGGGATGGAAGAAATAGTTGGACCACCCAATTTCCAGCTGCAACCAAAGGGCCATTGTGCAGCCAGGCAGCCAGCGCCTTGTATCATAGCATAGCTGAGGGTTGGTGGATGAAAGAGTGCAGTATGTGGCGATAGCTGATAACCTCTAGAACTTTTGTATCAGTAATTGCCCCTAATTAATTGAACAGCCTTTGAGATTAGCTTCGTGCAAATTGAATAACAGAAGTTTTCCTGCTGATGGTTTGTTAGATATTTCACAATAACTTGATCTAACAATGTGCTTGTGCAATATGCATGAACTTATGTTTATGACTTCCAGGGGTAGGAAAAATGGACATAGTGCTGTGAAGTGTTGACCCGCTTACATATTTGTTCTGCTTATTTTTTTTTGTCAATCATAAATGTTTTAGATCATCCAATTAATATCAAAAACACCATCTCAGTACATACAAAATGCTGTTTTTAAATTATAAATTCATTTATTAAGAGAAAAAGCTACCCAAACCAAAGTGCTCCCAAAACAAGCTTGAAAAACAAGCTTAAAAAATAATACCTCTTTTCCATTGAATCATGAAAACTAACGATAACTGAGGCAAGTTAGGCCTGCAGCGCTGTACATGTTGTTCTGGGCTGTTTTGTAACTCTCATTGTGGTTCGCTGGAGTGCCAAAGTCTTAAATGACATTGTGTTGCTTTTTGAGTTCATATAGGCTGCTTCATATAGCCACACAGTTTCTATTAAAGTTACTTCTTGATATCACGGGTCTGGCACTAATCAGATCACAGTGGGGCTAGTTAAAGTGGAACTATAACCCAAATCAATTGTTTTTTGCAGAGGGCCTTAATTGTCACGGCTTCTGTAGTGGAGGACCCCGGAATGCAGACAGACAGGCAGCATGACAGTAGGTGAAGTGATTTAATGAACAAGAAAACTTAAAAAACAAAAAAAACTTGACAAAACATGAACTAGAAGACAAAAACTAAAGCATGACCAGGAAAATAACAGAAGCTTGATTCAAAACCTATCAAGAAGAAGAAGAACCCAAAAACACCCACAAATCATGACAGAACCCTTCAGAGGCTGAAGCGGTGCCTGGCGATCCCCCAGAGACAGGAACAGAGGCGGCAGGACCCTCGGAGACAGGAACAGAGTCCTGCAAACCCTTGGAGGCCAGAGCGAGGACAAGCTGCTCCTTCAACCCCTCAGAAATAGGATCCGGCAGCGCTTCCTCCTCGAACACCTCGTCTCTGGGTTCAGAGGCCAGAATGAGGACTAATCTCTCCTTGAACCCCTGGAAGGCCTTCAGACCAGGATCAGGAGCTAAGGGGTCGCCGGCACCCTCAGTGGCATGGGCAGGAGCTGAGGCGTGGCTGAGACCCTGAGTGGCGAGAGCAGGAGCTGAGGTGTTGCCGAGACCCTCAGTGGCGAGAGCAGGAGCTGAGGCATCGCCGAGACCCTCAGGGAACTTGAGCAGGAGCTGAGGTGTCGGCCAGATCCTCAGTGGCTTGAGCAGGGAATAAGGCATCGGCCAGTCCCTCAGTGGCGTGCGCAGGAGCTGAGGCGTCGCCGAGACCCTCAGTTGCATGCGCAGGAGCTGAGGCATCGCTGAGACCCTCAGTGGCGTGGGCAGGGGCTGAGGCGTTGTCGAGACCCTCAGTGGCATGCGCAGAAGTTGAGGCATCGCCAAGACCCTCAGCGGCTTGAGCAGGGGCTGAGGGGAATTGCCGGGACCCTCAGTGGCTTGAGCAGGGGTTGAGGCGTTGCCAGAACCCTCAGTGGCTTGAGCAGGGGGTGAGGTGTCGCCGGGACCTTCAGTGGCTTGAGAAGGGGCTGAGGCGTCGCCGCGACCCTCAGCGGCTTGAGTAAGGGGCTGAGGCATTGCCGCAACCCTCAGTGGCGTGGGCAGGAGCTGAGGCGTTGCCGGGACCCCCGATGACTTGAGCCCCGGTTCCCCGATGATTTGAGCCGAGGCATCGCTGGGACCCCCAATGACTTGAGCTGAGGCGTCCCTCTTACGATGTCCTCCGCGGCGTGTGGAAGAGGTTGAGGCAGACTTGGGCTCTACAATGGTGGCGCTCTGGAGACATGACGTGGACTGAGCTGCAGCACCGCTCTGGAGCCTTGGTGTGGACTGCTCTGCAGCAGCGCTCTGAAGACCTAGTGTGGACTGCTCAGTAGCAGCTCCCTGGAGACCTGGCATGGGCTGCTCTGCAGCAGCTCTCTGGAGACTTGGAGAGGATGGAGGTGGGCGGCAGTAAAACTGCCTTATTGCTGTCCAGTAATCCTCCTCCATCTGCCTGATTTTCTCCATAAGCTCTGGAGAGGAATAGGAGAGTGGTCCATCTGAAGCTCTTAATTTGGCGAGCAAAAAACCTTAACTGCTCCTCCAGCTCATCTGGTTTTGCCTCAGAACACCGGACTGGAGCGAGTGAAGACGGCATGGGCGGAGCTGCAGCTACCCTGGGAGACAGTGCTGTGGCAAACGAAGATGCAGGAATACTCGCTGCAGCCCTCACGTCAGCTGGCAGGGAAGCCAACTCTACAGACGTCACAGCAGCGGCCGTGGGAGACTGCTCCTCGCCGGCTGAAAGGCAGGGAAAGGCTCCATTCCGGCGTTTTCTGCGGCGGGAGAAAGATGCCGGCTTTGCTGCCGGATCAGGGCGCGCAACCAGGGAAGAAAGCGGAGAAGGGCGCTGAACTGCCTCACGCTCCATCTGCTCCAGCAGCAGTGGAGAGGGCAGAACCTCCAGATCAGGCGGCAGATGTCAAATCACCTCCTCCATCTGCTGCTGAACCCAGTGATCCCTGGCACTCTCCTGCCTACCGTCCGCGAGGTTCATGTTTGGCAGAAGCATTCTGTCACGGCTTGTGTAGCGGAGGACCCCGGAATGCAGACGGACAGGCAACATGACAGTAGGTGAAATGATTTAATGAACAAAAAAACTTACTTCAGAGAGTGATGACAAAAAAAGACATGGGCAGGCTGGCAAGACAGGCTTGGTATGAGCAAAAGGACAAGACATGAACAGAGTGAGTGAATGATCCAAAAACCTAACTTGACAAAACATGTACTAGAAGACAAAAACTAAAGCATGACCAGGAAAATAACAGAAGCATGATTCAAAACCTATCAAGAATAATAATAATAATAAGAAGAAGAACCCAAAAACACCCACAAATCATGAAATTAATGGTGCTATCTTTATGTTACTGCGCATAAATTTCCATGTAAACTTGTTTAATTCTGCAATATTTGTCCTTAAACCGTCTTAGTGCTGCCCTCTTTGGGTTGCTGTTGAATTTTCCTACTGGTTTAAACAGTACAGCTTGGTACATCTCTAAGTCAGAGCCCCGCGTTCAGGTATGAAACCATCTCACTCAGACACATGCCCCTTAAGCGAGTCAGGAGCAGTGTTTCCAAGTCCGCTTATTAAAAGCAACTTTGGGCTTGTTTTTTTCTAAAGTTGATGCAAATCTCGTGGGTCGCAGGTCACGGTTTTTTGGCCTGGTTTTGAACGTGAAGTTGCTTGCTTGGTCTTGGTGTTCTCTACAGATGAAACCCCTTGATTATCTCCCAGCTCCCCACAATAAAGCAAAACACGAGTGGTAGTAATTTGTCCTTTCCACGCCCCAGTTTCCTGGTTATCGCGCCAGCGGGTGAATGAGTTGCAGTAAGTGGGGAAAATAACAATCGTGCATTATAGTCCACAAAAATGCTGTTTTTACACTAAGTCTGTTTGAATTGTTTTTTTATTGACTGTATTTACTCTTATTTTGCTGTTAGGAATGCTAAATGCAGTTTTCTTTTGATCAGACTTTAAAAGTACAAGTTATTTAAAGAATTTAAGTTTTTCAAAATTTGTATGGTTAAAGTGTTTAGCATAATTTTGCTGTTGCTTATGTATAATGCCATAATAATTGTTCTGGGGTTGGACAATGAAACTGAAACACCTGTCATTGTAGTGTGGGAGGTTTCATGGCTAAATTGGACCAGCCTGGTGGCCAGTCTTCATTGATTGCACATTGCACCAGTAAAGGAGGGTGGAAAGGGTTCAATTAGCGGGTAAAAAGCACAGTTTTGCTCAAAATATTGAAATGCACACAACATTATGGGTGACATACCAGAGTTCAAGGAGTGCAAATCTTGGGCTGTGGACAATGTGAAACATGTATTGTTCTCTGATGAGTCCACCTTTACTGTTTTTCCCCCCTCGGGAAGTTTACGGTGTGGAGAAGCCCCAAAGAAGCGTACCACCCAGAGTTTGCATGCCCAGAGTGAAGCATGGTGGTGGATCAGTAATGGTTTTGGGCTGCCATATCATGGCATTCCCTTTTGGCCCCCAATACTTTTTTTTTTTTTTTTTTGAAGATGGACGCGTCACTGCCAAGGACTACCGAACCATTCTGGAGGACAATGTGCATCCAATGTTTCAAACATTGTATCCTGAAGGCGGTGCCGTGTATCAGGATGACAATGCACCAATACACACAGCAAGACTGGTAAAAGATTGGTTTGTATGAACATGAAAGTGAAGTTGAACATCTCCCATGGCCTGCACAGTCACCAGATCTAAATTTTATTGAGCCATTTTGGGGGTGTTTGGAGGAGCGAGTCAGGAAACGTTTTCCTCCACCAGTATCGCGTAGTGACCTGGCCACTATCCTGCAAGAAGAATGGCTTAAAATCCCTCTGACCACTGTGCAGGACTTGTATATGTCATTCCCAAGACGAATTGACGCTGTATTGGCCGCAAAAGGAGGCCATACACCATACTAATAAATTATTGTGGTCTAAAACCAGGTGTTTCAGTTTCATTGTCCAACCCCTGTATATACTTATACTGTTTACAAACGGCCTCTGTTTTACACAGTGTGGTGGTTACCCCTTGGGCTTGTTTTCATAGCGCTGGTTGCTTGGTTCTCTCGCGAAATCTGGCAACACTGGTCAGAGGTTGGAATTGCGATTACTGATCATAGCGTTTAATGCTTTATATCTTTGATCATGTGCTTAACTTTAGATAATATAAATCCACTTGTAAAATGGTTACTGCTTCAAACCTTAACCCATGTGAGCAATGAGGCTGCTAACATCACATCATCGTTCAGAAACTGGACCCATTTTTTGCTCCACTGCCTCTGCAGCTTCTAAACTGTGACGAGGGGGGTTAAAAATCCTCCACCTTAAAAGACTGATCCATGGTGAAACTTCCAGCATCCCTCTGGTCACTCTCCATGTTTCAATATGTCAAATTAAGCTAGCTGCCACTTTCCTTCAGCCTCCTGACCACACCGCTGCTTACCCCCTCTGCTCATCCGCACACTTATACTGCCCACTTTGGTGGCATTGTTCAGAATTTGTCAGGGGGCAGAATTATGCTTTTTCATCAGGTTTTGTTCCACTTTAACCAAACTCAACTTTCCAAAAAAATTTGGATACTTTATAATTTAAAGAGGGTTTCAAATAAAAATATTTTAATGCTTTGAAACATTTAAGTCAGCCAAAAAAGCAAAAACAGAAGAAATCTAGGCGTTGGGATAGGGTTGCTATTTTTCACAACAGTGTATATTGTCCTCAAGCAGAACTGTGAATTTTACATGCTCTATCCCAGTATATATACACTATGCCATACAAGGGCACATTACAAATGACATGCAAACTTCACAGAAATGAAAGTACTTAGTGTTTCATAAAATAGTATCATATAATAGCAAAAGTGGATTGAAAAGAGTTGATAGAATTTTGCTTAAAACTTAAAGTATGTTCAAACATTTTTGGAATGTTCGAGATTGTAAGATTGTCTAAAATGGCCTGCACTTGCATACCTTTATCAACCCATAGCTTGCTTGGTTACAAAACAAACCCCTATCAAACGAGCCACCGTTGCCTGTAAACTCAATTGCAAGCACAATTCCTGGGTAAGGGTACGGAAGATGTGAAAATATAAACAGCCTATTCTATTTTTTTTTTTAAATTAAACATTTTTTCTGCAATGAATCCCTGAACATGTTAAGGACTTAAAATCATAACATTAAACCCACTGAAATAAATGAAGTCATGCAGTATGGAGGTGGAGGTGAAAACAAGGTTACTCAATGCAGTGGACTTTGCCATAAAAGCTGGAATATTATTCTTCTCCTATGGTCCCTGGATGACACTTTAGTCTGTGTAGGCAAACATCATCATGTCTCAACCCAAACTGTAAAACCACACATACCAGAATGTTAATTTGCGATGTTTATGACAGACATGATTTGGAGCTGCTGTAACTGCAATGAATATGTGACTGTCAAAAATATATTTTTGTCAAATCCCTCGTACTTTTAAAGTATGCATTGTGTGAACAGTTCTCCAGCAGGAAAAGCCACAACACAGGAAAATCTCCCTGGGAACCGTCTACGCTGCGTCAACAGCTCAGCTACACAGAGCGCATGAATGATGTCAGAAGCGCCTTATTTCTTGCTATAGGATTAACTTATTTGTATGTGCAATTCAAATTGTGAACCAGCTGCCAGAGAGACATATATGAATCTGGGTTTGTGTAGATTTTTACTGTTGATGCTTAGAGCCTGAATCTCACTAGCTGTGACCAAAGATACAGAACAGCCTCAGATGTTTTACAGGCAGTTTTATCAGCTGTAAAGATTGCATCACCTCATATACAGTAGTACTGTTCAGCGTCTGCTGGGTAGCACGTGGGCATCTTGATACAGTATGGAAAGCATATAAAGCATATCCATGGACAGGTTGAGAGGTGGTACCAATTACATGGAGTAACATTTGGAAGACATGTGAATTCACCTCTAAATGAATAAGTTATGTTGAATGTGGATTTACAGCTAATGTGAAACCTGTTGTACAGGCAGGCCTGGAAATTATATGACAAGTTCTAGGACTTTTTGTAGCACTGTTTCCACTTAATTTATGGTCCTTTGGGGTTTTTTTGGCGTACACTTGTGTGGTGTTTAGCTTTGTATGTGGAGTTTGAAGCTTACATGTCCTCCCCATGTCAAATCTAAAAAATCTAAATTGACAAACATACCTTGTGTCTCTGTATTGGCCCTTATGATGACCATGAAGCCTGTCAGGGTGTACCTCATTTATAAATTGTAGCCTTTAACCTTGCCTTGTGACCTCAATCAGAAGTAAACTTGTGGAGAAAGGAAAATGATTCTTTTTAGACTCTGGAATTTTATTGATAATCGTTTTTGTTTAATTTCTTGAGGTTTTTATTGACTGTTTCTTTTTTTCAATTTCTTGGAGCAAGTTTGGATTCATAAAAGTTTTTTTTTAATTTTGATGAATATTTTGGGAATAATGGCTAATGCATGCTATTTAACAAAACAGTACTGAGAGCATTAGTTGGATTTAAACAAATAAAGCTGCTTTGCGTAAAAATCTGGTCCTGGGTGAAGGTACACACTGGAAATGCTGCCTATCCATAGAAGGTAAAATAATGAGAAAACATTCCTGTCTAAAATGTCATGCTCACCTATAACATATAAGTTAGAACATATAACTGCAATGTTGGTACTTGACAGATCACCAGTCCATCACAGGGCAGAACCTATAAGCATCCATGCATGCTAACACTTACTCTAAAGGTCAATTTAGGATCAACCAGTAACCATGCATGTATTTGGATAGTTCGATGAAACTAGAGTATCAGAAACAAAACAGAACAAATAAGGTTTTTGATTGCTTTCTCCAATTATTGGTGTGTCAAACTTTTATATTGCATTGATTCATCAGGTAGCAAAGACTCATTTTTCATGAATAATAAATAATAAATAAATAATCTTTATTTTCTATAGTGGAGGTTAAACATCCAAATGAATTCAAGTTTCAACACAATCTGACCCAAACTGTCAACCTCAGATGAAATTAAAATGATTACAATGTTTAGGAACAACTCAGAGAGTACAGATGCTGAAGTATCTCTCACACTCCTGCTCAGAAGTTGGTACCCTCAAACCTGACTGAAATTTGCAGCTGCCCACATGGACAACTCAAATAACGTCTGCAGAGAAGGAAAAGATTGAACCATTTGGCGACAGTGACAAGAGGAATAATTTAAGGAGAAAAGGTGGAGCTATCAAACCTAAGAACTCTACAAGCTCTGAGACATAGTGGTGGCAGCATAATGCTGAAGGTCTGCTACGCTGCCACTGGTACTGAGGCACTGAATAATGAGGAAGGAAAACAACCCCTGAATTAGTGTACTTCACCTGAAATTGACTAGCTGACTGAAACACAGACACAAGTGAGTGTTCTAATAAAACAACGATCTCAAACAAAAATCAAAACTGTTTTTAAAAAGGATAAAGCAGGCTAGCATTAAGCTTTTGGATTGTGTTCCCTCTTTAAAACATCAGCAAAGATCCCAGCATTTACAAAATCCTCTACAGTGATGCTATGAACTAGTTGCTGTTTTGTTTCCATGTCTGCTCTCTCCTAATAGATCAAGAAAAGGTTTGCTGCATTTGAATTGAATGTAGCCTCTGATAGCCAGACGTTTGATCCAAATCCCCACTGAGTAGTTTTTAAGAGCGCCATCCCTTTTCTCTATAATTCTAAGGACATTGTCTTGGGTTGCTGTGTGCAACGAACCATCTGCTACATCAGGTTCAAATCTGCAGGGAAGACAGATAGAGTCTGTCCTGACATGTAACGTTCACTTTCGTCTACCCTTGCCTGAAAGGTGGAAGCAATCTTTTCAAGGATTACAACAAATACTGGGCCATAAATCTGTCACCGATTTCACGGGTTTGACTGGCGATTTGGACAAGCAAGAAAAGAGTAAATTGCAATTATTCTGAAAAAACCTAAACTGGATTTTTCATATGCTTGTAAAAATTATAAGTTTAGGGCAGCAGCTTAAGCCTGTTTTAATAACCAGTAAGGGAAACATGCATAAATAAAAGAATCTGAAATAAACTATATAATACTTGTAAGCACAGTTTATATATGTAGTAAAGTAACGTGCTGAAAAAGCTCCAATTTCCTATATTAGAAATGAATGAACGCAGCTGCCAAATCTGGCTCCCCACCTCCTCTCAGTCTTACTTGTTAGGGCTTCATCACTAAAACATAAATTATACTAAGCTACACACGTGCATGCAAACCAGCACATACCATGGATACGCACACACATGCTTTGCTTTGCCTTTGTGATGCCTCGAGTGGGTCACAAAGCAAAACAGGCGATTGACACCCTCTGGTTTCAACTTCTGTGACCCTTCCAGCAGCCTGTGAAGTAGGCACAGAACAGCAGAGCGGGGGCCCTTTGGAAATATCTGCGGTCAGCTGTGCGGGGAGGAGGGAGCGAAGGAAAGAAACTTGCTTTTAATAAACAAGATAATGGGTGCCATACGCCCCTTCTCACACCAGCGCTGCTTGCAATCTCTCCCTCTTTTTTTTCTCCCCAGTTGCTTTGCCTTCTCGCTCTCCACCTTACATTTTCTACAAAAATTACATTCATCCTTCAAGAATGGAGTGAAAAAAGAAAGAGACTGTGAGAGAAACAGAAAAAAATGAAGTCAATGGGGTGGGAAGGTTTGGCTTTGGTGGTGGTGGTGGGGGGGGGGTGTTCTTCAAACCAACAATTAACTGGCGTCAGGATGTTTATGGGCAGAGTTAGTTTAAGCGACTGGTCCTCGGATACTTCAGCGGTGGCCCTGTGCTGATGAATGCGGAAATTATGCAAAACAAACAAAAAAAAAAAAAACACGGGGCAGATCATTTGTTGTCATAGCAGGGACAAAAACATATTTAAGGGAAACGTTGCTCCTGTTGTTTCAGAAGTGGAGTCACACTATATTATTAATTTGTTGTGTGTACCGAACCAAAGTGGGTATAAACACCTTAAGATTATTTCCCCCTTCAAGCTAAAAGGGATTCCAGGAAATTGGACACCGGTACCACAGTGAGGCAAGGATGGGCCGTGGGACTTAGACATGTAGCACACATGACTCGCTTTACTAAAACTAAACAGCATGCACTGACATGACCATGGAAACCTATGATGCCATGCATGTGTCTGTTTTTGGAAGCCCAGTTCTTCTGTTGAAGAAATTACAGAACCTCAGTGCTGAAAACCCATTTTGGGGATTTTCACAGGGAATGAGCAGGGAGTGATACTTTGGTTTCCCATTTCCCTAAGTACAGATTAACGAAGCATTTTGCCATGATTGCAGCAAAAACTGGAGCATCTCTGCAAAGCGTTTCTCTTAGAAGGCTTGTTTGTCTGTCTTAATCAGTTGAGAATGTATTTTTTGTTTAAATATATTTTGAAACAAGTCCAATATTAGATGTCTTAGATTATCTAAAGGGCAGAGTAAGATGTCATCTTTCTAAAAGAGGTAAATGTAGTTTACCAAGTGTCTCCTTTTTTAATTAATTTATCAATTTTTTTCACAAATAGCAAAGTGACAAATATCACTCAGACAAATTTAGGCTGTCACATCCTAACCTCACCATGCTGATTTCCAATACTTTAGCCTCTTTTTTGTTTGATTTGCTTTTATTTTGCTTGTCATAACTATAAAGTAAAAGGAAAACGATACATAGTTTACAATTTACTTTTACAATACTAGCTTAAAAGATTTATATTCAGTCAATACTTTGTAGAACTACATTTTGGTGCAATTATAGCTGTGAGCCCTTTGGGGAACTTTTGGCCCATTCTTTCTTGCAAATAGCTCAAGCTCAATGAGCTCCACTCCAGTTTTAAGTCCTTTGCAGCCTCTAGCAGGTTTTCTTCCAAAACAGGCCTGTATATCTTTCCATCAACTCTAACAAGCTCACCTGTCCTTGCATAAGAAAAGCATTCACAGCATTATGCTGCCAGCACTGTGTGTGGCCATTTGGATGCTGTGTACAGGATCATATGTGCTATTTTTCCTGTATGGGGCCAAAAAGTATGATTTTTTTTTTTTTGAAATACTATATATTATTTCTCTTCCGCTTGACATAACTAATAAAAACGCAATAAAATGCATTACAGTTTGTGGTTTTATCAGAACAAATTGTGAAACAGCTTAAGTGGTTGGAAAACATTTGCAAGTCACTGTGCATGTCCTTTAGTTTAGACTTTTGTAATTCTAATTCACAGTGCTGTCTGGTGAGTAAAAAAAGCATAGGGGATCAGTGTTTTGGATCATTTCAGTGTCAGAGCCCGTGACTCTGGATGAACACGTAATTTACATCCAAGGCAACAAAGTGGTTTTCACCGCAGAGTCATAGCTGTAAAACCGCCACTAACTGGTTGATGTGGATCCCAGCGTCTTGTGAGATTTTATATTATGAAATCTAGTCTCAGAAGACTCCATCCTGGCCACTGCTCTGCTGCACTGGGACTACTTTTTTATTAGCTTGTCCGATCTTTTTTTCTCGTTCTCCCTTTTTTCCCTCATTGCCCCCACCTCTTACTTTTCATTGTCTTTCTCTCCCAGTTTTACTCTCATCTGCCGGTGCTGCTAAGCCCTTCGAGACCGCCACTGTGGTGTTGCGCCAAGTATTTTTGGCTCGGCCGTGCTTACATGCAAAATACAAATTATGGAGAAATCCGTTGCTCCACGATCTAATTTACTGCTAAAACCACGTTTTAAAAGTAATATCTGTTCTGTGACCCCAGCTCTTCACAGACAGACTTTCACTGACCCATTACTGATGGTGTATCATGTCTTTCAATTTGATCACTGTACTTTAAATTAAGATTTGGTAAATGATACAGTAATGTTATTAAAATGAGTTAACCACACAATATCTGTTTTTTTCTTTTTTTCTTTATTTAATTGCAGGATAAGTAAATACCTTCCCAAGTATATCACCTTCCCCTTCAATACTAATGTATTGTTTTCAATCAGTATAGGGGCAGGGGATTCCCCCCACAACACCCCCGCCTTTGGCCAGACACTTGGCCGGCCCTCGCCCCGTCTGGCACTGCCTAATGCGAGGCCTGCCAGAACATGCTGGAGAGCCAGGATTTAGCTGCTCCGCTCACAGGAATGTGTCAGTCATCCCTGCCAGTCCGTCGTTGCTGATGATTCAAAATGACAATATAATGAAAGCGGTGAGGTGGAGAGAGTGGGTTACTGTGATATGCTGCTCTTACCCACTTTGCTATCAGCTGAATAGCCTTGGGGGAGTAGGGAGGGAGAATAGTACCACGAAAAATGTCCATTAAGGAATGTAGTGAGTCAGGGTAAGTATGTGCAACTAATGACCAACTAATGTCATATTACAACCACAAACCTTACTGTATTTTATAGATATTTTATATGACAGACCAACACAAAGTATTTATAACTGTGATGTGGAGGGTGAAAAGGACATGTTTTTTTTTTTTCAAATAAAAAAAGTAAAACGTTTGGATTGCAAGTATTCATCTTTTAATCTGATACCATTGAACAAAATTGAGAAGATCCAACAGTCAATTTGTAAACAGTCTCTGTGTAGCTAAACTAAAGTATATTGTAAATTCAGCTGTCCTGTGAAGGCCTCAGAGGTTTGTTACAGAAGATGCATAGCAGAAGAACGAATCCCCCATATCTTGAGGTTCGTCCATAACGTGGCAGCCTAGGGTTCTACTCCTGACCTTTGGACCCTACTTCAAGTCGCCCCTCTTTCTCTCTCTGCCCTGTCTGATTACTGGGATTAAAGGTCACTAGCAATAAAAAAATAAATTAACTTTTTTATTTTATAGCACCAGTGGCCTTTATTTTGAAAGTTGACCAGAAGAAAATGGGGTGGAGGAAGAGAAAGGGAAGACATGGGACTTGAACCTCCATACATGGGTTGCGCACTTTTGCCCTGCACCACCACCTTGCCCCAACAATACGAAATAAAAAAAATAAAAAACTAGTGTTGATCGTGCAGTTAATAAATCATGAAAAGGGGTTAAGAATAAAGCCATTGGTGAAAGAAAGCCATGAGGTGTCCCTTTAAAAGCCATGTAGGAGACAAAGCAAACCTGTGGAAAAAGTCCCATTTGCAGTTTGCCACAAGCCATCTAGTATGACAAGAGATTTTACTTTTTGATTCACATGGAAAAAGATGTGTGAAGAAAAGCTAACACTGCTAATCACCCTGAAAAAACCATGCCCATGGTGAATTCTATCCATTCTCCCATCAGAGGTGATGGAAAAATGGATGGAACTAAATACACTGCAATCCTGGACGAAAACGTGTCAGAGACTGCAGAACACTTGAGACTACAAAAATAGAGCCAGGAATTACAATGAAATGGTTTAAATCACAGCATATTCATTGATAGAATGGCCAAGTCAAAGCCCAGACCTAATTACAATTGCACATTAGTTAAGACTTGAAAATTGCTGTTCATACATCCTCCCCATACAGTCTGACCTACACTACCAGTCAAAAGTTTGGACACACCTTCACATTCAATGGTTTGTCTTTATTTTTATTCCTACCTCTGGGAACTCATTCAAGACTATTGGAAAGCCATTTCAGATGAGGACCACATTAAACCACATCAAAAGTGTGCAAAGCAGTAATTAAAAAGGGGCCTTTTTGGAGAATTTAATATACAAAAACTGTTTTGAAGTATTTCACAATTTTGTGCTTGCTTCATAACTCTATACGTTTGCTTTATAGCTTTGTGTTTACTATTTATCTACAATTTAGAAAGTGTTGGGACCCACAGCCATGGATTTCAACATTAAAACTTTTTGAGAAGAACACACTTTTCTGGAACTTTCAAAATAAAGCGCATTAACCTTCTTCCGGCACAACTTTAGAAAGGGAAGGGGGGGTAATGGAGGACTTCCCATGATGCCACTGCCCGTATAAAACCCCCGCCTTGCCAAGGAATCTTTCTCTCCACGCCGGTGACCATCGGTACAGGAGCAGGCCCAGCGCACTGATGTCTCTTTGCTGGCAAAAAGACATAACTCTTCAACTGGATCCAAGAGTGTCATACGATCACCGATCACATGCATAAAGTTAGGTATGAATGAAATACTGTATGTGTATTTTCATTCAGGAACGGGGTAATTGAGGTACAAGCGTTGCTTGACTGTTCTCTCTCAGATCTGCAGAAGCGAACTATTTCCAGAGAGCTCCCAGCACGACGCCGAGTGCAGCTGTTTCCCAAAGAGGACAACGAGTAGCCGCATCACCATGGTAACGTGCAGTTTTGGTCGGCCGACAGAACGGCCGCCACTCCCCACAGCTAAGGAGGTTAGCTGAAAGCTAACCGTTTGTTGACTGTGGACGTTTCTTCAAACTTCTTCGCCACCCCGGACAGCTTTTCCTCAGCATGGTCAGAGGTTAGGTTTGGGCAGAACAATAATAGAAAGATTTAGATTGAAATGATCTAAACGTTTTTCATTTTATGAAGTTTGGTTTTGTTTGTGTCGAACTCCGCTATCTGGCTGCTAGCAGAATATCTGCAGCACACGTGCTCAGGTTGTGTTCTTTGTTTATGTGTTTTTAAAGTTAAGACAAACTTTATTTAAAGGGTGATTTTAAACAGAAGGTTGATCATAACGCGCCGTCCGCGCTTATGCATTTTAACCCCTTTATTAACCCTGGTATTTTAAAGGTATGTGTTTGATTCTGGTGCTAAGCTATCAGCTTCTTTTGTTAGCTCAACTGCTAACCGGTAAGAACACGTGCTTGCTCCTAAAGAGTATTTAACAGGAAGGTTGTTGGTTTTCAAGCTAGTGAATAATAGTCCCTAAACATCATTTTACTAAATCTGATAACTAAGTAAACACTATTAAGCCCCATTTCTCCAGAAAGATTTGGCTCTTTTCCAAATACTCCCTTAAAAATATTTCTTTAAATATTATTTTAATAAATAAAGGCAGCTAATTAGACACCGTTGATAAATGGTCATTCAGAAGGTTGGTTTTATTCAGCAAAACATTATTTAAAACATTATTTTATTAAAATAATATTTTATCTGATCTTGCATTGTGAATGGTTGTCTAAAGGTATGCTGATTGTTGCCTAAGTTGGTTCCAAGACTAACTTAACTTCATTTCCAGATTCTTCAAGATAATCCTTGGTTCTCAAACATAAACATTGCATGGTAATGTTGCATAACTCTTCTGGTCATGATTTTCAATCATCTTTAATCAACTTGTTTATATTGTACATAGCCCATTAGTCTTCCTTATTCTTTAATTCTGCTTGGTAGTTTAGTTGGATTGTTTTAGCATAGTAAAGAGTTTGTTGATTAAATATGTTTGACTTTGAGTTGACTTATTTTTGTTAATAAATTCTTGTATTTTAAGAAATTGTGTGAATTAATTCCATGTGTGTGCAGAGCTTATGCTGTTCAATAATGTCAGAGCTCGTCTCACACCTTTCATCTTTGTCCTAATACCATCGCCTTACTGGGCTGGTATTCACAGGACAACCCTTAACAGACCGAAATATTATTTGATAAAATATTAAAATATTAATATTAAATATTAAATAATATTGGACTGGCGACCTGTCCAGGGTGTACCCGGCCTCTCGCCCATAGACTGCTGGAGATAGGCACCAGCTCCCCCGTGACCCACTATGGAATAAGCGGTAGAAAATGACTGACTGACTGACTGAAATAATATTGTCAGATTCATAATCACAACAAAAGTGATAAAAATAAGAAAAAGCCATTGAATGACAAAGATGTGTCCCATCTTCTGACTGGTAGTGTAGGTTGAGCTATTTTGCAAAGACTGGGTAAAGTTGGCTGACACATATCAAAGGACTTGCAGCTGTATTTGCAGCAAAAGTAGGTTCTACATAGTACTGACTGACATGGGCTGCATACTAATCCATGTCAGAACTCAGATTTTTGGTAATTACATTTTTAGAAAACCGTTTATCCTCTTCCTTGTACTTTATAATTTTATGCTCTTTTGTGTTGGTTTATCACATGAAAGCATAGTTAAATACATTTGAGTTTATGGTTATGTGACAAAATGTGAAAAAAGTTCAAAAGTATAAAAACCTTTGCACAGTAACGTAGGTTTCAGTACCTGTTAGCTCAATCTTACAAACGGTGTGGGTGAGTTGTGGAAAACCTGTCTCTTTTTTCCAAAACATTCAGGAAATAAAAAAATGACTTCAGAAAAAAGTATACGAAAAAGCAAAACAAAGGATCTGGATAAAAGCAGAAAGTTTCATTTTGTCCCCAACTAAGAGATTTTCAGTACATGAAATATTAATCAAGATGGATTGTCTTACACGGGAATGGGTGCATGGAGGGATTTGCATTTTCAAGCCTCTTTCAGCTCACCCATTATTTCATCTCTGAAATTCCACCTTGTGGCTTCTGTCAGCTGGAGAATACCTCTGATGAAGGTGTCCTAGTCTGTCTCGTTCCTGGCTCCGTCGCCAGACAGATGTTGGCATTTGAATCGGAACCCTTGTGGGACCGGCATGCTCCTCTGGGGCGAAAGGGGGAACAAATTATATTGACAAACATGCATGAGATTCATCCTCTGTCAGACAGCCTTTTCAGCAGAGGAAACTTCCACAGAGTCTGGCAGAACATTAATATTCTTTTTTCTTTTTTTTTTAATTAGTGACGACTCGCTCTGGTGACACTTTCTCTTGACTGACAGATTTGTTGGAAAACACAAAAACACATCTTTTTCAGTTTCTCTCAGAAGATTGGCGAGGAACACTAACAAAGTGCTGTCTCTTCACTTAACCAGGTGAGGGAAGAGCAATTGCAGCCCTTTTGCACCAGCATCCTATTTCAGCATCCCAGTGAGGGTGTTGAGTCTAATCTGTGGCTAAGTATCCTGATACTCCTTGCTTTCCCTGATGTCTCCCAGGGGATGTCCTAGCTTGGCCGTCAGCTCAGGATTAATTAAAACTTCCTGTGTCCCTGCAGACGTATTAGTGAGCTGAGCACCAGTCAAACACCAGTTAGCGGTTAGTGCAACAGAGGCTAATACCTTGCGCTTCAAGACGTCGTGCTATAATTAATAACTACTGCCTCTCTTCTTGCACAAGCATCATAAGCTGTTATTCAGAGCATGTGACCTAAAGGCTTTTATCCTTTATTACTGCTGGCATGAGGGAGCACAAGCAGTGTTTTTTTTAGTTAATAATACTCTTGAACATAGCGCATGTGTGCCATTTAAAAAAAAGTGATATGTGTTCTGCCCCTGCTTTAGTATGCATGCATCAAATGCAGAGCTAAATAAATGGTTGAGTTAGGGTCTTATGGTTTATACAATAAATCAAGTTTAGTATTTAAAGTAGTCAATGCTTTTCTTCAGAACCTTAAGCTGATCTGCAGCTGTGGTCAGAAGTTAACATACACTCATCATCAACATCATATGAATTCTGGGTTTTAATAGACACTTTTAAAGGTTTATTTTGTAAGGATGGAATGGCAACAAACAACTTAGACAAGTTTTAAAAAGAAATTAAAATTTACTGTAGATTTTTATTTTTTTTTTATCCACACCAGATGGTGTGGACAATTCTGGTCGAAAATTTAACAACTCCTCTGGCTATTTAAATTGAATGGCTTCCTGTCTACTGTGAAGTGAGATTAACATCAAAATGAAGTGAAAGAGCTACTGCTACCAAGAAAGAAGCTTGTGCTCTAAAAATTAATATATTCATGTTTAAATATGCTACTTCTCCTAAGGAGAAGCCTGCTAACTCCTGGAGAAAGATTAAATGGTAAACTTAGACAAAGATTTGAAGCAATAACGGTAACGCTTCCACACATAGGAAAACCGAGCCAACTGTATAGCATGGTGGTTGCAACATCATGACAAGGGTAACAGATGGTTAAAATAAGAGAGTATTCAAGCAGGACTATAACCACAAATAAACAAACTAAACTGTTTTTTCAATAGATAAATGAAGCTAACCTTATGCTTCTTCAATGGCCCCATCCTCAACCAGACTAAACTTTTGAGGACTATGCTTAAAAGTTAAATTCTTCCCAGTAAAAAAAAAAAAAAAAACTCTGAAATGAGCTATTCTGTTTAGAAACTTGCTCAACCAGAGTAAAGCCAAAACTTGTTGAAGGCTGCAAATGTGTAAAGGTTTTTGAGCAACTTGCTAAGGGACTTTTTTCATTATATACATGATATTAGTGTTTGCAGATGTATGTGAATTATCTGTGTCATTTTTACCTTGTGCGATCTGTGATTGGAGAAATACACTTCTTTATTTTACTTCTTCTTTTTATGAAATCAGAAAATAAACAAGGAAAATCCAAGAAAAAAATAAATTGGCTTTAACATTTAATCTGCCAATCAGCCTGCTATTCAAACGAAACACATAAATGCATTTGGAATGATGCAGTAAAACGATTCCCGCCTTTCTTATTTGTTGTAAAGACAGTAATCCCACAAAAATTGTATTTTAAGAAACTGTAATGATAATCAATTCAGTTCCTCTGTGAATCCAAAAATAACTTCAGTTTTTAAGACAAAAGCTAAACTTTCTACAACTGCAGCTAAGCAGTTTTGCTAAATAAACCAACTGAGATTAGATGTTATTTGTGTGTAACTTTCCTCTTTTGCAAAGCTCGCTGATTTTTTAATCATTAGCTTCACACTTACTGTTACCAAACAGACCCATGCTCTTTGGATGAAGTTTAATTTTCACTTAAAAGACTCAAGCTGTCACCAGACCTGGCTCTTGAATAAACATGGGCTGAGGGGGGTATCATGGGGGACTAGATTTCCTGTGGTTTGGCAAAATGTCACCACAAAGAAAGATGGAGCTAGATGGGGGCCTGATCTGCTGGATCACTTACACTAACAGAGTCCACTGAAAGGGTAGGAGTGAGTGAAATTTAACTGGCGCACACAGGGTAAAAAAATATACAAATACAGTCCCTGAGTGGATCATAGCATGTCCTTTATGTCCAACGGGAAGGCAGGGGAAAACAATGAATACTGTTATTCCAGGTTAGAGGACTTGACCAGCACCTTTGAAAGATTCAAGGATAAGACATGCGGGTGGAGGGAGGATATAAGGAATCCCTGCAATATTAATGTCCAAAATGTCATAGAAAAGTCACTGTACCTCATGGTTAGGTTTGCAGAGTAACAGAGAGGGAATGTGAGACTTGCCTCGTATAATGAATGAGCTAAAGGCTCCTGCCATCAATCCCTTTGGACTAAAGTTTGTCTCTTGTCTTTTCTTTTTTTTTTATTAACGTGTCTTGTCCAGCAGAGTAACACTCAGAATTGTTGTCAAGTAGAAGCCCAACAGGTTTACTTTCACAAGTGAAGCATTACTGCTAACGCTACAGTGCTCTGCTTGTTCTATATCTATATCTATATATTTTTTAGGGGTGTCAAATTATCGCGTTAATTGCGATTAATTGATTTTTTATTTATTTTTTTATTTATTTTTAATCTCCAACTCTACTATTTCTGTATGAGAGTTCACTTTTTATGAAATCTGTTTTTTATGCATTGGGCTTCTTGTGCTTGAGTTGTTGAGGGTGGAAAACAATGGTCAGTCACACCCTAAAGTGGACATTGATTGGCTGCCATGGGTTTGTATGAGCTGATAGGCTCAAGTGAGTAGCGGAGAAGAGACGCGAAAATCGAGGAGCATGTGAGAGTTACATTCCAAAAACACCCCGACGTCACCATTGATAAAGGTAGAGTGATATGCCTTCTTTGTAAGAAGTAGTTTGCTTACCACCGAAGCAGCTCAAGTTTAGCCTACCACATCAACGCAAAGCACCCAGTCGCGAGTGCCGCCGCCACAGTTAATGTTAGCAGCGAAGACATTAGCAATTTAGCAAGCCACAGCAAAGCTCTTCGCCAAACTAAACTCGAAGAGAACACCCCTCGTATGAGCAAGTCTGCAACCGACAGGCTGACAAATGCTCTTGCCAAGTGGATAGCAATGAACTGCAGGCCGATAAATATAGTGGAAGACAAGGGGTTAACAGAGGTGTTGCAAACTGCGTCCAATGACCCATCATACAAGCCACCGTCAAGGTCGACACTGATGACCTAAATTGGCAAGATGACGATGGCGAAAAGGAAAACAAACTTGAGATTTTGGTGAAGGACTCGCCAACTATGTTGCTATAACCGGAGATCACTGGACCTCAGCTGGCAATCACAGCTATTTGGGAGTGACCGGACACTTTATTGATGGTGAGTGGAACCTCAACTCATTTGCACTGACCGTCATGAAAACAGAAACCAGGCACTTTGCTGATAAATGTGCCGAACAGTTCCTCAAGGTGGTACATGACTGTGGAATTGAAAACAAGATATCCACCATTGGTACAGACAGCGCAGCAAACATGCTGGCTGCTATGAGAGCCCTTCCATACGAGCACATCGCCTGCAATGCTCACATTCTCCAGGGGACCATCACGGTCTGCCTCGATAGTAGTGGGTTTGCCGTTGTACTGGCAAAGTGCCACAAGATTGTTGGCCATTTTAAACAAAGCCCTTCGAGTACCACAGAACTTAACCAGCAACAAGTAGCACTTGGAAAAAAGAGCGAGCAACTTGTACAAGATGTACCGACCAGATGGAATTCGACACTAGCAATGGTCTCACGCCTCCTACGCAACCGAGATTCTGTCCAGGCTACATTGGACCAACAGAACCACACATTGGTCATGCCAAACGAAGCTGAGTGGGGTAAACTGCAGAGGCTGGAGGTCCTGCTTGAACCATGCAGGTAAGCCCAAATAAACACGTCCATTTGAATCAAAAACTATTGTCACATGTTAGGTAGTTACATTTCAGAACAATTAAATTGGAAATCAGTGACACTTTAGTTTAAATATCCAGCTAAGTTTATTTTTGCAAACTTATCCACCTCTGCAGGTATTTGACTGAGCTGCTGGGTGGTGAGGCCTACGTCTCTTGCTCTGTAGTGCTGCCTGCTTTTTGCCAACTGGACCGTGTCATGGACATTACTGATGATGATCCAGCCTACGTGGTAAAGTTCAAGAACGCGTTCCAGAGGGACCTGGCAGCACAGCGAGCTGATACCAATGAGACATGGTTCAAGTTGGCCACAGCACTGGATCCACGTTTTAAGAATTTTAAATGTCTTCCAAGAGAAAATTCAATTCAGTTTCAATTCAATTCAGTTTTATTTATATAGCGCCAATTCACAACACATGTTGTCTCAAGGTACTTCACAACAGTCAGGTACATACATTCCAATTAATCCTAACCATTGAACAGTGCAGTCAGAGTTAGTTATTTATTCAAATTGGATAAAAAGTTTTTCTGTCTAAGGAAACCCAGCAGATTCCATCCAGTCAGTGACTTGCAGCATTCCCTCCTCCCGGATGAAGATGTAGAGACAGTGGACAGTCACTGGCGTTGACTTTGCAGCAATCCCTCATACTGAGCATGCATGTAGCGACAGTGGAGAGGAAAAACTCCCTTTTAACAGGAAGAAACCTCCAGCAGAACTATGGTTCGACTAGAACCATGATGTCCAGAGAAACGTGACAAATGTCCCCACAAGATCACTTGAGACCTTACAGTAGTGGGAACATAAAGGCCACCGGGGGGACCACCACCTGGGTCAGGCTCGATCTGCTGAGCTTCTTTGATCTTGTCCTCTAATCTCAATGACAGAGTGCCCACTAAGCATGATGGAGGGAGAATGGGGACCGGCTCGGGCTTCTCTATAGAGGGAGGAAACTGCCTAGATAAGGCGTCAAGTTTAGTGTTCTTAGCCCCTGGTCGATAAGAGATAATAAAATTAAAGCGGGAAAAAAACAATGACCAGTGGGACTGTCTTGGATTGAGGCGTCTGGCCTGCCTTATGTATTCTAGGTTCTTATGATCAGTCCAGATAACAATGGGTTGAGAAGAGCCTTCAAGCTATATCTCCATTCCTCTAAGGACAACTTTATGGCGAGTAGCTCTCAGTCTCCCACATCATAATTTCTCTCGGCTGGAGAGAACGTCTGGAGAAAAAAGCACATGGGTGTAGCTTACCATCTATGGGAGAACGTTGGGACAGAACCGCACCAGTCCCTGTGTCTGAGGCATCAACCTCTAGAACAAACTGCTCCTTGGGATCAGGGTGACTGAGAACAGGTGCAGAGGAGAAACGTTGTTTAAGGTCTGAAAAAGCCTTATCCGCCTCTGAGGACCAGATGAATGGCTGCTTGGTGGAGGTGAGAGCAATGAGTGGAGCAGCAATGATGCTGTAGTCCTGAATAAAACAGCGGTAGAAGTTAGCAAACCCTAAAAACTTTGCAGCTGTTTGCGATCCGTAGGGAGAGGCCAATCGACCACTGCAGAGATCTTGTTGGGATCCGGCTTCACCCGTCCACCCTCAAAAATAAAACCGAGAAAAGTCACAGATGACACATGAAAATCGCATTTCTCAGCCTTGACGAACAGGTGATTTTCTAGGAGCCTCTGGAGAACTAGCTTGACATGAGTGGTATGTTCAATGGGGTCCTGGGAAAAAATCAAAATGTCGTCCAAATAAACAAAAACAAAAACGTAAATGAAGTCCCTGATAACATCATTAACGAACGCCTGAAAAACTGCAGGGGCGTTCATAAGTCTAAAAGGCATAACCAAATATTCAAAATGTCCCACAGGAGTCTTGAAAGCGGTTTTCCATTCATCACCCTGTCTTATACTGATTAGGTGGTATGCATTAAGCAAGTCCAACTTTGTGAAAATCTTGGCCCCCGGAACTGATTCAAAAGCAGAAGAAAGCAAGGGTAATGAATATTTGTTTTTTATGGTGATATCATTCAGGGCACGGTAGTCTATGCACGGTCTAAGAGTCCGGTCCTTTTTGGATACAAAAAACCCCCCAGCTCCCATGGGTGACGACGAGGGACGAATTATGCCAGCCTTGAGGGAGTCATTAATATAGTTCTCCATGAATTCACGTTCGGGCCCAGATAAACGAAAAAGGCGGCTGGAAGGTAATGGGGCCCCTGGGAAAAGATCAATCGCACAATCATAAGGGCGATGTAGGGGTAGAGATAGGGCCAGATCTTTGCTAAAAACCCTCTTAAGGTGGTGATAATCAGATGGTATGTTAGATAGATCTGGTTCAGTATTAGAATCTAAAGGATCTGAGGCCACAGGGACGGCAGAACGAAGACAGGTTGCATGGCAGTGGTCGCTCCAGGCTTCAATACGGGATTTCAAAGTTAGGGGAGTGAGCTCTAAAACACGAATGACCTATAACCAGATCGGTCTCCTTAGTGGGAAACAGAAAAGAGGGGAAAGGTTTCATGGGGTTTTTTCCCGGAAGTAAATAGTTCAAGGGGGGTTTGGTACTCTGAGGAGATCAAATTAAAATTTCCCCATCAAGGGAAGTTCCTCTGATTGATTCTCTAAAGTGTAAAAACTGGTAACTTGAACTTATGAACTAGTCCTGGGTTTTTTTAAGTTTTGTTCTGAACCCTGAATCTATTAGAGCGGAAAAAGCGGAATCTGTTCCCTATTATAACAGAGAAAAGTCTTAAGAAGAAGCAGGGGTGTCAGGTCTTTGGGTTAATGCCCGCTAGTGCCCCCCCTGGATCACTGGCGGGCTGGGCTCTTTTGGGTGGATCGGGCAAACGAGACGAAAATGACCAACAGCGCCACAATACAGACACTGACCTGCCCTTAGCCGTTTTTTTTCCTCTCTTCCAAGGTCAGATGAGCTTTTTCCCTATTTTTGCATGGGCTCAGGAGGGGAGCTACTGTCTGACCTGGCTTTGGGGGTACAGCTGAGCTAGTAGCTTGCAAAATTTTGAGGAAAACGTTCGAGACTCCTGACCCCCTTAATTCTTTCTTGTAAGCCCTTTATCAATGCGAGTAGCGAGATTTATGAGCTCCTCTAAAGGACTTGGGTTCATCACAGTAAGTAAGCTCCCCTCCTTAAGGTTTTCGTTTAAGGAGCGTTAATAAAAGCACTCTTGAGGGCAGGAGAATTCCAACCAGATTCTGCTGCTAAAGTCCGAAACTCAATGGCCATGACAGCTACAGGTCTACTGCCTTGTCTTAAGGTCCATAATTTCTTGGCTGCCTCCTCATTCTGCTGCCCAGGTAAAAAGGTTTGTTTGAATAAGAATAAGAAATCATCGATAAGTGTATTGGTATATAGATTTTATCAAATAATGGGTTTGCCCACCTTAGAGCCTGATCCCTGAGTAAACCAATGATATAGGAAATCTTACTCACATCTTCTGGAAAAAAATGAGGCGATCTATTAAAAATAAGGGAACATTGGAGTAAAAAACCTTAACTTTATTCTAGATTCCCCCGAAAAAGGTTCCAGAGGAGGGGGAGTTAATTCACGACCCATGGAATGATCCTGGAGAGAAGGCAAAACAGGTGGGACAGGATTAGGCGGTGGAACAGGAAATTGTGCTAACAAGCCGTGCAGCTGGGTAGCCATTGAATCAAATGACTGCTGTAAAATGTTTTGTTGCTGGGAAAGAGTTCTAAGTACACTTTCGAACCAGGAACTGGGTAAGCAGGTCAATTCCAGAGTTATTGAGTGAGGAGCTGAGTAAGGTGGTAGGGGGATTAAATCCTTCCTCCCCACAGTGTCTGTGGTTGGCAGGCAATGAACCAGCTGGTACTTGTGATCTCCAGTTAGAAAAACTGTCCTTTCTTCCACGGGAAAAACCCGCTGCGACTTGAGGGCGAACGAGGGGGGTGGACGGGGGCAGGTGAATGGGTTTCTGAGTAGAGTCCGACAGTCCTTCTTGAGAAGATGGGTTGGGGGGTAGTGAGCAGGGACCATGAGTCAGAAAAAGGGTCACGTTTCTGAGTTTTCCACTCCCCCTTAAAATGCGATTCAGGGATAAAGAGGCGCAGGTTACTCCATGAGAAAACCCCGGGGGGGCAGGATCTGTTGAACAGGGAAAAAACAATGAAACGATTGGGTTTTCCCGGGAAAAAAAAAAAACTGCATTAGAGCAGGGGGCCAGCCCCTTTTACCACTGAGTGGACCCCAACGGGCTGACGCCTTCCCCTTTGGTCCTCCACTCCTTTAAAAAAAAGCTGATTGCTGTCAGGATGAGGAACCCCCTGTGCAGAAGCCCCCTGGCCCTCACAACCAAAGGAAAAAAAAAGGAAAAAAAAAAAAAAAAAACAGCAAGGCCCAGCACAGCACATAAACCTGCACACAAACACTGTGGTGGTTGAAAGAAATATTGGAATCTCTCTTTTTAATTTTCATCAGAACTCTTGCTGCAGCATTTGAATCAGCTGAAGGGTTTTTAACTGTATTTTGTGGACTCCCTGCTTGTAAAGAAATTACAATAGTCCAGCCTTTTAAGTAACAAAGGCCGGACTAGTTTTTCAGCGTCAAAACCCCTGGATGGATTTTTTTCTAATGTTGGCAATGTTCCAGAGGTGAAAGAAGGAAATCCATAGAAACCTGTTTAATATGGGATTTAAATGACAGGGCCGGCTCCAAAAGTAACACCAAAGGTTTTTAAATTTATTACCCGGAGGTCAAATTTAATGCCATCCAGGTTAAGTGATTTAATTTAAGCAGTTTTTTTTTTAAAGACTCCGCTCCAAAGACGACAACTTCTGTCTGGTCTGAATTTAGAAGCAAAAGATTTAAAAGTCATCCAAGTTTTTATATCTTCAAGACATGCTTGTAGTCTATCTAATTGGTTGGGTTCATCAGGATTTATGGATAAGTAAAGCTGAGTATCATAGCGTAACAGTGAAAATTCATCCTATGCTGCCTGATAATTTTGACCTTTTGGAAGCATATACATATAAAGAGAATGGCCCCAAAGGACTGAACCTGTGGTACTCCCACAATTAACCCTGGAGTTTAAAGATGATTTATCATTTACATGAAAAAAAGGGAATCTGCAAAAAAAATTTTTAAAAAAAACCAGCCTAGCGCTGTTCCCCTGATCCCTACAGCATATTCCAGCCTTTCTAAGAGAATATTATGGTCGACTGTATCAAATGCAGCACTGAGATCTAAGAGGACAAGTACAGATACGAGTCCATTATCTGAGGCCATAAGAATATCATTAGTGACTTTCAGCAGAGCTGTTTCAGTGCTATGATGAGCTCTGACGCCTGACTGAAACTCAAACAGGTCATTGCTGTGTAAATGCTCACACATTTGATTAGCAACTATTTTCTCAAGGATTTTAGATAAGAATGGAAGATTGGATATAGGTCTGTAATTTTTCAAGTCATCTCGATCAAAACGGGTTTCTTAAGTAAAAGGTTAATTAAAAGCTACCTTAAAAGCTTGTGGTACATATCCATTTACTAAGGATAAATTTTAATCATATCAAAAAGGTGCGGTAATCAGAGGGAACACTTCCTTAAAAAATTGGTTGGGATTGGGTCTAGCATACAAGTTTGAAGGTTTAGATGAAGCTAATATTTCTGATAACTCAGGAAACAGTCCAAAACACAAATAAGGTTCTGCAGTTATTTTCAATGTTGTCTCACTTTCTGAGGATAAAAATCATCTTCGGGAGTATGTCAAAGATTTTTTTTTTTAATGGGGAATCAATTTTTTAAGAAGAATCCCATAAAGTCATGACTGCTAAGAGCTAAGGGAATGGATGGTTTTAAAAAGAGCTATGACTCTGTGTAATTTTTAGCAACTGTACTAAAGAGAAACCCAGGGTATTCTTTTTTTTTCCTTCTATTAATGATGAGAAAAAGCTGTTCTGGCTTGGGAGTTTTTTATACAACAATAGGCTATTTTTCCAGATTAAGTAGGATCTTCTAGGGGTGTAGAGCGCCCTTTTTCCCCAAATTTTCTAACATTGTGCTTTAAAGTACGCAGATCTAAATTAAACCAAGGAGCCTGCCTCTATAAATGATTACCTTATGCATTGTCTAATGCATCACGCAATGATGAAGAAACACTATGAACGAGAATCATTTGTGAGGGGGGGAAAACAGAAATTATTGCCCTCCACTGTGCTTTTTCAGTGATAATGGGGAAATTCAAAGTGGAACAGAATCTTTTAAAAGGTTTTTTACAGCTTGTCTGATAATGATCTACTATAAATAAATTTTTTTTCAGGGGTGTGGAGTACTCGGTTAAAATTAAAACTCAAAAAGGTTATTAAAAAATGGTGAGACAGGACAGGGGTTTTGAGAAAAAAATGTTATGTCTTTACACTCAATGCCATATGTCAGCACAAGGTCCAGAGAATGAAAACAAAAGGGGGTAGTTTGTTAAGTTTTGAGCAAAGCCAAATTTGGTCTAAGATAGCATAAACGCTATATTTAGGCTATCACTTTCAGTGTCAAAAATTTTAAAACCCCCCACTATAATAAATTTATCTGTATTTAACACTAAATAATAAAAGGGTTAGAATTGATCTAAAAAATTGAGAGTAAGGGGCCTGGTGGATGGTTACAAAACAACAAAAAAGAAGTGGTTTTTCGTGCTTTGCAATTTGGATAAGGAAAACTAAGGATTAAATATTCAAAAGAGTTGTGGCTATTGATTGGTCTGGGACTAATCAATAAATCGGACTGAAAGATGGTTGCTACTCCTCCTCCTCGCCCGGTATTTCGAGGAATGGGAAAATTTAAATAATTAGTAGGAGTTGACTCATTTATAGTAACATAATCCTCTTGCTGCAGACAGGTTTCTGTGAGGCAAAATAAATCAATCTGATTGTCACAAATCAGGTCACTATCTAGCAATTTCTTTGAAGAGAGAGATCTTATGTTCAGTAAGCCACATTTAATTGTTTTATTTTTCTTTTCGGTCTGAGTTGTGTTTATTTTTATGAGATTTTCCTGATTTCCTCCTTTTAGATTATTTTTTAATCTATTCAATTTTGGCCGTGGGCGAGACACTGTCTTAATAGGGTAATGGGTGGGTAGCAGAACAGAAGCTGCAGAGAGGAGTATTAAACTACGACCCTGCTTCCTGGTCTGAACCCTAGGTTGTCAGAGTTTTGGAGAACTAATAAATTTGGCCAGATTCCTAGAAAGAAGAGCTGCTCCATCCAAAGTGGGATGGATGCCGTCTCTCCGGATCAGACCAGGTTTTCCCCAAAATGTTCGCCAGTTATCAATGTAGCCCACATCGTTTTCTGGACACCAGAAAACGATGTGGGAACAGTTAAAGACTTTAAGGATAAGCTGGATGAAAGAGTCCAATTTATCAAAAAAAAAAATTAATTTATATAGCACTTTTCACTCATAAGAAATGCAACACAAAGTGCTTCATGAAATAAAACAAAAATAAAACATCTACTGCACTTAGTGTTAATGATAATCATTCACTCATCCATCTATTAATTAATTAATTCATTTAGGTGTGGACCAGTCTGGAGAACATGCTCCAAGCAGCAGAGCTCAGAAGAGAAGCTACTCTCCAGCCCTCCACAGAGTATGATGAACCAGCTCAGAAGAAGAGGAGCGTTCTCCTGCTGGGGTCTGACTCTGACTCAGAAGAAGATGGAATGATGTCTGGAGAGCTGCAGCGCTACAGAGCAGAGCCCAGCATCAGTATTGATGACTGTCCCCTGCAGTGGTGGTATGCTCACTCAGGAGCCTCTGAAAAGCTGTCAGCCAGTACCTGGCCTCCCCGGCAACCTCCATACCTTGTGAAAGACCGTTTAGCCTTGCAGGCCACATAGTACAAAAGAAAAGGGCAGCCTTGCTCCCATAAAATGTGACCAAGTTGGTCTGTCAGCGACTGGCTGAAGAAGAAGAAATAAGAGGCATGAGGTCAGCAAAGCTGCTATGTCCTCTGGCTACTAGAAGTGATTGTTTCAGCACTTTATGTTTGTTATGATGAACAATTATTTTTGGTGTGCTTGCTTACAGCATTGTGATTGATAGGTCTGTTTTATTTATTTTGTTATCTGAAGCAGAGGAAAAGCAACAAGTTCAGTGTTCAATAATTTTATTGTTCATAAAAGTGTTCTTGCCATTTTATATGTTAACTTACAGCATTTTATATGGACCTGATGTTTTAATTTTTAAATAATTTGGAAATTTAAAAAAAAGAGCTCAGCAATATTTCTGCCCTAGTGACAGAAACTACAGGTTGAAAGCACCACTTGGGACTAGTCTCAAATACAGCGGAATGTAAATGGCTAGAACTGCATCTGTTCAAAACAATAAATTACTTTTGAAAACCACCTTTTTGTTATATATCAATCATTTGATCTACCACAATAATGTAACAAATTGAAATTGAAATACCTCAACCAAGTTAAGGGCCTTTCTCAGCAATTTTTAGGTGAGATTAAAAAGGAGATTAATTAGATCAATTAATTACAGATCATAGTTAATTAATCTCTCAATTTTTTTAATCTATTGACAGCACTACTATATATATAAACTTGATTAGAAATGACTTTGGGATTATTGCAAATGCAATGGACACAGAGCCAGAGGGGAAAGGTAAAAAGGGAGAAAGAAAGGGAGAGAGGTGGGGCAAAAAGTTAAAAGGAAGAGAAGTAGATAAGAACAGAGGAGAAGAGAGAATACAAGATAACACCCTAGAAGTCTCCTTCTACAGCTGCCGAAAGAGAGAAAAAAAACACAGGGACAAACATATATAACAATGTTACTGAAAAGCACACTGTACTAATTAATACACAATGTATTTAGTGGCAACCACAGATAAATATATAGTATATCTAAAAGGTTTCTCCGTAAGAATATTCAGTAGCGAGCATAAAAAGCCACACAGTACATCGGAGCCACAGCCATCTAAAGACCCCCCCACAGTATGGGAGCCCGGGAAGACTCACGCCCGCCCCTCACCTGCCCCCAAAGAGAAGAGCAGAGGAGAGACTCGGGGAACAAATCAGCAGCCCCGTTGCTGAAGCAGCAGGGAGCTGCAGTAATGAGCCCACAGGCCCCATTGCAAGCCAGCAGATCCAGCCATGGACACACAGACCCAAGAACCAAATGGAACACCACTGAGTGGTTCAGCCTGGTCTGTGAGATGTGCCCAGGAATGGAACTCACTACCGGATAAAATCAGACAATTAACAACATATAAGGCTTCCACTAAGCATTAGATACAATGGCTTGTTGATTCATACACCTGTCAACACTAATGAACATTTTATCTGTAGTGCTGTATTGTATTTGTATTGTATTGTTACAATTATTTTCTTAGCAGTAATGTTGCGTTGTTTTCTTAGTGTATCAGGATTTGTTTAGTCGAAGTCCGTACTTATATTCTTGTATTTTATTGCTTTTTAACATCATGGCCAGGGGACTACAGATGAAAAATTGCCTTTTGGCTAATTCTGGCTCTTTGTAACTCATAAATTGTCATGTGTTATATTAAATTGCACTGTCCCCTTTCAAATAAATGAATAAAATTAAAATCCAACAGTTCGGCACATTTTTAGTTCCCCCTCCTATATGTCGATGTGTTCATTTCACTGTTCTGTGTGTGTGTATCCTCAAGATATTAGATCATCGTTAGTCCACTTAATCAGAAAGGAAAACAAGCTGTCAGTTTTACTTTCTGTTTCAAGCATCCAGCATTCCAGGTGAGTGAAACTTCATCGGTGCAGACACCATAGCGTCTTTTTGAGATTCTAAAAAAAAATCATAGAGCGCTTTTAAATCTCTGGGTAAGATACCAGTCTGTTAGGTTTTCGAGCTACTGGTCTACTGGACAAATCGCCATATAAACCTCCTTTTGAACTCACATTTACACATTTCATTTGAGCACATTTCTATTATCACCCTGGGACGAAGAATATATGTTTATTTACTTTTGATCTCCTCCCCCTGTAAAAGAGGCTGCACTCAGATTCAAACACAGGCCAAGCATGCACAGATGAGCCTGCGCAACGTCTCTTTTGAGAGCGTGTAAGCCTCTTATATCGAAATGGTTTGTTTGTCCCCGAGTCACAAATCATTAAGTATTTTGCTCCACTTTTTCGCTCAGTGGGTTGTATGAAAATGAGCAACAAGCCTGTATGCCTCCTGTGTACGGATTATGAGCCCATGTTTGTGAGGGCCTGACTCTAATGGGCAAGTAATTACAGTTTGTTTATGAGTTTATCGATGCATGCCACCACCATGCCTGCATGGGTTACAGGCAATGCAAGATAAGGATCACACATTTATTATTATTCTCCTGCACTCTCTCTAAAGAGCAAGTTAACTCACATTGTGAACTCCCACCGAGATCATATTACAAGGCCCAATACTTTTAATCTGTGCTTCCGTTGGTCGGGGGCATGAATCTATCTTGACTTCACAACCAAGGGATGAACAAAATATAGAATTTTTACTTTGATCTGAAGAACAAAGCTGGGAAAAAAAGAATAAAATGACTCATTATAGGAAGAACCTCCATCATGTCTGTGAAACAATATTCCTCACCTAACAAGGTCAAGAGTCTGTCTGTGTTTACATCCCTCGCTGCTTTGGGCCAAATCTCGTTGCAGGGCCGGATGGTGGGTCAGCATCCCACACCATCTTGGGGCTCTGAGGGTATTTTCCATGGTTTGTTGTCAGCACTGCAACAACAGCAGGCGGCTTCAGATCCTGTTCTCGTTTCCCGGGCTCCTGACGACCTGCCCGGCATATGCTCTGGGAACTCTTGAAGCAGACCTGCTCGCCTCCATTTGTGTTTGTGCGGTCAGATTTAATCAAAATAGCATCTGTTGGTGTTTAATGTGAGTAATTGTTCCATACAGTATGCCTGTGTGTATGTGCGTGTCTGCAGAAAACCAATGTTAGCACACAGTGAAAGGGAATGTTTGGTCAAAGCGGTTTCTCACTGTATGCACTCACTCAGATTACTATTGATGCATAATTTTGCCCCACATGTTGTCAACACCCTGGACTGCTTTTTCCTGCAACTATTTCTTCTTGTTATGAGCACGATCCCTCTGTGATGGCATACTGGCCTGTGTCAAATTACGTGCCAAAGTAATAACTGTCGAATGTACCTGCAACTGGTTGTGGAAATAAATTTCCTCCTCTACGACAAATAGATCTCTAATCAAATCTGCTCCCCTATCTTGCCAGAGTGAAGATGCATGGACATATATAGTAAATGCGTGTGGCAGAATGTGTATCGGTGCCTAGTGTGAGAGCAAAGATAGAGTGCAAGTGTGTGCATGACTTCAATGTGTGTGTTTGTGTACAGTATGCGTCTCTGCATTAAGGTTTGCCTAAGAGCCCATTGTTGACTTCAAAAGGATTCCTCTGAGGTTTTAATTATGCTACTGCTTAGCTTGGCACCAGAAAAAGAGAGTGATCCTGGCTGAAGCCTATAAATCTCTCAATGTGTTCACATCCAGGGCCTCGAAGTCATCGACTCACCCGGACCTCCCAGACACATTAAGAAGTGCTCATATTGGGCCCAAGCAGTCACCTCGCTGACAAACACATACACACATAGACAGGAGCGAAGAGCATATTCATGTTTGGATCCAAGCTTGTAGGTGTGCAAACAGATTAGGTAAAACTCAGACTCATTAACAAAAAATACATTTCTGTGAAGTTTATGGATCATTTGGTAGAGTATGACTACATCGTGAACCCAACTTGCTTTCATAGGCCCCCTACACCTTGCTAAGTGTCACCCTTCACTTAAAACTAAGGGCCTTAGGTGGGAACGTTGTGGACCAGTGTCTAGGTTCTGAGGGAGGTTTTGTAAATAAGAAAGTGTGGTGTGAGAAAATAGCTGAAGATAAGGGATGAGCAAGAACAATGTTATTAATTTGAAAAAAACTGAAACAAAGTTTACAACTTACCTAGTTACCTAGGTTTACATCCAGTATATTTACAATCCTTTAGTTCTGTCTGAGCTCAATAGTTACCAGTTTCAGTCAAGTAGTCTTTCTTCAGTCACTATTAGTCTTCTGTGAGTCTATCTTTTAGTTCTTTCAGTCAATTAGTGTTCCAGTTCTGGTAGTAGTTAAATCATCAACTGACAAATATGTAGGATAATATTAACCATACTTCCACAAGTTGTTGGTAAATAGCATTTTAAAAACCTGTTTAGGACCCATTACACACATTTAACATGAACAGAAACAAAACAAATAGAAGATCAGATGCCATATTACACTGTTATGGCCTTAAATATAACTCAAAATGACTTGGAAAACAAGTGCAAAGTTGTTTTTAATATGAATGTTCAGTTAATTAGCATCTGTGATTATTATACTAATTTCTAAGCTAACTGCTAGCATGGTACCCAAATGTGACAAAAAAAACTTGAGCTATTAGCTTAACTAAAATGAGTCACGAAGATGCTGGCCTAGTCTAGCACAGTAGGAAATCTTGACAAAGTTTTCTCTGCTCCGTTTTCAAATTCCCCTTTTCCAATGGCTCCATTTAGCCCATTCCACTCGGCCGGCTTTGCGAGCATTTCCATTTTTTGATACCAGTACCTAAATTTCTTTACATATGACGTGAACAGACTGTTGTTCACCAACTGGCCATGGGACCAGGAGAAATGAGGAGGTTTTCAAAGAGGTAGTGCAGGGAAAAGTTAATAAAACTTAAGAGCGACTTCAATAAGATGAAGGAACGCAATGGCCGGAGCGGGCCAATTCGAAATATAATTTTACAAATCATAAACAATGCCTGAAGGCTAAAATAAATAAAAAGGACACCATGTCATAGGTACACAAGTTGTATTGTATTTAATAACATCCTAAACCAGCTGATCACACATAAAATCAGCTGTTCACATGCACAAACATTTCCCCCAAAATACACAAAACAATACCACCATGAGCATCAAGCAATGACTCCAGCCGTCAGTGGGTCAATGGAAACACAACAGGGTCCGTGCTGAGAAGAGTGAGACCGCGTTGGGTGGAGTTTAAAAAGAGCCAGTGGAAAAGGGGAAAAAGTAGCCTTTCTATCATAACACCGTCAGGAGATCAAGGAACACTCTCTCTTCTCAAAGCTCTGATCAGAAGGAACACTAAACCAAAGGAAGGCTTGGTGCAAGAATGGGCAGAACTTATTTGTTAAATAGGAAGTAAACTAAAGGAAAGATGATCGACACTTCCTTTTTTTTTAATAAATGTTTTTTTTCCAAAATAAAAATTAACTAAAATATGGAGAGAAATAGAAACATGTTCTCTACTGGATTACATAAGACCACAATACAACTAAAAACTAAAAGGTTTTCCTTTCTTGGTTGTTCTTTATCATAATAGTAGCATGTCTGGGTCCTGAATGCGGCATGGTTGAGCCTAGTAGCAGCAGTAGGTCAGAGAATCTGAAGCAGGACTAGCTACCCTGGCATTATACCAAAGCTAAAACCTCATCATGCAGACACCAGGTGGGCAACAGTCCAACTATATTATTGTAATGCTCCCAACACTGGGGATTCTTTGTGTTGTCCACTGCTCTGGCTTCAATCAAAATCTTATCAAGCAGCTGCTACAAGCAGATCTCTATTGCAAAAATGCTGTGCCATGCCCAGGCCCATCCAAATACAAACCTGTATGTGCAAGAACTGGGCTCTCAACTGGAGAGAAGCACCAATACCTTCAAAATGTTCATATACGCTCGGATTTTCTGAAAAATGGGGGATTTTTAAATTCAAAGTATATTTGTCGGGGTGTCAAAGAAAAGTCCTGGAACCATATTCAATTCAATTCAATTCAGTTTTATTTATATAGCACCAATTCACAACACATGTTGTATCAAGGCACTTCACAAAAGTCAGGTACATACATTACAATTAATCCTAATCATTGAACAGAGCAGCCAGATTCAGTTATTTATTCAAATTGGATAAAAAGTTTTTCTATCTAAGGAAACCCAGCAGATTGCATCTAGTCAGTGACTTGCAGCATTCCCTCCTCCCGGATGAGCATGTAGAGACAGTGGACAGTCACTGGCGTTGACTTTGCAGCAATCCCTCATACTGAGCATGCATGTAGCGACAGTGGAGAGGAAAAACTCTATTCTAACAGCAAGAAACCTCCAGCAGAACTAGGCTCAGTGTGAGCGGCCATCTGCCACGACCGACTGGAGGTTAGAGAGAACAGAGCAGAGACACAAAGAGAACAAAGAAGCACTGATCCAGGAGTACTTTCTATGGGAAGGAAAAGTAAATGTTAATGGATGTAGCTCATTTAGTCGTTTCATCTAGAAAGAAAGAACAGATAAACTCTGAGCCAGTTTTCAAGGTTGGAGTCTGAAAGAGAGCACATCGAGTTAGTCGCAATAAAAGCTCAGTCAGTAGCCATGTCTAGGAGAGAGAAAGGGTTAAACACTAAAAGACAGGGCCATGTGGATCATCGGTAGAGGGTGAGCCATTAAGTTGTTGCCAGCAGAAGCTTGGAGGATTCCCCACTCCAGAAAAGGTGTCACAGGTAGACACAGAGCCAGGCCAGGTGTAGCTTCTAGGAAGAGAAAAGAGAGAGAACAAACTTAAAAGCTGAAATAACAGCAAATAATGCAAAACTGGAGAGTAATGTAAGAATGTAGCGAAGAGGGTGAAAGTGGTCATTATGTCCTCCAGCAGCCTAAGCCTATAGCAGCATAACTACACAGATAGTTTCAGTTCAGATTATCTAGTTAAACGGCACTATTTACAACAATGTCAAACAACAAGGATTGGGATACCTCTCTCTGTCAGACTGATTATGACCATTGGGAAAGAGAAGGGGTCATACAGGTAGCAGAAATGGAGGGTGTGTTTGCACCTCAACCATAACTGAGCCGGTTTAGGCTAAACCTGACTCCCCCTTACTCCATCCAACAGGGAGGGAGGAAGGCTCCCTCCTTGATAAACTAAGCCACTCTAACTATAAGCTTTATCAAAAAGGAAAGTTTTAAGCCTAGCCTTAAAAGTAGACAGGGTGTCTGCCTCACGGACTAAACTGGGAGCTGGTTCCACAGGAGAGGAGCCTGATAACTAAAGGATCTGCCTCCCATTCTACTTTTAGAGACTCTAGGAACAACCAGTAAACCTGCAGTCTGAGAACGAAATGCTCTGTTAGGAACATATGGAACAATCAGATCTCTGATGTATGATGGAGCTAAATCATTAAGGGCTTTATATGTGAGGAGGAGAATTTTAAATTCTATTCTGGATTTAACAGGGAGCCAATGAAGGGAAGCTAAAACAGGAGAAATATGATCTCTCTTTTTAATTTTCATCAGACCTCTTGCTGCAGCATTTTGAATCAGCTGAAGGCTTTTAACTGCATTTTGTGGACATCCTGATTGTAAAGAATTACAATAGTCCAGCCTTGAAGTAACAAATGCATGGACTAGTTTTTCAGCGTCACTCCTGAACAGGATATTTCGAATTTTGGCAATGTTCCGGAGGTGAAAGAAGGAAATCCTAGAAACCTGTTTAATATGGGATTTAAATGACATGTCCTGGTCAAAAATAACACCAAGGTTTTTTACTTTATTACCGGAGGTCAATTTAATGCCATCCAGGTTAAGTGAATGACTAAGCAGTTTCTTTTTTAAAGACTCCGGTCTTTAGAACTAAGACAGGAAGGACAAAAGTAAGAAGTCGCTCAAAGGGTGTATATACAAAATTCTAAATAGTGGCTGCTTCAGATTTCAGAGCTTTAGCATGATCCACTCACAATGAGCAGAAAAATACTCACAGATTTTGTACCCCACCTACTTGACAATTTCTCCATGCTGAACCATCTGAGTTACGCAGAATGGCACATTTGGTGGTGCAATGCACTCTGTACGGAAAAGCCTTTCGGCCGCACCCTGTCATGCTACAGATAAAATAATGAAGGTCCTGATGCAGTTTCCTCTACCATAGGAAGGCTTAAACTAGATGCAAATGCCTCTTACATTCAGTAGAGAGAGAAATTCTACAGTCTGTGAGGAAACATGTAGGCCATTTCCCTACTGAAGAAATCAACCACACAGCATGATGCTGCCACCACTATGTTGGCATGTTGGCTAAGCAAATATTTCACGGTCTTGTCTGACCAGAGCATCTTCATCCAGTGAAGACCATTGGTTACACTGGGTTTTATTTAGGAGTTGCACAGTACAGGGGTCTGAAAGCAAATGCATGCCAGACCTTTAAGATTTGTATTTATAATAAATGTTAAAAACCATGTAATCCCCTCCACTTCACTATTATCTACTATTTTGTTGTGATCTATCACATAAAATGCCAAGAAAATACAATGAAGTATGTGGACAAATGTGGAGGGATCATAAATACTTTGCTAGGCACTGTAAGATGTTTTTTTAGAACTTAGTTTTGTTAAAAAGGACTTGCAAAATTCTCATTAGAGCAGTATGTTAAAGACACTTAGCTCAAAAAGTTATAGTACCTTCCGAGGAGCTTGGAGTTAGTCTGCAGTAAGAAGATAAACTTGGAGGTTGTAAGTCACAATACCATCAGATTCAGAACCATAAATTCAGCTGATGATCCAGAACGGGCTGTTTATTCTTTTTAATGGACTTCTCAGCTTTGCAACGAAGTCTGCCAACAGGGAGGCAAATGAGCCAAACAACCATGCACACTCACACCTAAGGGCGATTCAGAGTAACCAATCCACCTAACATGCAAGTTTTTGGATGATGGGAGGAAGACAGAGTACTCAGGGAAAACCCACGCATGCACAGGAAAAACATGCCAGCATGTCAACTCCAAACATAAAGAGCACTGCCAAAAGTTGAACTGGGAACCTTCTAGATGTAACAGTTAAACGAGTTCCCTGTGTGTTACAATCTGAGCTTCTCTGAGTTGTGTCAGATGGCCCAGCTGTCTGTTTTGGTCCATGTGAGTCTCCACATTAAATGGACAGCAAAAGCTTATTTAAACCAAAAGCTTCTCACTGCCGAAGAGTACTGGTAAGATTTATAAACCCCAATTGTAAAACACATTGGAACCTTACTTGGTTATTATTTTAGATAACACTTAAAAATATTCACTTTGGTGTCCAAGTCTGATGACCTGAGACTTGAGTGCTGGTATTAAATCCCCATCACAATTCCTCTTAGACTTTTTGTTGCAGTGATACAAAATAACAAAGTAAACCATCTTCTACTAGCAAAAAGAGCAGAAAATGTTTTTGTGCCTGTATTTTTACCATGAAATGACTTTCTTGATGTCTTCCAGAGTGGGTGACATATAGTTAATGTAGTGTATCCCCCTCCTCTGTCTTACCCATATGCCTCTAAATCTGAAGTGGAATAACCAGAATTATCTCAAAGGCAAATGATGGTTGTTGGTAGCAGACAATCTTCAAATGACTGCATCTTTTATCCGTGTACCCTTTTCCAGGGTAAAACAGAAGGAGTGAGGGACTTGAAAAGTGATACATCTGCGTACCTGCTTAAAAGAGTTTCCTCTCTCTGCAAGGTATTAAGAGCATGTTTTTTTCTTTCGTTTTTTTTCTTGTTATTCTTCACCATTGCACTCCACCCCCCTCATTAAAGACCATGCATATTCTCCCAGGAGAGCCCTCTGACGTTACAACTCTTCTCCACAGGTACAGGTCTCTGGGGTCCTTCACTTTTTCTCATCCTGTTCCATCTCCTCCCCTTTCCTCCTTTTTGCTCCCCTTCCATGTTATCTACTCGTCAGTCTTCCACTCCGTCACCCTTCTTTTTATGTACTTCCCACTCACTATGCCTTAATGCCATCTCTTTCTCCTTCCCTCCACCTATAGCTCGGTACCTTTACTTTTGGTGGTGCTCAATGCATTCGCTCCCGTCTTCGCTCCTACTTGCCTTTCTCCTCTCTCACCTTCCATCTGCATATGCAAGTGCTTATTTTGAAGTCGTGGCCCACAACAGATATTCAATATTAATGAGGACCCTCATGAATTTTTGAGCTCTAATTAGACGGCTCACAGTTCGTTAACCAAGAGGGTTTCGGTGCACAGTAGCGGTGATGGAAGGCTTGGAGGGGTGTGCTGTGAGATAGAGCGACAGTCCCACCCTTATTCACTACCTCGGCATTCCCTCCCCCGGATAATATCCCTCAGTGGTGGCGACAACATTGTTAGGGGGGGCAATAAGAGGGTTTGGATCAGCAGGCCTCATTAGAAGACAGCTGGCCATTAGTTTGCGAGCCCCGTGCATTGTATCATCTCTGCAATCCATCTCCTGCTGGGACATTATTTAGTTATTCTATTTTATCGTCACTTCAAATGATGCAACGGCCTTTTCAGGCACAAGTAGACAGATGCAGGATTAACTCAAGAACTTGACACCTCCACCCATCTGTGGCAAGAGATGCATCCCTTTCATAGACACGAATGACCAAGCCATCCATCCATGACGTGTACATCTCTTCTTGGTTAGGATCACATTTTAAAAGGTTGACATGTCCCCATTTTCGATGCACATTGACAATGTCACTGACATGTCCATGGTTCTTGCAACCCCCTCCACCGTCCAAATTCCTTCACTCTAAATTTACTCCTCTCCCAATACTCTTCTTAAAGCATTCCATCTGTCCTTTGGTGTCTGATTCCCAAAGGTGTGTCATGATGTGTAGATACAACAGGCATCCTCACCTACCGCCACCCCACCTTCCCATTCAAACCCCATTCCCAATCCCCTCCCACCCTTTCCCTGCTTACTTGTGCATATGCAGAGGAAAGAAGCATCTCCGCTGTGGCAGCAGCAAAACACCAAACTACAAAAGAGATGCGCACCTCTGACAGTAACCATCAAGAAGGGCGTTGACAGAATAAGGGCGGGAGATGATGATCTGAGAGGCAGGGATGTGCAGAAGGAGTCGAGAAGGCAAAGAAAGGGCTTTCTTTCCTCACGCTCCCCTTTTTCATACATCCCCCCCCAAGATTCATCAAGCCCCACTTGACATATGTCTGACTGGGGTGACGTTAATCTCTCCAGAGGGAAGGGTCCCTCTTTCTCCTCCCTGTGCCACTCCTTTACCGAGTCCTTTCCTCTTCCCTCCTTTTCCCGTCAATTTACATTTCAAAACAGGCGATGAGCCGATCAAAGACGGTCACTAACGATGGGGCCTTTCATCAGCGGCTGGCGTGAAATACGGAGATAGTGTACAGTCAGGTTTCATTGATCATAAGCAGGTGGGTGTGCTGTTTAGCAATGGGGCTATATGCTTGCAGGGTTTCTGTCATTTTTGTACCCCCAAGTTTGTCTCTTGGGGCAAGGCGTTGCTAACGAGCGGTGTGCCAGCAGGTCTCACCCGGGAACGTCTTTGTCACCCAGCAGCCTTACATGCCGGTGAATTAATTGCAAGCACCTGCGATGGCATAAAATGCAAATAAAGATGAAAATGTTATTTTAATGGGGAGTTTTGATGGTCACCTGACTGTATAAAATAATGCGGCAGCAGATGGAGGCACAAACTGACAACTTTTGAAAAAAAAAAAACATTTCATATACTTGTATTTTTGTCCTGTGAGAACTTTCCTTTGGTTTATTGTAAGAGCAAAATTACAACTTTTGAGCAACTGAAAGCAGTGAATATTGCAATAAATACTGAGTCAGACCCGTAATCTTTGGATCATCCCCCTAGGGTTGGAGATTATATTAGCAGAGACATTCATCTCCAATAATTTAGTAATGTAGATAGTAGATTAGCTCTATTCCCTCCTGTCTGCCAACACCTGGGGCATGACTCATATTCAATACCTCCTTGTTCTCACACTGTACATTGAAACTGTTGTAGGTGGCCTGGCCTACCCGCTGCGCTCATTTGACTCCAAATCACAAAGCTCTCCAGGGAGACAATTCAGTAGAAGCTGACCAGAAGACCCCACCTACTACACTGCCACCCCAACACTATCATCCCTTCTCAATTCACGGTCTGCATACACTTTTTCACTCAGTTACTATTGCAGATCGCACATTAAGGTGTAAAAAGAACCGGATTATGAACATTAATGCTATTAATGTCACTTGTCATTTTATAGCCCTCACTTGCAATAAACCCATGCCCCTTTTTCCTGTAATTACAACCAAGTGGCAGAAGGAAGGCATGCTAAAATTGTCTTTGAGGGAAGGAATGGCAAAAAAATTGCAAGGATAGATTTCAGAAGGCATATTTGCGCTGAGGAATTCAGGCTTTTTTTTCAGCCCTTCTTTGCTTTCCTTCCAAAAAGGACCCTGCCGTTTTGCCGAGCCTGCTGCTCCCGGGGTAGTATGCTTTTTATTATTTTTCCAATTAGAGTCAATTGACCTGACAGAATGGAGGGCAATTAGTGATATTTCCCCCTCCTCGCAGGCCTGCGGGGTAATTTGCTGGAGGTTCTCGGCAGTGCTTTATGTGGATACACGCCCCGCCCCGCAAACCCTTTCTGGAGCATAATGGCTTATGATTTTCCAGAATATATCTTCTCTTAGTTTCCTCTTTCTTCCAAAGAAGTACAATTTCAAGCTGGCAAAGGGTATCATCTCTAGATAGGCCTGTAAATTCCCTCTATCACACAAAAAGAGGGTCTAGTAAAGGCATTTCTTTAGTATTTATGCATGGAAATGAGATTTTTTCTCATGTTTGGGGATTGTTGCCAGAGTGGTAGCTGTAGCTGTGTTGGTTTCATAACATATCCATCCAAGGAGGTATAATTGTGAGTAGATCAATTCTCCAAGTGTATGCAGAATTAACTTGGGGCATTGAAAGACGTACTTACGGAGGATGGAGAGGAGGTGTTGCGGGGCGAGCTCGTTGGCTTAAATCTCGCCTTGCTATTGATAAACTTGATGAATGTAATTTGTGCCTGCAACCCTGGGTTTTTGTCCTCCTTTATACCTGCAATGCCAGAATGCTCTGCTCTTGTATGCAGAAAAGCACAATGGCCCAGTCCACGTTGGCTCCCATCTGAATACCTGTATCTGCCTATGCCTCTGCTGACGAGCCTGACACACAAAGAGAAAAATAATCTTCTGAACTAAGCTGGTCTGGCACATCCACCGCTGAGTCTATAAGTGCGGAGGAAATCTCCTCAAACTGATGCACTGAAATAAATACGCTTAATTTACTGATGATGAAGCTGCGGCAGAAACTGTAAAGACTGTCAAATAAAGGAGCCATCGACGAAGCCGCTTCTAGACTGAGACACGAGACAGTGTGGGTTAGTGGTGCATGCTATGTGTATAGTTAAATGCAAATTCACGTTGGGGGGATGCAACAAAAACACATTTGATTCATTGGGTAAAATTTATTCCATGCATGTGAATGCACTGCCCCAACCCGAGCACATCGTTTGCTCGACATTCAGTACATCTGTTGTGTTAAGTGACTGTAATTTAGGTGACATTGGCACAAAGCCTCTTAATGTAGCCCCGGTGGACCCCCTGTAAGAGGGGCACGCGGGAACAAACAGAGGCATCTCGCAGCTGGAGCTGCGTCAAGGATCATTTCCCTCTTCACATGATTAATTACAGTTTGATCACTTGAATCTAAATCTGATTAATTTTGGTCACATGTCAGGGAGGCATTGGCGGTCCGCGATGTATACTGTGTTAATCTGCAGCAAACTCTCCTTTAGAGTCATTTTATGAGGCTACAACATGTGAAACTAATGTGGTGCACATGTGAGGAGCTGAAATGATCACTTTGTGACATTCATGCATGAATCTTAGCAGTCTCATCTGTAAATGTGTGAAACTGGCACTGAGAAAATGAAATATGCTTCCTCTAATGGGCCATCCTTGCAATGGGGTGATTTGAGATATACATTTATGGTCTTTGTATTTTGCATGAGTAAAAAATGAGACAAGCTGCTAACTGTTGTCCAACATTAACCTTCCTCTGATAGCTGGTTGATGGGATTGGTTTGAAGAGTTTAACTTGTAACAGTTTTAAGTTTTATTTTAGACTGAGCAGCTGGGGAAAGACCTCAGGGAAGAAGCAAAAATTGTAGTGAGCTGTCAAAGCCTCACCACGACCACACGTTTATGGTATGGCTCGTCATTGTTTACTGGCCCTGTCGCTACTGCAGCCTAAAAACCCACAGGAAAACGTTTTTAATGAATTCATTTCATGTCAGTTTAGCTCTGCTGGTATATTGACTTTCTAGATTGTGAAAGCATGGGCTCCTCCAGAAAGTTTTCAAAGAGGTAGTCAATTAGACACAAGTTACAATCTTAGGGTGGCCATAATTAGGGCTGGGGGTGCTGTGGGGCTGGAGTAAGGATCGAATAGAGGACCTAACAATGTGGCATGCTATGAATGACAGAAAATGTCACATGCATTATTATTATTATTATTTAGAAGTCTTTTTCTATCTTAAATTCATATTTTCCCCAAAAAAATAAGTTATGTGCTTGGGACTTTTAGACCAGATCAGGACATTAGAGGGTGAGGCAAATTAATAATTGTGTCTATTGCCACAATAACACCCCCTGTTGGTGCCGCCACTGCTTCCAGATGAGACTTTCTTTTTCATGCAAGCAGACTTCAAAAGAAGACATGAGAAAAATTTAAATAAAAAGTAGTCGACAAAGATTTTTAATTAAGTTACACTGGAGGTTTCGTTAAGATACGATATGTCTTTTTTTAATCTTATGATACTTTTGTGACTTTGTTGCATCTCCTATTTTTATCTTGTAACACATACTGTAAATGTTATGTGATGTCAGCTGCTCAACTTCAGTTTTATTCCTAATTAGACAGAGATAACAGTTTTGAATCAAATACCCCTCTGCTTTGGTTTGAATAGTTGGGGCTTAAATAATTTTACTTTTGCTACAGAGAAAAGTGATAAAACATACTGAAAGATTGTGGAGGAATCCATTGTGCAACACCTAAATGATGTCATCTTAGTTGCTTGTTTGCAAATTACCATCCACCCTAAAACTTATTACGACATGCACATTTGTTACGCACATGCGTAGTGCAGCTCTGTGTGTAAATGCCTGTCTACTGGGATGTTTTATCTCAGTGTGAAAACTGGGAATAATTGGCTTGTCACCCTGGAGTCAATTTGGGTGTACCACTACCTTCCTCACCCATTGTCTATATGCAGATGTATTTGCTATTTTTTAGAGAAAATGGCAATGGCTTTGAAATGTTTATAAAGATCCCATACTGTTAAGCAAGTAAACTTAGAACTTTTTCTTATTTTTTTTTATTTTCTATATCGTCAAAGCTGCTTATTTTTGATCTGTCAGTTTTGTTTAATCTTATTTTATAACTATTATTTCATTTTGCATTCCCTTTTGCGTTTGAATAAGTGCTATGTTTGTACTCTGTTTCATATTTGTATTTTAAACTCTGTGTAATAACCACAATGCTTTTATTTTACCAAACGCCAAACAAGCATCACTTTTTAGCTAAGGCTATAAATAGGTGTACAGCTTCAAATAAATAAATAAATAAATTGATCAATAAATGTATTATCTCCTATCTTTAGTTCAGTGGAAGTTTTGATTCATTTGACCATGTTAGTCTCTATATATTAACAATATTCATAGTACATTGTTGATTCTATCATCTTTATCTATTTATATGTATGTCTGTTTCTGGTAATATCTTCCTGCAGACATGTTTTGATTATGTATTGATATGATATAAAACAGAGGCTGACATTTCTTCCTTTATTCCAAAAAATGCTGATTAGAACTACTCATATGCTACATAATGTTTTCCTGTGCAGTCAGCTTTTCTCTATTTAGGTTTTTGTGTGTTTTCCCTGAGTAAAATTGGCCTTACTGACCTGCTGATAGTTAGCTTGAGAGGTTTGTGGTGTGTGTTGGTTGTGGCTTGTGTGTGGTGGTGTTGTGTGTGTGGGTGTTTTCCCCGCTTGGTACAAGTGGAAACCATTTTTTCCCAAATTACCATCAAATTGAGGACCGTTTTTGTACCCAAAGTGAGGACATTTTGGTGGTCCCCACGACCTTTTTTGCTAACGGTTTGGTTTTGGACTAAGGTTGGTGAATTGAGTTTAGGTTAAAGGTTTGGGTTAGGCATGCACTGGTAATGGTTAGGTTTAGGGTTATTGTCCCGGGTTAGGGCATAGAAAAGGGGTTTAAAATGGGCGAAAATCAAAATGGAAGTCAATGGGAAGGTTTAACACATGGTCCTCCTCAACCAAATTAGCAAAAAAAAGAGTGTTGTGTGGGTGTGTGTGTGTGTTTTGTGTGTTGTGTCCTTGTATGTAATTGTGTGTTTTGTTAAAGTATTTAATTTTTACTTTTGTGGCATTGGTGACCTTTATTTGGCAGTATATGCACAGAAAATGGGTAGAGAAAAAGGTTGAAGGCATGAAGCAAAAGTCCAAGGGTCAGAAATATGAAATATTAATAAATATAAGAGTTAATAACTGTCGTAAGACTTGTGGTTGGAAAAGTTTCTGTGTTGGAGCAAGAATTTAAGTTTGTATCAGCTGAGCCTCTCCACCCTGAAGTTATCGTTGCCAACGGCAAAGCCTGGCTGGGGTTGTCAGGGATAAGATTTACATGCAGCCTAAGTGGAAAATTTTTTTAAAGTTTCTTACTATTTCAGTAACCTTTTCTGCGCTAATCACATTAATTGTTTCATTTTAACATGGAACGACAACCAAATCAGCAAAATTACCTAAATAAGTAGCTGGAATTTAAATAATTTAGTTGAGTAATAACATTTAGAAAAAGACAGAAATTTAACTATCTATAACCGAATTAAGCTAAACCTTAAATGTTAAGTGCTTCAACTAGTAAAGTTACATTTCTAAAATGTGTTAAATCTGTTCGAATATATAAATACAAGTGTGCAAATTGTTACACCAACTTTATTAGTTTGGCCCTAACTAAAAGCAAGAACGAAATAAAGATAAATGGAATTGTTATCTAAAATCTTTCAGGTTCAGTTTGTTGCTTGGAGTTTTACTCGGGCATATTCCCCCATTAAAACTGAGCACATTCTAACAAGAAGTTGTAAATGGCAAGTTGTAAAATTGTGAAAAGCAGGTCCAAACATAGGACAGGATTTTGCAAAAACATACTTTTGGAAACTTTAAGCCTACAATTTAGACCATAAATTCAGTAAGAAATCACGGAAGATTTCATAAGTGTTGTTCTTCCCTTCAACTTTCATTTGCAGGATAGTTCTTTAGGTCTTTGAAAACCAGGCTACTATAGTAATTTGCATTTATAAGATTGTTGAACACACACACATAAAGAGGAGTGGCAGCATCATGTGGTGTATGTGCTTTGGAGCAGGAGGGACTGGTGCACTTAACTTCACAAAATAGATTGCACCATTAGGAAAGAACATCATGATAAAACACTGATGCAGCAGCTCAAGACATCAGCCAAGAGGTTAAAGCTTGTGTACAAATGGGCAATGACCCTAGGCATGAAACCTGATTAGTTACAAAGTGGATCACGGACAACAAAGTCTGCATCTTGTAGTCACCATCACAAACACTTGATTTCAACCCCATTGAAAACGTTTGCAGCCTCGTTCTGTTTGGAGGATTGGGTCAAAATTCCAGCAAACTATTATCCAAACTTGTAAAAAGATTCACAAAAAGTTTTACCAAGTCATAGTTTATTAAGGAAATTCTACCTAATACTAATAAATGTTTTCTAAAACACTGAAGATTTGGTCTGCTTTACTGTTAGATAGTAATAACTCAATTTATACTTATATGAAAATCTGGGTCCGAACTTTACTTTCAGATAATGTGCCTCAGTATGGTTGTATGTCTAAAAACTGTCTGTATCCATTAGTGCAAATATGGCAGGAATGTGTTGGGAATGACAACCGTACATGCCGTGCAGAGAATACACAGCGAGGCCACAGCTCACACTCAAAGGCCCCGAGGCCTTAATCCTGTTTCCATCTCTCTCTGCCTCTGTGTGTGTCTGTTTGTGTGAATTTTGCGGTCATAAAACATTTTGCAACAGAATCAACATTTTTGCCAAACCCCATAATTAGATAAGAATTATAAACATACAAGAGCTAAGAATTATAGTGGAACTGAGTGTCCGGTAATTTACGCAGTTTTGCAACAATATCTGGATGCTGTGTTTACGTTCCGCCTGTGGGTTTGGTTCAGTTGTCAGATGACAGCTCACTCACAGCGGCATAATCTTCCAATCCTGGAAAGATAAAATAATTCGTCAGTGTCAAACAATGTTTAGTGTAATAAAACTCACCTTCACTGGGTTTTGTGGACAAACAGGAGAAGCTGTAATTGTAGATTTGCTGTGTGTTTACGACAGACTAGACTCCAAAAAGAGGGGGGGGGGATTGGTGGAGTGGGAGTGTGTGTGTGTGTGTGTGTGTGGGGGGTGTGATACTCACAGGGAAGCTTTGTGAAGAGTGTGAGCTCTGGAACTGTGATCCTCAAGGGCGAAGCAGCTGAAAACAAAAGCGCTCTACAGTCGTGGCCTACATTCACGTTGTGGGTGCTTTCAACGCCAACAGAGCTTATTTTCATACACCATTAATTGCTTGAATAGATTGCCTGTTGAATTCTTAATATGCTATAAATTCAATGTTTGTTTTTGCCCGATCTGACAGGCACATTGTGTCGGGCCTTGCCCTGTAATCAGCGCCGGCCTTGGATGAAACTCATTTAAAAAGAAAACCAAACAAAAAAAAAGCTTTTCTGTCTTTTTCTCTTTAACTTTATGCTCACGTGGGCCTTTGTGACCAGGTTTGTGCCTCCTCTTCTCGAGTCTCTAACAACAGATCTGCCCCTTAGATTCGCAGTGGCCTTGTGTTTTGCGCATTAAGCTGACTCTTTGTGCTCATCTTCCCTATTCAAAACGTGGGCGTGAAAACTGGAGAGGGTCACCAGGCAGCATTGCCAAACAGATTATCCAGCAGCGCAGTGAGAAGTTGGACAGTGGTAAAGGGACATTTCTGGGTTTTTGTCTGTCTCAAAGTGCAGAATCATTCACTCCGGGGCTTTTACCTGTAGGAGTCAAACCCCTGCTTCCAATCCATTTTAATGCATAACCAGCAGGGCTTTCCTTTCCAGCTTAATTCGTACGCGGGGACTTTGCATGTTTAAAGCTCTATGCAAATATTATTGGATTTTCCAAGGATTTGGGCGGATTTCCTGCCATGGATTTTCCTTTACAAATGTCTTTAGAAAATAAAGTGAACCTATTTTATTTAAATTCGGTTTAAGAAGGCAAACGAATATTTAGATGCTAAAAATATTGAAGGATCTTCTGAAGTGGGAATCTAACTTAAGATGTTTTTTTTTTTTGCATGCAATGGCATTTACTTTTCCACTAATCTTTTTGATAGGAAATTTACTTTTTGCTCAGTAAATTCACTGCTTAAATCAACTTGATCATCATCAGCAAACGACTCTGAGGTACTCAGATTCAATAGATGCAAAAAATAAAACCGGAATGGCCTCACACATCTCTGTAATGATCTTCTGCATTGTTTTTCTGCGGCCTTGACAGATAGTATATGAACCCAGCCTTGAAAGGAAGCCCTGACAACATCACATCCTTGAGCAAACCAAAGGGCTGTCCGGAATAATGGGCTGCTGTTGCAGTCGTGTCATCTGAGAGGGGAGTAGTATTCAGAAGGAGCTGGAAGGAATATGATGGAGGTTTGTTTGGACATGACCGTGGCGGCTACGCGCCATCCCCTGTAGCCATGGAAAATGACACTGGGAACCATACAAGAACAGGTAGATGCTGCCTCTTAAGAAGACTATTAAAGGTGGCCCACATGAGTGAGAAAAACTAATTGTAAAAAAAACACCTCAATGGAGCAACAAAGACTATAGTCAGATGAGTGGAGTTTGAGGAGCATGTGTTTTAGATTAATTATAAACGTGTTCTCTCCCTGTGTTGCCATATATAAATGGGCAAACTTTAATATTGTTTCACAAAATGCTTCCTGCTTCCTGCATTCAAAACATCATAGTTCTCCATAAACATGAGGTACAGATTTAAAGGTCATCCCTCACACCCTGCTCCCAGCTATATGTCTGTGCTCTTCATTTCTATCGCAGTTTTGTCTGTTGGTGGCTTTCCTGGCTGGGAGTAGGGTAGGCCCCGGCCTCAAGCTAAAGGCTTGATTACAGTCCTGGCAAAAGAACAGAAAGCTGAAGGGGCAGTAGAGATGGTAAAAAGATGGTGAAGGGGGGTCTGGAGGGACCTCAGGGCCTGACTAAAAGCAGCTGTGGAGTGAGCTGGGGTAAAGGTCCTTTTTACTCTTAAAGGGTTATAATGAATGCTGACCTCAGCAGAGCAACAGTACACATGCACAGTAAATGGGCTAATTTACCTTGCAGATTGTTCTAATCTTGTTTAAATAGCCAGCTGAAGTACTGATGTTGAAACATCAACTACTGCATATTTTTTTAATATGGAATTAATGTCATAGTATGTACCCTGATGATTATAAAAACTATTTGTTCTATTAACAACAGCATATGCATGTTGGAAACAAGAAGCTACTTAAATAGTACACGTCTTACACCATGAAGTAGGCTAAAGATCTCAAACAGCATCTCATGTCTCAAGAATAGATAAGTAACAAAATCAAGCCAACCAAAAACTACCCCAAGAGCACATGGACAACTCATCCAGAGGCTATAAAAGAACCAAAAGCACTGGAGGCCTTACTTGCCTCAGTTAAGGTCAGTGTTTATGATTCAACAATAAAAAAGAGAATGAGCAAACTGAAAACCATTGCCACTGAAAAACATCGCAATGACCAACCTCACATTTGCCAAAAAACAACTTTATGATATTCTGTTAATAAAATATTCTGTACACCGAGGAGACGAAAGAACGTTTCGGAAGGTGTGGATCCTGTTACATCTAGTGTAAAACTAACACAATATTTAAAAAGACAACATCATACCGACTGGTAGTGTGATTGTCTGGGCCTGCTTTTTCAGGATGACGTGCCTTAATTGATGGGACCATTGAAGCAGAATCTCTGGCTATCAGTTCTTCACCTTAAGCTCAAGCACACTTGGGTTATGTTGCAATTTAGCTATCTAAAGCCCACCGGTATGTCCACGTCTGAATGTCTCAGAACAATTTACGTTTTAGGGTGGCCTGTTCAACGGCTGGACTTAAATCCTAGTGAGATGCTTTAGCTGATCTTAGACAGGGAACTCATGCTCAATTTGGCTTAATTATTTCTGCAAACAGTAGTGGGCCAAAATTCCTCCAGACTTATGTGAAAGATTCATTGCCAGTTATCTCAAAAGCCCAGTCTGCCACCAAGGGTAACACAAGTTATTAGGTACAGGTATTAGGTACAGGTCACACCTACTTTTAACAGGGCCATGATGATATGGAAGCTGTTTTTACCAATTCCACACATATCATGTATCTGTGTACACTGCTCTTTTTGACCAGCTACAGATAGAAACATATCTGAGTTCAGCTGGATGTACTTGTGATGCTGGAAGCTGACATTCTTCCAAACAGGTTCTGCTGCATAAGCTACCTGTCTTCAATCTGTGTGGTACAACTCAGAGGTAAGACCCAAAGCAGTAATGGAAGCGGTGAGAACTATTGCCATTGACTAGTCAGTGGAGCAGTTGGTTACCATGAAGAGCTTGGATGTTGGCTGGTGGAGAGACTATGCTGATTAGGAAGTTGCTGTAATTTTTAGGTAAGTCCTACTGCTAAAGACACATAGAGAGGTTATAGGAGTTGCTCCACTTTTTTGTGCGGTTTGATCTCCAATCTCAATGAAGATACTGCTTTACTGATTTCCACTGGACAAGAGAAACTCATGTTATTTCAAATATTTAAAATGGCAAATAAATTTATGGTTTCTTGTGTATAGAAAAAAGATTACACCCACCCATGTCCCCAGTCCTGATTTCTACCCTGTGGTTTTTTTGGTATGAAGTCCTACCCATTTTGCTTTGTTTGTCTCTGGACAGCGTAATCTAATTGGCCTAAAAAGAAATTGCCTCTCTAACTGCAGGAATAGATGCAGTGAGAATGCGGCCAAATGCTCCCAGCAGGTGACAGTATCATCACAGGATACCTCTCTGCAACAGCTGAGAAAACCTATACAGAGGAGACAACGCAGGGAGCATTTCACAGCTCTGAAGGTGTTTTAACAGAATCTGTTGTCACTGTCAAACAGACATTCAAAAATGTGTTTAAAAGTGAGTGTTTTTACTGCTAAAGATGTTGATTCTATGTTTTTTTTAGCTATTTTTGTTCCAATCTAGCTGTAAACTGGCAATAAGATCAAAACTAATCTCCGTTTAAACATAACATATTGCTGCCTTTACAGAGGTCAAGCTCATTAACTCTGATTCTGTAGAATGTGTGCATATGTTGGTCTATCACATGAAATCCCAATAAAATCACAGTGCGAATTACAGAGAAGGAGGGGTTTAACAACCCTGCCACCCTCCCCTTGCCCCAAAATATGTAAAAATAATGGGTTGGGGAGTAGAAAAGCATTTACATATCCAATATCACTTGTATTCATAGTTTTACATTAGGCGTCTCTAATATAACTGCCAAGTATCATCCCCTGACAATCAAATGTGCCGTAAAATGAGCCTCCTTACCATGTGCCACAATCAGCTGATCCGAAATGGATAAAAAATGTTTAAAAGAATTAACTTTTGGTATTTTTTCTCTGTTTCTTAATTGTATATTACAGGGCGTCTGCAGATAAATGCTAAACTTTTCTAACATTCGCTAACACCTTCCGTAAGTTACAGTTTTGCTGAAGAGGAACTCAACCCCGAATCAACTTTTTTTTACAGATAAACTTGGGCCTTTAGTGTGCTATCTTTATGTCACTGTGCTATTTTTAGAAATTTCATGAAACTTGTTTAATTCTGCAATATTTCTCCTAAAACTGTCTTTGTGGTTGTACAGTGGTTACTGCAGTTGAATTTTCCTATTGGTTCAAACGGTACAGTTTGGTACATGCTTATGTCACAGCCCCCGAGTTTGGGTATAAAACCATCTCACTCCGACACGCCCCCGTAGCAAGTCAAGAGTTGGAATTGCTCCTCCACTGCCTTCTGGCTTCGGGCATCGCAGAGTCAGTGCCTCAAGCCAGCAGCTCGAACTGATAAGGTTCAGGTCCACTGGGCTCTATACAGCCTCTCTTAACGTCCGGTGCAAAGGGGGTGAAAAATCCTCCACCTCAAAAGATCTATCGATGGCAAAAACTACAAGCGTCGCTCTGGTCACTCTCCATGTTTCAATATTCCAAATTAAGCTAGCTGCCACTTTTCCCTCGTGGTGGTATTTTTTAAAATTTGTCTGGGGGTGGAGTTATTTTTTTACATGGGGTTTAGTTCCACTTTACCTAACACGTTGTTCTTCTGAGCTGAAGTCAGCATGTGACTTGTAGGGTCAACAAGGCTTGTTTAAATTGCTCTTTTACTCTTTTAACCTTGGAATTGAAAGCTTTGAATCAGATTCTAACTTCAGCGTTGTTTTTACCACCTAAGACTACTATGAAGCTCTGTTTGAAAAACCAGGAAGGAGTTTACCAGCTAAATGGTTGTTAGACAGTATTTCTTCTGTGAAAATAGCAAGGAGAATCTATGGCAGGTCCGAAAAAATCAGAGCCGTGTTGGAGCCAAAACAAGCAAGTTTTACGAAACCCAATCAAGGGGTTTGTTACCTTTATTACCGCAACCAACCTTGTTCGTTTGGGCTCAGTTAAAGTCTCAGGAAGCAGACCAGGTTTTTACTTTTCCAGGAAAATGTGCAAATAGCACTCAACGGGCAGTTTCAACAATGTGGAAACTCCTAATTAGCGTACAAAGCTATGTAAATGTGTTAACATTAACAAAGCCAATATTAATTTACCTTGATGGACTTCTTTGTGCAATCCAAATCGAGTTAATTAATTCGTTGAAGGCGCGCATAGTTGACACTAGTGATGGCCAAACATGAAAATTAAATTGATAGCCTTTGTTAATGCAGTACTAATCATATTAATTTTTCCCCAGGACTTAATGTACCTTTATTTTTATAACAATAAAAAAATTTGCATCTAAAAATTAAAAAACCAGACCTGAAAAAAGCTGGGGAATTTTCCTATTCATGTGATGTGATGTTGTCTTTTCATGAAGTTTTTATGCATTCAAAATAATAAAAAAGGTAAAAAATAATGATGAGCTGGAAGTCTTGCCAGTATTACGATATATTCAAAATAATGGCAGCGAGAAAGAGAGAAAGCTCCCTAATGGCAATGTTCAGGAGAAGAGCATTGTAAAGAACTACAACGGAGCTGACTTGTGCAATGGATTTACTAGCCAGAAACTCCCACTCTTTTCCTCACTATCTGAGAGGGGGTGGTTCCTACATGGACTACACACATTGTGTCCCAGTATAGTTCTCTCACACACTCCCACAAACCGTCTGTTAACATTTAAGTGAGAGGCTCCAGAGAAGATCTAGATTTAGGAAGCAACTGGATCTGAGCTGGAGGTGAAGACCTGAATAAATAGGAAACCAGAACAGGATCAGAATCCGTATTTCACTGAGCTGCAATGGCAGCTTGGCAAAGCAGCAAACCAAAGGCTCAAACTTTTAGTGGGGAGATTTATGAAAGGGAGATCTCATCAAAACGTGGGGTGTCCATTCTTCTGATTTTGACTGACAGCTGGGTTTGGATTACACTGACAAGGGGCTATCCTCAAAGGCAGAGGTCGGGCACACAGCAAGGATTTGCCTCTGCAGTAGCAGGCATTTGAGCACGGATCAAATGCCTTTTGTTTTGGAACAGGACTTTAATGTGAAGATCACATGTTGTTGTTGTTTGAAAATTTCGAATTGCATTCTTAAGTATCCCTCTTGAATGTGAATCATCTCATTACCAGGCATTCTCACACTGAGATAATGTGAAGCATAATGTGTTTTATATCATCATGGTATGAAACGGGGCCAGCAGTGCACTGTGTAAAAATCCCCTTCAGTGGCATTATTTTGGTCGTCACAAGCATAAATTTGGATGTGAGAAACATCAAAGCCCCCATATAAATGCCTTTCTCTTCATGTTGTCAGCCTATCTTTGAATCACTCCCCCTCCCCCCTAGGGCCATGGTTATTTACATTTTCAAATCTGCATTTTTCATATAGATCTGTCTGCCTCTGATTTTAATATCAGTGATGTTTCCCACGACACCTTTTGTTTTATTATGCATTATGAATTTCTTCCCCTCTCACTCCTCCCTTTTCTCTCCTTCCCTCTCTCTGTCTCGCCTCCATCTTTTTCTAATCCCTATCCCCCACACTAGGCTTATGAGTCCCAGTGTTTTATCATGGGGAGAGAGATTTATCATTTCAATCTCATTTCAATAAATAAAATAATCTCTCTTCTCCTGTACGTGACAGCAGCTAATAGTATTTTGTTATCGTGGAGTGAAACTTTGGAGACTTGGTGCTCTAGCTGGAATGCTTTGCAGAGGGTTTCTGCAGAAGCCTGCAATTGCATTGCCTGCAAGTGAGGCATACTTGTAACTTTAACTGAGCACAACAGCATTTAAAGGGATGGTTTGAATTTAGTTTTGCATCTAAAGAAGAATTATGTCATGAGCTTATGGAAAAGTGAAGAAATCCTGGGAGCGCTGTGTGGGGTTACACACATTCGTACCCTAAGACGCACATCAGAATATATGTATGTATTTTTTTCTATTAAATAACCCACATCATCAGTGTTTGGTTGGCGCTTGACCCTCCATGGCACTGCATCTGGTAGCCCCTATAAAACTTTTACTATTCATAAGCCTCAAAAGGTCTGACAAAACAGTCCATTGCTGTAGTCAAGTGAAATGTTTTGTCTAAGCGTACTTTAGCACAACAAATAAATTGCCGCATGTCAATTGAGGTGACGCATCACATCATCTGATCTCTGCGTTCCCAGTTAGGCTAGTCAACAGATATTAACGTTTACCTTCACAGGCGTGTAAGAAATTAAGCTGACATAGTCTGCTGGCTGTATCAATTTAACCGATCAGCTGACTGTAAATTCCAAAGAACAACCTGGAAAAACAAGACTGCCTCTCAGCCTGTCGCAAAATCTCAACATTTAATCCACTCTTCACAGCCTTTGAGGCTCAACCTGACTTTAGCGAAGTGACACAGATGTTGTTCATCTAAAAAAAAAGCAACAAGACCTAAAAACAGTTCAAAGGGATAGTTTAGATATTTAGCAGCAAGGTTCTGTGTTATAGTTCCCTCATCTGTGATAGAAATATGTCATAACAGTGAGTTAATGGAAAAGAGAAGAAATTCTCTGAGCATTGGAATGCTAACAGGTAAACAGATGAGTGGTCCTGATTTAGCTTTTTTTAGCTATTTAAAACACCTTAGACTGAAGAAGCTCATATCCTGGGATACAACACGATGGTAGTAAATATTGTCTTTATACACTTTTAAGTTGTTAAGGTGTTCATTTTGTCACTGTTTTCTCAGCAGAACAATGTCCATGTTAATGCACAAAGGCTGTATGAAACCATTCAGTCAGCTGATACTGAATCTGTTAAGATAGTAATTCAAACTCACATACACAGGTTGTTGCACAACAGCCTGTTTTAGAATCCAAACGTTTACTCCAGTCTTGGTGGGCATGGAGCCTCATTCAACCAAACATTAATATAGTGTCATCTTTCACCTGAGAAACCAGTGGCAAACTAATGGTCTCTTGTGAGAGGTAGGAGAGATGGAGAGCTAACAGCTTCCAGGGTCTGGTTTAAGCCCCAGTTTATACAGCGTCCATTCCCATTCTGCTCTGTCACAGAACGAACTCTGCAGTAATTAAGCACCCTTTAAAGTCAATGAGAGTGTTTGCACTGCCTCCGTAGGGCACCAGCATCCACCAGTATTTGACTCGAATCTATTTTCGCTGGATGCCAGAGTGAGTTTGGAGTCAATCTACACTGATCAACCTGCACCAACGGGACACTAAACAAACACAACATCTGTTATTTTAAAATAGTTCACTAAAGAAAGACTAGATATTCTTGAAGGCCTTCCAAAATATTTAAATTTACACGTATATTTATACATCTTTGGTGTCTTGATTAATCATTTATGATCATGCATAATATAAACACATATTAAAAAGAAAACATATCAATATTATTTTTAAACCTATTGCATTGAAGCAGTTTTAACTGTTGTTTTACTCCATCTTCCTCAGATTTAATTGTTTTGGCATCACTGGCTTTTATCACGCAATCTCGCATTTCCCGCGCATGCTTCTCGGATCACTTTTTGCTTTAATTTTAATTTTAAAATGAAAAGGACCACAAACATCAAACAACTTTCTCTCCAAAGCAGATTGCACCCATTCCTTAAACTTGGATAAATACAGCAAGCATGACCCACATCCCGTTCTTGTCGCTGAGAATAATAATATTGTATCCCCTGGACATGAGCTTTTTGTGGACATGTCTAATGGTTTCTTCACTTTTCTATAAAATCACTGCAATATGACATCTTTCTACTTCAGCTAACAGTTAGCAATAATAACACAGGACTTACTGCAAAAAAAACTATCCCTTTAAAGTAATGTCGCTCATCTCTCCCTTATTAAACTGAAGCATGGTGTTGAACCATTATACTTGCTGTTCCTATAGATGTAACAGTGTAAAATGCCCCTGTTCCAACATGCATTTATGTGTTGTTCCACTGTCACTCAGAGGTTAAACTTAACATCATGTTAGACGCTTGGTTATTAGACAAGTAATGCACTTATTGCGTTTGGTTTGTTCTCATTTCATCTCCAATATGGGAAGCCACTTGCAGCTTCCTGAAAGCTACTGGGCTGTACTCATGTATGCTTTTATCTCTCAGCCAGGATATGTTCTTAAAGCATGGTCTGTCAGATCCGCCTGCACCGTGGTGTGCAAAAGAACAAGAGCAGCCATCAAGACGACAGTTTTATTTTAATTGCTATCTCCCTTTCCTCCCGGTCCTTCATTTTCCCTTACCCCTGGAGCAAATCAACAGAAAAAATGTAAAAGGACTGACAGGAAAACAATTGCGTTTCAAATTGAACTCCCTGCAGAGTGTGTTCACTTCCTTAACCTGACATCCCTCCCTTCCCCACACATGGCAGAGGAGAAGGCAAGGCGAGCAGGCAACCACACTAAAGCCGGGGAGAAGTGGTGGCGGTGGGGGTGTAGGGGGGTAGACCGTCCTTTTGAATATGTGTTTTCTGTTTATCATTAGCTGACTGGGTGCTTCATCATTCGGCGAAAATCCCTATCTGCTGAACATAAGGCCGAGAGACAGCGGGGAATCAATCTTTTGTGCTTGGGCAGATAAACACAGGACGCAATCAGGGGGAGACGGAGCGACGGAGCAGGCCGCGGGACTCACGCCGCCGGTGATGGATGGCGGAAGTGAAAGTGTCAGGACGGCATTATGCAAATGGAGGAGGCATCCGAGCATCGCCCCGGTGATTATGGGAGATGGGAGAGCAGCCTGTGGTCCCCCTGGCACCAAGGCAGCCATTTTGGGGGGCTCGTTGTTTCCTGCTGAACTGGAGGGAGGTGGGGAGTGGATAGAGTGGTGGAAGAGAGGGAAGGAGGAGATGAAGGAGGAGAGGGGAGGGAAGAACGTGTCATGGTATCATTCCCTCACATGCACCACCGCCTCACCCGCCCCCCCACCCATTACCCAAAAAAGGGGGAGGAATAAGTCTATAAGCAGAGTGAGAGGCATCTGTGTCATTTACTGAAACAAATGATCAGCCTTCTCTTTCTGTGGGGATTGAATGAGGAGGGTGAGGCAGCCCAGTGATAGAGATAGAACACTGATGGAACAATCATGAATAATGAACTTGAACTGGACAGAAATAAAAGCTGGTTGGGGTGATTGCGACAGCTGCAGTGTTCTTTTTTCATTTTATTTATTTATTTTTTTCCGACAAGGGGAAGCAACTCCAGACTGAGCATCTCTCAGAGGCCAACGTGACCCCTGGGTACAGTGGCATCCAGTCTGACTGCGTCAATTTGACAGACACATACACTATGACACACATACACACACCAATCTCAATGACAAGCAGGCAGGACACACACTTTCACGGTAATGACCAAGGATACTGCCTGTATTCAAATGAGGGTTGAAGTGAGAGCAAAAGCAGATACTTCAGGGAGCAGCCTGGCCCAGAGGGGAGATCCACTCACAGTCCCTGCTGCACCATTACAGTAAGATTGGATGAAGATGGAAACATGGAAAATATGATGGTGTGTGTGAGAGGATGAGGACGGAGCAAGGAGACTGCTGGCTCGTCCTGATGATCTGTGCATGCCGGCTTTTGTGTCTGTGTATGTGGAATTAGCACCTAGAGAGACAAACGAGGCCGTTTTGCCCTTGTTTAGACAAGGGAATCATGCATCGCATACCGTGAATGATTCAAAGTGTTAAAATGCTGAACCTTCAAGTCCAATCCCAGTCATTAAAATCTCACAGTGTCATTCCATGATCCCGTCCTGAAGTCCCTCGTCCTCCACCTCTAACTTTACCGCTCGCCACAACACACCAGATACTACCCCTCTGTTCTGCCTGATTGGATCCATTTGCATTGGACACCTCCTCTGCATATTGATTGATGGATTTAATCAGCGAATCAAGGGGAGCGCTCAGACATCAATCTCTGTCAAGCCCCTACCTTTTTTCCGAGCCTCTGATTCCCTGCTAGGACTCATCAAGGGAAGCAAGTTTAGACAGAAGGAAAGAGGAAGGGAGAGGGAACAGAGACAAAAAAGGGGAGAGAAAGTAAGAAAGGCAGGCGGTAGAGTGGAAGGACAAAGTATTGAAGATAATAAAAAAAATCTGGGGTGGATTTTTATGACTGGTCCCAGTATAAAATACATGGAGTGTGGCAAAAGAAAGGGTGATCAACTGAGTGAATCCATGTAGGAGATTTAAAACCGAAAAAAGTGACCAAACACAGATTTACACATCTTATCCATGGACAGGGGTGCACAACATGTAAGCATCAAGCATGGAAAAGGAGTTCCAATAATATTGGCATTGTGGTTTCATGTGAGGATCCATCGTTATCACTGTTCGCTCTTGTGAATCATTCACAGTGCCTTGCAAAAGTATTCCTACACCTTGAACTTACTCATATTTTGTCACATTACAACCATAGGCATCTATGTGCTCTGCTTTAAATATATGATTATGAAATATCAAATATTGATGATTTATGGTTTTCACATTTTTAGTAGTAAAGTGTGGCATGCATTTAAAATCACCCCCCATTATTCTGATACCAATGAATAAACCTCTGGGACCTTTACAGAAAAACAGTACATATTCTGAGATTGCAGCATAATTTAGTTTAGGTACAGTTTATCACACTTGAATATCCTGACTGAGGGATGGAGGATATTTCTATTCTATTCTATTCTATAGAATGACACGTTCCAGTGTGCATTTCTTATATTCCTTCCACTATTTTAATGTGAAATTTAATGTATTATGTTTAGCCCCCTTTATGATGATACTGGCAAATAAAATCCAGTGCAAGCAATTGAATTTATCCAATTTATCTAAGTGTGTATAATTTAAAGAGAAAACGTACACGGACAATAAAAAGCACAGCTGGGTGATTAAATAAGGATTTCCACAGCAGGATTCCCAAAATACAATCTTAAAAAAAGATTTTGATTTCTGTGAATCTTGCTTGATGACACCAAAAGAGGCAAAATAATGGAGTCAGCTGGTATTAGTAAGCTATTTTTAAAGTGACTTTTAACAGATTTAGACGTAGATGTTGATGCATTCAAATGACATTTCAGTCTGCTTTGGTGCTCTTCATAAGCTGTGTGTGTTATCGTTAAACGTCTTTCTTCAAATTTATGCAGCATTATCTAATACAACTTGAATGCTTTGTGGCTGACATGCACAATACGAGGCGCCGTGCCTTTTGTGATGTCACCAGAGGCATGTGAATGCTTTTTTTTGGGAGGGTAGATTTTTATCTTGGTTACAAAACAAAAGAGCACAAGTTTCATGTTGGACTGTAGTTGAAAAACTACATCTAGAGTTAGTTTGATTCACTTTATAAAAATGACTGGCGAGCAGCTTTAATCGCAGTATACATTTTGGATAAAGGCTTTAATGTTTTCTTTAGGGGTTTTACATGAATGACTAGGGATATTACATGACTGAACATTACTGTACACCATACTTTTCAGATTTTTTTAAAACATGTATCCTTTTCCTTTTAAATTATATAATATTTAGCCTCTGTTTTGTGTTGGTCTGCCACATAAAATCTAAATAAAATTGAACCTTATGTTGATAAAGTGGCAAAATGTAAAAAGCTTTACATTTCAATTTTCACGCGACCTGACAAAGAAGGCAAAATCTTTTTTTCTTTTTTTTTTTTACTTTTGTACACATTAAACTTCCATTTGTCTCCTTCTAAACTTTGCTCCTCGGAAGTGGCAGATGACAAAACAGTAAGTTAATTGGTACCAACCAGCAGACTCTTCCGAGTTCTCCTCTTCCTGTCTAATTTCACAGGTCCTCCAACAGGTGTAGCTGTCACAGTCACAGGATCAATATAAGGGACTTGGAAAACAGCCTGTTCACTCCTCCCTGAGCAGTTTGTGTGCACACACGCAAGCATGTGCTTCTTTGTCTGCACAATTGTATATATAGAAAGTGTTAATTGACTTGTGATTGCCATTGTGTGCCTCATCGTGGGGATGAACAAGACCCCCCACCACCACCTCACCCTTCCCATGTCAGTGTGAGTGTACCTGCAACACGTTGAGCTGACAGACGTTTCATTTCCTTCTCACTTGATAATTACTGTAATACAAATTCAATTAAAAGTAAAGCAGCTTAAAAGGCAATGTGAATTAAAATTGGAATGAAAACAGAGATCTGAGAATACATATTTTTACAGATGTGTGCAAAAGATAGTGGCAGGTTTGCACAGATGTGTCTAATTTCTTTATCTATCGAGACTGTTGTTGAATAAGTTTTAAAAAGAAGCATGTTTGGTAAAATTTGAGCCTGATACCTTGCTTGATTATGGATTTTAGATGTCAATTACACAAAATAAGCCACTTAGCAAAGATACTGTAGCAGAATTTCTGAATTGAGGAGTCTAAATGTAAAACAAACAGCCTCTATTAGGAGCACTCAGATTACTTTAACAGAGACAAACTCTAGTGTTGTAGAAATGCATTTGCACACTTGTTTTGTGTCACACAAACATTTCAGATCAGTACTAAATTTTAATATCAAACAAAGATAAAAATTAGTTTTCACATGATAATTTATTTTATTAATTGAAAAAGCTATCCGAATCAAAATGGCCTTATGTGAAAAGTCATCTCCAGCTTGTTAAATCATAAAATAGATGTAAATTAAGTCCTCAGAGTGGTGAAAGCTACCAACTAGCCAGAAGTTCACCATCTGCTGACTTTAGCAGTTAAAAATTATTCAAATAATATGTTCATATCTGTGGGATAAAACACTATGTTTACAGATACCAGGAGTCTCCAGCTTCACAAGAGACTGATGTGGTTTGGTGGTGCGTTATTCAGTCTAACTAAATCTGTGTTCCTATGGAGAGTTAAGTTTTTTGAGCATGTCGACTGTATCTATCTGCAAAATCCACTGCGGCTCATCAGTTTGCCCTAGCTACGACAAGAACCGAGTAAACCTTTCATAGATTGTACAGCAACATAAAAAATGTTTCCAATGGTGAACTCTGAACGCGATGAATGATAAAACTGAAGTGGTAAAAATGGAGGCGCTAAAATCAAGGCAGTGAATGAAAACAGGCAACGTTGCATTTTATAACCTTAATATTTATAACAATAAGATTTTCCATCTTGTCATTTTAATGACCTGCAAATTCACGGATTCAAATTTTCACGGAGGCGAAATTAATCACATGGTGGTTTTTATCGGACTCAATTTGACCATATTCAGTATTTCACACCTTCAATTAATTTCAAGTTAATTTTGTTACTCTGACCCTTCGTAGATGTGGCGCATCGATACTTCTGTCTAGCTTGTTCGCTTTCCACCACTCTGAGGATTTATTTACTGTCCAAGAATATCACGGTGATATGATATCTTTTTACAGGTAAAAATTGTCGTCAAGAATTACCCAGAACTTTACTTTAAAAAAGTCTCAAATAACTCTTTGAATAGAACCTGTCTGAAAACATTAAGTAGGCTAAATTACCTGAAAAAACTATTTATTATGCCGTGATCATAAAAGGCCTACACAAGCTGCACAAGAACAGAAATGTTCTTGTTCTCAACTATAATATATGCATGCAACAGTAGAATTGACCTTTGAGACTTTCCAGGAGCACTGCACGTTAGTATGAAATGCTTTGCAGAGAAAATAGTTGTTCTTGTTCTTCCCACCTTGGGTAAAGGACAGATGTCCCTGTTCTGGCAGAGTATGTATTGGCCTTAAGACTTTCAAAAACAGCTGAGATATAAAGTCAGTGACATCTACGAAGTCTGGAAGGGGTTGCATAGCCATTCCTAATGTTTTTTTTAGCACTTAAAAAGCTACAAAACAGCATCATACATAACGAGCAAAAGCATTCAATGAACTCCATTCCTCTGTATTTCATTTTTATGCATCTGCCTAATAAACACAATCACTTTGTGCACTTGGCCTTGATGGAAAAGAGTCCAATAATTTGGTTTTGGAGTTCAAAATAAACACAAAAAAAACCCAACATAAATAAAAAAACATTGCAACATGCTCGTTTTTTGGAGGAAGAAACTTTTAATACCCACAGCTCTTAATGACGGCACTGCAATTAGAGTGGCTGCATTTTTGCTCTAGCCGCGAGTCAAAGGAAAACAAATAAAGCAGCTCGATTTAGAAACCTTATTAGACTTTGAGTCCCAGAGCAATTAAAGTATTACAGCTGAAGTGCTTCTGTGAACCCGGCGATGGAAAGCACTTATAGGTGGTCTCTACTTTACTGGTGGTCTGTTACTGCTGCTTTTTTCTTTGCTCCTTTATTTGTGGCATTCAGCTCTGCAGACGCTCAAGTGTTTATATGTAAGTACGCCGTGAAAAGGTATTGGACAATGAAAGCTCTTGAAATTACAGTGTTTTTCAAGGGCAAATAACACACATGCAAACTTTTAGTGTCTATGCTCGCTTTTCATACTCCGGTTTATGGCAAAATGTTACAACACACATCACAGATTTACACAAACTGTAATTATTTAGGACCTAATTCCAGCAGGAAAAATTATTAAAATGAAACACATCTCATCTATTTTATCATTCATTCTTTAATCTTCTCACTGCAGCATTTGCCCCACGCAGTGTCTAAATTGGCTTGGCTGTGATGATGCCCTTTGCAACGCAATCTCTCCAATTTGATGCCTTATCAAATTACTAACCCAGAGGAAATTAATGGTATCATCTATGTCAAGGCATTGATGTAGTTTCACTTAGCCTGAAACACTGAGGTCCTAATTGAAAGATTAGATTCCTTTAGATTTTCAATCCATCTTTATACTAATTACAATTGAGGAGGAAAAGCGGCTGCCCCACATGTCAATTTAACAAATAAAACCAGGTAAAGATTAAAGGAAAAAAATAAAAAGATGTTTCACTCATGCAAAAATTCAATAACATATTAATGTAATTGACTTTAATTGGAGCAGAATTGCTCTGCAGACAGGCAGAATTCCATTTTCTCAGATATATTTTATTTTAATTAGTCGTAAAACATATCTGGACTTTAAACGTTGACTGAAAGCTGCAGTGCCACTAGGGGGGGTGGTGATGCTTTATGGGCTTCTGGCAAGCACATGGCTCGCACTGAAAGTACATTCAAGAGCTGTTTCTCATTCAGACACACAAACATGCAGACAGAGGGGAGGTGTCTAGAAGGAAAAATGAGGGAAAAATGTAAGAAAATCTGATCACATGACTGCCTGTGTTGATGCTTCTGCCGCAGCTCTGTCTGTAGTAACATCAGTGTGCAGTCTCACCCTCCGCTTGTTAATACCATAATCCCCCCACTGTGATGACCTTCGCCTCCCTGGGCCACTTCCGACACCTCCAGTTCGGGCCACCACTGCCCCTGTTGCCCCCTCCCCTCTTGATCACCCAGCAAGAGCCCCCCCCTACCACCACCACCATAATTGACTAATGACCCGATATCAATATTTGACTGTGGTCACAGGGTTTCAGTGCTGTTGTAATTTAAAGTGGATTAGTGTTCGCCTCAGCACGTTTCTTTTGGCAGCGAGCCAATGGGACGAGCTTTTGATAACAGGTTCCTTCTTGCGTGAGTGTGTTTCCAGAGTAAGCGAGTGTGTGTGTGCGTGTGTGGCTGGGAGTGCATGCCTGTCTTGATGTGAACTAAATAGGCTGCCCATTGCCCCACGGGACTTAGAGACACCAAAGCAACAAAAAAAATGCTGCAGTGTTTCCTGATGAGAGGATGGGAAAACACACACATGCACACACACACTTGCGGTCACAGGTTGACTAACTAACTGCCTGAGCCTGTTCCTGAGAAATGTCCCAGCCCAGTTTTTGTTGGTTTCTGAGAACAGCACATCAAGGCTAAGACTGCACTGAATACCTGCAAATACAAAAAAAAAAAAAAACTTAGAAGACCTATTTAGGGCTGGTGGCGGATTATCAAAAGAAAATAAACGTATAGTTTTTTTTATTAGTACTTCCAACTTTTCTTTACTTTGTTCACTTATTCTCAGGTAAAATCAAGATGAGCACTGTGTTATTACAGTGGCCACAAAAATATCCACACCTCTAAAACTACAGTTGAACATAACTAAGCAGCTTACAGTTGGTATAACAAGTAATATATGATTTCCATATTTTATTACAAATAAAAATCTATACAGTGTGCCACATAATTGCGCTCAGCCCCCTAAAAAAGTCACCTAATTACTAAAAGGATGGAGAATCTGTTGACAGGACAACTACTAGCTGAGCGAACCACAAATCTGGCCTTTGCGGAAGAGTGGCAAGAAGAAAGCCATTGTTGAAAGAAAGCCATAAGAAGCCTTTAGAGTTTACTAAAGGTCCAGTTGGGGACACTGCAAACATGTGAAAGAAGATATGCTGGTCTTAAATCATTTTGGCAACTCTATGTGTGGAGAAACATTACCAATGCATATCATCCCATGGGACACAAGGCGTTGAAAACATCATGATGTGGGGATGCTTTTCTTTAGCAGGCAATGAGAAGCTGGTCAATGGAAAGATGGATGGAGCTAAATACAGAAAAATATTGATAGAAAACCCAGGCTGCAAAATACAACAAGAGCTACAATGGAATGATTAAGATGCAAGCATGTTAATGTGTTAGAATACCCCAGTCAAAGTCCAGAATAAATCAAACCAAGAATCTGTGGCAAAACTTAAAAGTTGACGTTCACAGACGAAGTGTATGACAGTTGATAGAGCCTCAGCTGTTTTACAAAGACAAAAAGTAAAAAAGAAAAAACTTGGGAGGGACCAAAACAATCAGTAGCTGTAGTGGCAGTAAAAGGTGGTTCTGCAGAGTACAGTGTTGACTTCACAAAGTATTGATTTGTGAAACATTTTAAAACCATGTATTAGTTTACTTTCCATGTCAATTGTGCACTGATTTGTGTTGATCTGTCACAAAAAATCCTCAGAAAACACTTCAAAGTTTGTGATTGCAATGTGACAAAATGTGAAAAAGTCTGTGAACACTTTTGTAAGCTGCTGTGCATGATTTATGCAGACCTCTTAAATTATGTTAATAAGTGCAAATTTCAGCTGAATTCTTACTTGATTTATCCATCTTGACTCTATTAAGATTTATGGACTCCTCTCCTATTTTATGTGTGCATTGCTGGTCCTGACTTGTCAGGATCCACTGTCTGCCTCTCTGCTGCGCTAAACAAACCATCCAGCTGAACCATGGCAGCACTGAGACACACAGAAAAGACAAACAGAGAAAAAAAAGACTTAGTCTTACTTTGTACCCTGCGCTGGTGCTTTCTGCATACAGAGCACGCGGGCGGTGTTTATCTCGCTTGCCGGCGGAATGTTTGTGTAACTGAACCTTACACTGATCGAGTTCAAATCACGGGAAGGATAATTAAAAACATGTTGATCCCTTCAGTCACGGCAAAAGGGAGCAGATTTATTAATGATACTCTTGCGGCATTCGCGGACTGCATGCGGCAGCTGAAGAGATGGCGACATTGCTGGAAATCATTGGTTAGATTGTCGTTTACCTGCAGGCCCATGCCGGCATGAGTGGTCTTTCATGTAAATGAATTTGTGTAGAGAATGAGAAAAACGAGAGACACAGGGAGGAGTGTGAGATTGAATTAATAGCTTCAGGTCATGGGGGGGATAATGAATTCTTCATGGTCATAGAGTCAAAATGGCCCAGGCATCTTGTTCTGTTCTTTGAAGGAAGAACAAATGAAAGGGTGAAACATTACATTGAACAGGGGCATTTACTAAATATGGAAATGTATCTGGTTTTACGACACAGTCTACATGCCAATAACGCTTACAAATGACCCACTTTGCATTCACACAATGCAAATCTTTCCACTGCGTCGTTAGATCTCATTGATTGAGTGATGGTCCTGTATGTCGAGCAACAGAACGTATAATTTCCTTACGATAGCAAACCATTATGACATGTAAAGGGGAAAACCTGTTGTTTCCGCACATCTTCCTCAGTCCGTCAAGTTAAGCTTTAGCTCCGTCAAATACATTTTTTACTGCCAAAACAGATAGGCCCCTCAAGCATTAACTGTAAACCCCCTCAAGCAAGGATCCAGGTGTTTCAGATCCTGTGTCAAAAGCTGCTGGGAAATGTCTTTGACCGTTGTTTTGTGAAGTGAGCCTCCTTGTACACATGTGGACATAAAAAGCGTACCTCACACTCCCAGAAGCCCATGCTGAAAGAGCCCTGTGGGGGTCTGGAAGCAAGGAGGGGTCCAGGAGAGAGTGCCCAGGCCACGGCCTAATGGTGGGAACAGTGCCGAGGTGAAGCCTTCTTTTTGTTCATTCGGGATAAAGGGGACTTTTGAGAGGCAGCATGCGTTTTTGTTCCACGGAGGGCCATCGAAAGCTGCGGGCCATGCTTGTTCTGAGCTGTGTTGTTTAGTGTGGGGGGCAGGAGTTTGGACACAGACAGGGGACAGAGTTACTCGCTCCAGGGAGAGAAATATGCTGTTTCAAGAATGTTGGAAGCAAGACGGCGTATCATCTGTCTTTGATGAGAGAAAGAGAACAAGAAGTGTTGGGAGTGAGAGAGAGTAAGATGGGGCAATAGAAAGAAACAGATGGACCTGGGGTAGAAAGTGAGACAGAGAAGGAAAGGTGTGAAGGTGCTTTATGGGGTACTTAATGGCTCATGTATCCAGGCTACTGTCATTTCAGGACATCCATTGTAATGTCTGTGGCTGAATTGTCCTGATTTGTACCTTCGAGATTATCCAGAAAGTGCTTTAGTTTTTAATTATTAAAACAACTGAATAAGTGACGCTACATATCGACGCCAAGAGCCTGCTGTTCAACGTGACAGTGAGGTGTCTTCAGGCAGCCTGCAGTGAACTCTCCATGCTCTCTGACCTGTCTGACCCATCCAACAGTTCCACTTCCACAGTGCAGTTCTGATTGATGGGCCTCCAGGAACCCTAGATTGCCCCTTGTCTCCTGGAGGGTGAACAATAATTTGGCAATTACTAACTGACACCTAATCAAGGCTTTGGGGAGGCCATTCAGGAAACTTAATGTAATCCCTCCAAAACAAACTTTGGTGTGTATTTTTGGATCCCTGTCCTGTTGGCAAGCCCAGTTGTGTCCAATTTTCAGCATGTGAACCTATCTTTACCATCAGATAAAAGGAAATTAGTTCAAAAACAATTCAGGAACCATCAACTCCTAGAAACTGGTGGAAAACCAGTGTCACTGTCCACACTGAATGAAGTAAGCTTTACACCGCCATGGCCTGACACAGCGCCAAAAAAAAAAACTTAAGTCTCAGCTACAAAATCAGCTAGTTCACTCTTGACTTAAATTCGGAGCTGTTTACATAGGCAATCTAAATGCTTTCTGGAGAAAAGTAGTATGGTCATACAAGCCAAAGATCAAACCAATTGTGAAGCATGGTGATGGGAGCATCATGCTGTGGGATTGCTGTGGGTGTAATAATGAAGACAGAGACCTACCAGCAAACTTACATAAACCGGTTTTGAAGTGGATGAAGTGGGCTAATAATCAGGTTCTGATATGGTAATGACCTCAACCCTAAAGCTTAAAAGCCTGTTCCCTGCCAGGGGATTATAACTAATATAACTCAACCCTGCTAATTCTGCCATACAGAGAAGACAAATATCCATCCAGTGTAATGCTTGTTGATGGCTACAAACCTTTTTCGTACCTTGTTGATGGCTAAGAAATATGTCTGTTTTCTATGCAACTCTTTTCCACATATTAGTGACAGTTCATGTATACAGTGATATTTAAAAGTATTCATACCCCTTGAACTTTCCAACATATTGTCACATTACAACCACAAACATGAATATATTCTGTTGTAATTTTATGTAAAAGACCAACACAAAATGTTATACAATTTTGAAGTGGAAAGAAATTATACATTTTTTAAAACATATTTTTTAACAAATAAAAAACTGAAAAATGCGGTGTGCATAAGTATTCAGCCCCCTTTACTTTGAGATCAACCAATTGGCTTCAGACGTTGCCTGATGATTGCTAGTGACTAAATAGAGTCCACCTGCGTGTAATCTAATCTCAGTACAAATACAGCTGCTCTTTGACGGCCTCAGAGGTAGGTTAAGAAAATATTGGGGAGCAAACAGCATTGTGAAGTGCAAGGAACGCACCAGACAGTTCAGGGATAAAGTTGTGGAGAAGTTTAAAGCAAGCTTAGGCTGTAAAAAGATTTCCTAAGCTTTGAACATCCCACGGAGCACTGTTCAATCCATCATCTGGAAATGGAAGCAGTATGCCACAACTGTAAACCTACAAAAACAAGGCGGTCCACCTAAACTTACAGCCCGAACAAGGTGAGCACTGATCAGAGATGCAGCCAACAGGCCCATGGTGACTCTGGATGAACTGCAGAGATCAATAGCTCAGATACGGGAATCTGTTCACAGGACAACTATTAGTCGAGCACTGCACAAATGTGGTCTTTATGGAAGAGTGGCAAGAAGAAAGTCATTGTTAAAAGAAAACCATAAGAAGTTCTGTTTGCAATTTGCCAGAAGCCATGTTGGAGACACAGCAAACAAGTGGAGGAAGGGGATTTGGTCAGACGAGACCAAAAGAACTAACTCTGCACATCACTCTAAACACACTATCCCCACTGTTAAATATGGTGGTGGCACCATCATGCTCTGGGGGTGCTTTTGTTCAGCAGGGACAGGGAAGGTGGTCAGAATTGATGGGAAGATGGATGGAGACAAATACAGGACAATCTTGGAAGAAAACCTGTTGGAGTCTGCAAAAGACTAGAGACTGGGTCAGAGTTTCACCTTCCAGCAGGACAACGACCCTAAACATAAAGCCAGGGCTACAATGCAATGGTTTAAAACAAAACATATTAATGTGTTAGAATGGCCCAGTCAAAGTCCAGACCTAAACCCAATTGAGAATCTGTGGTAAGATCTGAAAACTGCTGTTCTCAAACGCTCTCCATCTAATCTGACTGAGCTTGAGTTGTTTTGCAAAGAAGAATGGATAAAAATTTCAGTCACTAGACGTGCAAAACTGGAAAAAAACTACCCTAAAAGACTTACAGATGTAATTGCACTTATGCAATTAGCACATTGTACTTATGCACAATGCCCTTTTAAGTTTTTTATTTGTAAAAAATAAATAAATCATGTATAATTTTCGTCACATTTCACAATTGAATACCACTTTGTGTTGGTCTTTCACATAAAATTCCAATAAAATGTATTTATGTTTGTGTTTGTAATGTGACAGTATGTGGAAAAGTTCAAAGGGCATGAATACTTTTACAAGCCACTGTATATTAGAGCCTGTATGCATAGTTTTTACACTGTGTGGTTTAGAGAACAAGTACATCATCCCCATTTAAATAAATCATTGTAAGCCTATAAAATACGATATTCAGTTTTGTAGTACTTTAAATAGTTTTGAAACAACCTGTGAGAGTTTTATGTGGAAATAATTAATTAAAACAAGAAATAAACAAACTAAATGGCTTTTGTTTAACATTGCAATTGCTCTACACAAAATACCTGAGAGCCCTGTACTGGTGTAGCTGTTAAATGAACCTGTGGGGATTTTTCTTTGGTCTCTAAGCTCTTACAGCATCCATTAATTTGTGAAGGAGCATTGGTCTCCTCCACAGCTTGTTGTAATGGATTGGATCACATGGACTTTTAAAATAACAGACAGCTTCCTTGGAAGTAAGTGGTGAAATGAATGAATAAACCTGTCTGCCCTGCTGAAGCAGGTTCTTCACAAATTGATATATGCTTGAAATTGTTAAAAATATTATATAAATGCTGTGGAACATGTACATAGCGAATATAGTGTTTTGGTAGACCACTCTTTAGGATTGAGCATGAGATTTTAATCCAAGTTTGAATTTGCAACATTAATTTCTTCACAATATGTTTCTTCTCATTTTACATCGCAGTATTACACAGTTTGATATAATGTTACACAGCCAATTACCACGTCAATGCTCAGTCAGCCACAGAGCTCGGAGGTCAGAAGTCTCGTTCTATGTAGCGTGATACTCAGTAAGACAAAGGCAAAGGTAGCCTTACAGCAAACAATGCAAGGAAATGTCGATTTATTGCGTTCGTCAATCAAAAACACATCAGAAACTTCATCTTATAGTACACTTCGTAAATACAAATATATAAAAGAATCAGGTAATAGCCAATAAAGCAAGCGTATTCATACTATGTAAATCATCCATAGAAGGACATAACAATGCACACAGCAAATTAACTCTAACAATAGCTTAGATTTTAGCGCTAATTGCGGTAATCCATAAAGCATCCTCCCAGACGACATCATGTGAGGCTGTCAAGTACCCGAGATGCATGAAGAGATTCCGAAAGAGCTAATAACCTTTGACAAAGTATATGAAATGATTAAATGACTCCCCTATGAATGAAGCGGCTGCGTGCATAAGCTTGGACATGCAGTAAAGGATGAAAAAGCCAAAGCATGCTGTCCATCTATGTCCACATATTTAGTTGTGTACTGAAACATACATGTAGCTTTGCTCATTTTAGGACAACAAACACAACTCTCCCATTCTTACCTGCAGGACCCTCTATTAGCATGGCCATAAGTTAAATTACAGGGGTCGCCTCACAAATGATTTGAATTCATTTTTTTCCCACCTATGATTATTTATCACACGTAAAATGGGCTTGGACACGCTGATGTATGTTGTCTGCAGTGACAATGATAACCAGGACAATAATTACACAAAGCCCAGCTCATCCATCACAGTCACTTATCACTTAAACAATCAGGCGTTAAACAGACAAAGGCGTGGAGACGAATGGAAAGATCCAGGACTGGGATTCTCTGTTGCCCATACCTCTGTCAAAGCACATCCAGCTCTGCTGCTCTTACACACGCTGTGTCATTGGTGTTTCTGATGGGTCATCATGCACTGTTTCCACAGACATGAAGAAATTCTGCTCTAGAACAGTTTCATGAGATGATTCATGAGAAAGAAATGTTCTTCTTGTCTAAGATTTAAGGATTAAATGTTTCCAATTACTTTTGGAAACCAAACAAATAAGTGTGATTTAAGGAAATTTGACAAAAATAGGAAGTTTATAAAATTCCCCAAAAAAGATTGTTAACCCTAACGAATATCATGTAAAATTATCAAGCACTCCTAGCTCAGCGTTTTTTTGTGCGACAAGGAAATGACCACAGTTTCAACGCCACAAAAATATTCCCTAATATATTATCTAAGGCTGACAGTCCTTTAAATGAGATGCCAGAGAAATTTCCAGAGTGACTGACAATTTCTCTTGCTTTATAGAGTAACACAGCCCTGCCCCTCCCTTAACTGCTAAAAGAAGGCTACTACTCTTTTTCCTCGCTTACAAGAAAGACCAATTTGGATGCCGGAAAATATTTTTAGTTACTAAAAACACAGGCATTCATAGCATAGAAACCAAAGGATCCCTGCTCATCACTCTTATTAAATCTACAGTTGGCTTGTATTGCTAATAGTAGATAGCACCAAAACACAGCAAATAACATCGCTTCACCAACTTGGTGCTATTCAGGTATGATGCACGAATGCACCATTTTTTAAGGTAGTGTTGTTATGAAACTACAGTCTGCAAGCTATGAGCAGCAGTCCTGTTAATCAGCTAACTGCAGGCAGGTTAACAGATCAGACGGTCTGACTAATTGAGCTGCTATAAACATGGGATTAAAAAGACATTTCAGTCTGCTGTATCACAGCATAGAAACAGTGCTCTTAGAGTTTTTAATAATCTGCTTTAACCTGCAGACTCAAGAGATTCTGCTGTCTTAATCGTGCTTGACTTGAATGCTGCCTGTGACACGGTGAACCTTGATGTTTTATTATCACATCTGGAGTGGTCTGTCAGTGTTAAAGGCACAGCTCTTAATTAGGCCCGAGCAAGTAGGCTAGGCCTGCAAGGGCCTATTGTAATTGCTCCGTTTATTATTCAGGCGACAAATGAATTGCCTTTTTCGCAATTATTTAACATATTCAAAAACTCACCAAACTTTACACAAAATTGTCCCTCTAGTGAAATTTAATGTTTTTAATGAAATTGAAAATGGGCGTGGCCAAACGGCTCTACAGCGCCCCCTAAAGTGAGATAGGCCAACTGGTAAGTCCTAGAGAGCTGAAATTTGGTACATAGCTAGATCTCCCCCAAATCATGAAAAAAAGTCTCTTGGGGGTATGGCCTAAAACCAAAAGGAAGTCGGCCAATTTGGGTCAATGGGTCATTGACCCAAATTTAACGAACTCCTCCTAGGGATTTTGAGCTACCGGCTTCATATTTGGTCAGTATGTAGTATGTAGGCATTGGGGATTAAAAGTTATCAAAATTGTGAGTTTTTGAGCATGTTGAAGGGCCTCAAAGTTAGCCTTCTTGCCGCAAATTTCGAACAGCAATAACTTTCACATAAATTGGGTGAAATACACCAAACCTGGTATTATTGAACCCAAGGTCACCAACAATCCTATCTGGTCAAATGATGACATCAAAGCCACGCCCCCTGAGAACAGGAAGTCTCTTTTTTAACTTAGAAAGGTGCCTCTCTGACCCTCTTGACCCATTCAACTTGAAACTGTGTCAGAAAACAGATAACTAGTGGGTCTAACTTTATTTGAAGCACAGTGATTTTTTATAAAAGGGCGTGGCCGTGGTAAAGTTGGATGTCACGCCGTGGCCATACGTTTGGCTTTAATTTCCACATACACAATCTGATCTGCACCAAATTCAATGTGATTGATCCTTGTACAGTCCCCAACAGAGATCTGATGACATATTTGGTGGGCGTGGCCTAATTCGTCCACAGCGCCCCCTAGAAAATTATAAAAAATCTGCCCCAAGTCATGCTTTGACCGAGGATTGTGAAATTTGGTACACATATGTAACTTGTCAAGACCTACAAAAAAGTCTCTTGGAGCATTGGTCCAAACCCAACAGGAAGTCGGCCATTTTGGATTGAAGTTGCCATTTTGACCCCAGATTTGTCCTTTGTAGTCCGCATATCTGAGCAAACTCCTCCTACAGCTTTTGACTTAGAGACTAGAAAATCACTCAGTATACTCTTAAGGCATTGGGGATCAAAAGTTATCAAAAGCTTTTTGATACATGAAAGCGTGTGGGCGTGGCCACGCCTCAAAATATGACTTCTCACCATAAAAGACGAAATTGATATAGTTCCTACAAGGAAAGTCACAGACACATGAAACCTTCTGGAATTGATCTGCCTCTGGCCCTGAACAATATTCACTGATCAGATGCTGACATCATCAAAGCCCCGCCCCCTGAGAACAGGAAGTGTCATGTTTTCCTTTACAGAGTCAATTTTTGATGTTCTTCACCTAATCAATGTGAAACTGTCCCAAGAAACATATAACATGATGGTCTAAGACAGTCGCTGGTATTCACTGGCTCTGCTGGAGGGTGTGGGTGTGACGGCGTGGCGAATTCTGACGTCACGCCACCGCCAAACGTTTGCCTCTAAATTACACATGCATGGTCCGATTCACTCCAAAATAAATATGGTTGATCTTTGTCAGCCCCCAAACAGCTCTATTGGATTACATTGGAATTTGGATCAACAGCGCCCCCTAGGAAACTTCAAGTGCTATATCTCCCTCATACATCATCCGGTCCACTTGAAATGTAGTATGCATGATCATGAGTTAATGATGGACATTTTGACACAGTCAATTGATGACATCACTTTAGCCCCGCCCACTAAGAAACAAATGAGTAGAGCTTCCATCAGGAAGGTCCGATTTACTCCGAACTGAATATGGTTGATCATTGTCAGCCCTCAAACACCTCTATTGGATTACATTGAAATTTGGATTAACAGCGCCACCTAGGACATTTCAAGAGCTCTATCTCCCTCATACATCATCGGATCCACTTGAAATGTAGCATACATCATCAGGGATCAATGCTGAATATGTTGGTACAGGCAATTCATGACATTGTTTTAGCCCCGCCCACTAACAAACAAGTGAGTACAGCTTCCATCTGGAAGGTCCGATTTACTCCAAATTTTGAATGCTTCTCGCCAGACCAGAACTCTGCATGACCGAAGATCATATGACATGTCGCTCACAGTCCCCCTTAGTGGCGACATTTGGAATTGAACGGCGGCTTTATTGGTGGCGTGCAGTCGGCAATGCCAGGCTCCCGCGGTCGCTGCACAGGCCGAGTTGCGCTGAGGTGCGAGGGCCTTCAATGTTGCTTGCAGCTTTAATTGGTTTTGCTCCTATCGGTCTGGTAGAAGTGTTTCTGTCCAGTTGGGTTCGATTTCTTCTTTTGAAGCCCATTTGCATTGCGAGGTACCTCAAGGTTCCATGTTAAGACCTGTACTTTTCTCATTATATATGCTTCTTTTAGGGTCAATTCAGCTTTCAGGATGCAGCAGTGCTATTGGGCCATTGAATTCTTTTACTTGTACCGCTGTCAGAAATCTTGATGTGTTTTTTTGATAACTGTTTTAAAGTAAAGAAACAGGTCAGTGCAGTAGTCCAGTCTAGCTTTTATCATTTGAGGTAAATTAGAAAAATAAAGTGGCCTTTAAAGGGTGATACATGCTTCTTTCTCCAGACTTGACCACTGCAACTCTCTTTATAAATTGTTGGACAACTTTCTTCGTCGACTGCAGCTGGTTCAAAATGCTGCTGCCTGTCTGCTAACGGTCAACAAGCAGCTTGAGCACATCAACCCATTTTGTCTTCATGCACTGGTTGCCTGTACATTTTAGGTTTGATTTTAAGATTTTAATTTTTGTCATTTTTATGTTTTTTTTTCTTTTAATTTATAGATCTGTACAGCACTTTGGTCACTTTTGGGTGTGTAAAGTGCTCCATAAATAAAGGTTGATTGATTGATTGATCCAAAAACATGCCTGTTTGGTTAATTGGTCACTCTAAATTGCCCTTAGGTGTATGAATGAGTGTGTGCATGGTTGTTTGTGTGTTGCCCTGCCATAGACTGGCAGTCTGTAGACTGCTCCCGCCCATAGACTGCTGGATATAGGCACCAGCTCCCCCACGACCCACTATGGAATAAGCGGTACAAAATGACTGACTGACTGACTAATTGATTGATCCAAAAACATGGCTGTTAGGTAAATTGGTCTCTCTAAATTGCCCTTCGGTTTGACTGAGTGTGTGCATGTTTGTTTGTCCTGTGTGTGTCTCGCCATAGACTGCTGGAGATAGGCACCAGCTTCCCCGCAATCCACTATGGAAGAAGAGGTAGAAAAAAAAATGATATCATATCATATTGTTCAATATATGTGACAAAGTTATGGTAATCCGTCCAATAAGCACTTCAAAAATTCACTTAAATGTAACTTTTGTTTATTCCATTTTTGCTCAACTCTACAGGTCAAAATAAAAATAAGAATAAGTAAATGTCAAAGAAAACATTATAATTCTTATCATCTAACTCTATACTTTTGTGCTTCATGAATGGTATCCAAAGTTTTTTTGTGATTTATTCTATGAGTGAAATCCTGCAGATTCCTCAGATTTCTTGTGAAATTATCCCACACTAAACAATGATGCAATTTTCCTCTCTGTCTATAGTTTTTTGAGAAACATTGTCTGGAGACATCTTCATTACTTTCTGAGGGAATCTCTGCCCATTTGATTTCTAAGCGACTTCTAAAATAAGTTTTTGGTGACTGCTTTCTTTCAAAAATGACGAATACAACGTGTTGTAGTCATCGGTCTTAAATTGTGTTAATAATTTATTGTTAATCTAATAACATCAGAGGCATTTTTGTGACTTTATTAACAGCTCTAAGTTGGCATGGTGTTATAGTGTGTCCCAGAATGTAAGTGCAGAAATACAGGTACATAAAAAAGTTCAAATTTTTTGTCATTCATTTGAGAAAGTAAAACTTACATCTTAAAATCACAATTTAACTATAAATTTATTACACAGAGTGAAATATTTCAAGCCTTTATTTCTTGTAATTGTGACGATTATGGCTTTTAGAAAATGAAAACCCAAGATTCTGTGTTTCAGAAAATTTTGAATGTTACAAAACAACAATAAAAAAGGGATATTTTATACAGTTATGTCAGGCTTCTGGCAGTGCAGGCAGGGACCAAGTCCTGCTGGAAAATGAAAACAGCCTGGTAGATGGCTGTTTTGACTGTGGACTTCAGAGAACACAGTGAACAGCAGGTGACATGGGACCCCAAATCATCATGGACTGTGGAAACTTTACATTGGACTTTACACTGAAGAACTGAGCAACAGTCCAGTTCTTCTCCTTAGCTCAGGTATGATGCTTCTGAGGTATCTGGTTCAGGGGTGTCTTGACATTAGGAATGTGACATTTGTAGCCAATATGAAGATTAATTTGTGTGCATTGGCTCTTGATGTGCTGACGTCAGCTTCCAGTGTCCCCAAAATTCATAAATGGATTTTGCTTGGCAGTCCTCTCAAGGCTACAGTTAAGCCTGTTGCTGATGCACTTTTTTGTTCCACTTAACTCTCTACTAATATGCTTGAATACAGCACTCTGTGAACAACCAGCTTCTTTAGCAATGACCTTTTGTGGCTTATTCTCCTTGTGGAGGGTGACATTGTCTTATGGACGTGTGTCAGTTAAGCATGTTTCTTCATGACTGTATAGGCCATAATACCATCATTATATCCCATTTATACACCGAACATGGTTTTTTTCAATTGCTGTTATGTAGTAATCTAATTTTCTGAGACTATGACTTTAAGGTTTTCATAATCTGAAAGCTATAATCATCAAAATTTCAAGAAATTAAGGTTTGAAAATGTCACTATGTGTAATGAATCTATATAATATGAGTTTCTCTTTCTTAAATGGATGCCAAAAATATTTTCAGGATATTTATATTTTTGAGAAGTACCTGTAGAATTCAAATTTAAATAGTTTTTTAATCATTTGATATGAAGTTCTATTAAACATAAAGTAATAAGCACGTAATCTTAACATTTTGACATATTTTGTTATAAGTCCAGATTAGTTGGTCCTGGAGTATGAAGCTAACAACTAATCTGAGAAGGGGCAAAAGAGGACTTCTTCCATCCTAAAACAATTCCTGTCTAAAAAACATTATAACGGTTTTTGCAAGTGCAGTTTTCTGAACATTTGAAGCTATCACATTGGTTGGGTTGAGTGTTTATGTACAAAGAGAAAGGATTATTATTTACATGGGAATTGAAGGCTGGAGTAAATGCGCCACCCATAATCCTCCTGTGTGAAACACCTACTGAGAATGGAAAATGTAGTGTTCACAGTTGGAGTAACTGGCTGATAGAAAAGTATGGCAGTGCAAAAATCTTATGAAACAGGGTTTACTTAAACAATTTATTTTTTTACCCTGCTTTACTTTTACATCAGACTGTTACTCTGACTGAAAAATAATAATTTAGAGTTCTCAGAATGTGTACAATTGTCTCCAGTTGCCTCTATAATTAGCTGTAAAATAGCTCCAATACAAACACAACAATAGTTTATAGGTTAATAAAATAATATTTTGCATAAACTGCTAAAATAGTTTTGAACTTAGAGTTGATTTTAGATGGTAGAAGCGTCTGTAGTCCCACTCTGAATAGCTGTTCCTTTTCAGTAACCAATATTTTGGATAAAAAGAGATACCAAGAGTTTTTTTTTTTTGTTTGTTTGTTTTTTACAGTAGGTAAGATATTAACTGGCTATAACATTTTAACTTAACCTAATTATAGAAATTCTAACTAGCCTTTTAATTTGGCGAGACAAAATACAAAATATTGTGTGCTTATAGTGGCTTTAATTATCTAAAATTAAATGCTTTTTTTCCTAATTTATTTTTATCAAAATGACTCATTACTAATTAGGTTGGCACTTAATGCATGATTATTTTACAGCGTTTCTTACTGTGGTTATGCAGTGGATTGACCTGACATGTCGCTGATCATGAACTTGAACCCGAAAGCCCACGGCCTCAGAGCAGAGACAGACAGAGACTGCACAGCTTGAGTGACAGAAAGAGCGAGGTTCCCCAGCAACAAGAGGGCAAAGGTTACCTAAATACCCAGAAAGCCCCCTGGGCTGGGTTGATCCACTCTGGGGTAATGAGGTTGACACCTCCTGGGACTTGTAACCCTTCAACCCCAGACCATCGATATATTGGCCTGTTGGGAGGAGAAAAATACATTTCTCTGAAGAGGCAGCCAGAACTGCAGTAAGTCAGAGACACAAGGTATCTGACCTTTTGCCCAGCACTGTGAAATATAATACCAAACACTATCAGTTTAACATATCATTTACAGTAAAAAACAGAGAGACTGTATGACCTAATGGAGAGAATGTGTTGAAAAACTGCATAAAAAAGAAGAGTGAAAAGCAAACATCTGCTTCATGCAAGGAAAAAAAAAGAAATGCACTTTCCAGCAGAGTTTTATTCCCTTGTTTATTGCTGAAGGATTGTGAATATGTTTCCTTTGAACATGATGGATCATTAAAGTAATAGTGTACTGTGGTTTTGTTCTTTTTCTGCTTAGATGTTTCTTCTTTTTAATACAAATTTCTATCTGTGTCTTTGTCTCTCCTGAGAGCTGCTTTTGCTCTACTTACCAGGAAGCACTTTCTAGATATGCAAATTTCTTGAAACAAGAAAAAGTGAAAAAGTGAGTATGGGTGCGTGGGAGAGAGAGAGGCACATTGTTGGATTTGTTTTAACACTGGCATATCAGGGACAACTATGCGTCTCAAGGCAACATGTGTCGCTCTGATAACATACATGTACTGTAAACATCATATGTCGTTGTTCTATTTGTGCGCGTACTTGCATTATATCTATTCTGGTAATGAACAACAGAGTCTGTAAGGTTGCCATGCCTTCCTGTTTTTAATTTATTAAGTCTTAATGTTGCAGATTTAAACTGCAACTTCATTCTCCTGTGTTAAGTTACAATATGTATGTAACTTTTTATATCTGTCACAATTTCATATTAAAACCAGAAATGAATAGTGTATTGCAAAAGTATCGACAAGCCTTGAACTGTTTCACTTTTTTTTCAATGTCTAAAAAATAACAACACAAAGTTGCGCATAATTGCGGAGTGGAACAGAAAGGATGTTTTAAACATCTTTTTGTAGAAATAAAAATCTAGAAGTGTGACAAGCAAATGTATTTTGGAACATTTCTTCAATATCCTTGATTAAAATAATGTGCCGTCAGAAGTAAATGATCAACCTGTGTGTAAATTATTCTCATTTAAAAGGCTGTTGTTCTGTGAAAAGCAGGCAGGTCAAGGAGATAATTGTAAACAAGATTAATGCGGGGTTAGAAGCATCCAACTGGCCCATGGTAACCCTGCAGGAGCTGCAGAGACCCACAGCATAGATGGGAGTATCTATTGAGAGGGCAACTGTAAGGTGTGTACTCCCCAAATCTGGCACTTATGGAAGTGTGGAATGAAGAAAGCCATTGTTGAAACAGTTGAAGCTTGAAGTTGCAGAGGAAGATTGACAGAGGAAAATCCCTTTGAGGCAAAAACAAGACTGTAGACAAAGATTTAGAGGTTCACCTTTACAGCCAAATTACCCTACACGCACAGTCAGAGATACAAGAAAAGTTTTAAATCAAAGCATATTCAGGTCAAAATGGCCTAGTCAATCTGTGCCAAGACCTAAAAATTGATGCACACAGACAATCTTCATCCAGTCATTTATCTTAAGATTTTTCACAAAGAGTGTTGGGGAAAACTTTCAGTCTGCACATGTGCAAAGGTGGTAAGGACAGAGAGGAAAAACACAACACAATATTTATTTTTTATTTATTTAATAAAACAAAATCCCCCAAAACAGATAAAGGTTTGTGGTTGTAATATGACAAAATGTAAAAAAAAATTCAGGAATTGCAAAGGATTTTGCAAGGCACTGTATAATTATTGACAGGAAATCAAATACATTTCCCCCAAACACATTTATAGACAGATGGAGACAACATGTTGGTGAGTAGCAATCTTCCCTCAGGAACATCCTAGTAATGACAGAACTGGTATGTTTGCTGATGGGAAAATCAAACCGCAGCTTCAACATTACCCAGCTCTCTGAGACCTCAACTTAGTGACCTGTGTCAGAAAGTCAATAACAAAATATACACCATTTTTCACTGGAGGCCCAGTACACCCCCTTAGTGCCCAATTTCCTTGACAGTCATTAGCTAAATGCTAAATCACGACCCAAACACGGCTAAATAACAGAACCTGATTAAAGCACAAAAGCAGGTGATTAGAAATTACAGGAAACATGTGTTTTTTACACAAACTCGTTCCGAGGGTGGAAAGTGAGCATATGTTCGAAAATGAGCCTGTAAAATGATTTTGGATTTCTCCCACCACCCCTGAACAGTGCTGGCAGCGAGTGTCATTCAAGATGTGGCTTTTCCACACTCATAAAGAACACATAAAACACACATTGTGCACTCGTTAAGTACTTACAGAGGTGAGATTTATGTGCTGGGGTCTGGTTTTCCAAATAGACACCGGCACTGTCTAAGGAAATGCCTGTGATATATTTAAAAAGAGCTTCGGCATGAATGTCAATATGATTCTGTAAAACAGGGAATTGATTTTTTTACAAAAATAAGAATGTGAATGAAGATGATCCCAATGCAGAATCCAGTTCAGGCATTTACAGTTGATATAAAAAGTCTATACACCCCTGTTAAAAGCCTTTTTGTTGTGATGTAAACAAATGAGACCATAATAAATGATTTCAGATCTTCTTTCCACCTTAAGTGAAATATATACTGTACAATGCTAACTAAAAACAACTGGGAAAAATGCACTAATGCATTTGATTAAATTCCAAAATATTCGGTAATATCCAACCCCAACCCTTCTCATTGTTTAGCCATAATTTTTTTTTTCTAATTCTTTATGCCTGTTTTAAAAAATATTTTACTGTGGATTTTATGTACTCTTCTGTTGACTTATACCTTTAATACAATGAGATCATTTTGATCCTCTGTAACCAGTAGGACGCCTTGGCTTTGGCTCAAGCGTGCAAATAAGGAACACGTCAAGATAGCTCAACTTTATTTACAGTTAATTGATTTACTGTAATTGATGGCAGATGTGCTTAAAAAAAGACTGAATACTGGGACTGAATCAATACATGGTTTAACAAAGAATTTGTTTGTGTAGTGCACACTTATCTCAGTTATTTTATCTTATTTTATCCTATTTTTCACCCTTAAAAGATTTGTGTGTTTTTCAGTTAAATAACACAAAATGAGAATCACATTAAACGTTTCTGGAATGATTTATCTTGGTCTAATATTTTATACATCACAAAAACAAAACAAATTTTAAAAGGGGTAGTATGGATTGGTCGATTATGAATTGATGTTGTGTGTAGTAATTAATAATTGACAGGATTCAGAGTCCACTTAGTCTGGAAAAATAATAAGTTCTGAATTGAGATTTTAACAAGAAGAAGCAAGTGTCCAATCTGAAACATTTTATGGTGGGTTTAAAGAATGCAACGTGTGATTTACAAACTTTTAGAAACGTCTGACTAGTAACTGCATTAAAAAAGAAACCCAAGCTATCCTTTTAAAAATACTGCAAGGCATATGCACTGAAGAGAAAGGCAAAAGTAATCTAAGAACAGTCCAAAGAACAGGTACTGGCATGACAAAAACCAAACAGAAGGTGAAGAAAACTCATAGGACAGAAACTAGACAGTATATACACAGCGGCAGCTAATAATAATGTCAACAGGTATGTGATTCATAAAGACTAAAAGAATCACAAGTGAGGCAAACTTCAGCAACACAAGATAACAACTTCTACAAACTAAAAGTGAAAAAATGTGACAAAAATTGATGAGAAAAAATGTCAACACTAAGTCAACCTTGTTTGAACAGTTTATTTAGCAAAAATTATACTGGTATACTGGTATATGGATGTACCTTAGTTGTGAGATCAGAGTACTGTGCAACACGAAAGAGGTAAGAAATGGTCCCATCATTTACTCCAACATCCCTTAAAAGAAAAGGTGCTACAGAATTAAATAACTTCTCAAAATTTTAAAACAAAAGCTAAATTAAACATTGGACAGTCGCCACCATAACATTGTTTGAACAAAGCATCTGAATGAGTTTGTAAAAGTTATTATTAGATCTCTCTAGGCATTGCAAAGCTTGTGTACTGTTACCCTTTTGGCTCTCCATATATCAATCAATGACATTTTGCTGTTACCATAGGTCACCAGGGATCCAATCCTTTTTCCCTTTGCTGTTCAAGAACGAGCAGGCTGGCTTTTTAAACTTCTTGCATTGTTTTGGTGTGAAGTTCTTTAGTCAATATCTCCATTTCTTATTTTTTTGACACAGGCAAGCATCCTATTCAGGATGAAAGCAGTGACATTATTATGAGTAGTATTTCCATCACCTGTAGTAGAAAGATGTCATGCCCCAATGATATGACCCTTGTTACTTGATATTAGACATTTGAAACAACTCAAACTGAAAATGTTCATATCTGTTGAATAAAACACTATTTCACAGATATTAACCTCTGATTGAGGCCTTATCAAGGCACGAGACCGGCTGTAACTCATTAGTCTGCTCTATGTCCAACAAGGGTAGAGTGAAATTTTAGATTTTGCAACAAGCTTCGAAACAACAAAGACAGTATGTTTCTACGCTTTTCCAAGTTTCATTGTAGTTTGAAAATTAATCGTGGCACAGTAATGATCAGCCTTATCTGGCCGAGTGATACACCTAGTAGCCCCAAAACCCGTTATTCTGCATAGCAACTAGGGTTACCAAATATAGCGCAAAAATTTCCTCATTGCAATGTCAGTGTGTACTATACTGATGTTGCAAAAGACTGTTTGGAATGCATTATTTGCTGTTTTTTGTATTCAAGATGTCAGGAATTCACACTTGGCATGGGATGGCTGATACTGTCATGGTGATATCTATCAGAAATCTCCTCATCGCATGATTTGCTAATATCATGGAGCCCTAACAGTAATACAGACGTTTGGTTCGAAAGACACTCAATTACAAGCTTGTGCGAACATGCAGAGGATTACTTTTTGCTAATGTACAACAATGAATGCACTTACTAAAGATTTCTTTGATTGTGCAATACCAAAAAACTGCAGAAAGATTTTTTAAAGTCTTGCCTCAGAGATCAAAGGTCATCTTCTCACCTTTAGCTTATCAAAGGATGAAGCCCCTCTTCAACAGGAGGTGTCACTGCCAATGCTAATGTGTCTTTAATGCAGCCAGTTACACCCTTAGACGTTAAAATCAAAACATTTAAGCAGACCTGCTCACTGGAGGCAGAAGCGAGCCTTGTAAAAATGAAATATTGATGGCATACGAGGCTCCTTTGTGACTGGGAACAATGTAACCGACACATCTGAGCTCTTTAAAATCAAGGTCTCCCTGCCCGCTTTCATGTTCTGACGAGAGCTCAGCCTCCAAGCCACAAGACATTCCTTGATTAACCGGTGATGTCCAAGTCTCTTTCTCGGAGGCACCGCAGTCCTGTTGGGACAGAGCACGTTATTGTTGGGATACCTGCATAGCTGCATGATTGGTGTCAAATAAACATAGTGCTAAAGCTGCAGTGCTAGAGGTCTTTTTACCTGTAATTATTGCATGGCTAGCTTTCTACTGTGGGACGGCTGCCAGCTTGCTTTGGCTTTTATGGGGCTTCTGGTCTTTTCTTGTGGTTGTCATGCTGCAATTAAAACTGTCTCCAATCGCTGGGTGGCAAAAGGCACTGAGACAGACTCTTGTCTCTCTCACAGAGACACACATACAAAATGCATGTGTACAAGTGCGCACATACACAAACACACTGTGGAGTCTCTGGCTGGAGGCAATGGGAAAGCGTATGATATAGGAAAAACATAGTTAATTATGTTTGACAGGTATCTATTAAAGTGCATTCTTAGACCTTAGAGGCCTTCACACATCTAATGGAAACACACACTCAACTGCTGCCCATGAATAATAAGGCTTCCAAGCCAAAAGCTTTGGGTCCCCCCCCCCCCCTATCTCACCAACATCAAGCATCTGTCAGCGAATAGACAAATCATCACTAATCAAATCCACTTAAGTATAAACCAAGGTCTTACACTGGTATTCAGGTGCTTTTTAATTAGTTATTCAGGGATTCTTTTCACTTTTGAGTTAACACACACTTGAATCCCTCATGAGAAGGAGCAAAAGCTCTCCTGTTCATTACAGACAATAGTGGTGTGATTATAATCATGGCACTTTCCTCCTGATTTCGCCATCAAAAAGAAGATGTATGGACTGCAGAAACGCTGGAGTTGTGACCTGCAGGGGAAATGTCCACATGCATGGGTGGGTGTATCTGTGCATTAAGGTTGAGATAGTTTCTGCCTCTTTCTCTGTTCGCCCTCAGACTGTTTGCCTGTTGACGTTTTTGTCCAGTCTTTATTGCTCTTTCATTTAATCTGCCTGAAGTCTGTCAGATCAGGTATCTTTGCAATCCAGTTTGGGCAATTGATAAAACATACTGTGTAAATCCAGTGTGTTACTTTGATGCATTCTTTCAAAAATTTTATCAGCTTTATTATTACTGACAAAAGTGGTTTGAATCCAGTTCATTTAGATAACAGAAACAGGCAAGGTAAATCTGTAAATATCCATGCAAAAACAGCATCCACCAATAGTAAAGGTGCATAAAAAACTAAAGTACATTAATATTTTATTGCAGTAGAATACTGCAATTTCACGCTTATTGTTTTAAAATATTGAACCTTTAGTTTCAGTAAAATTTGTCACTTTGGGAAAATCCTGTCTAGAAATAACAGTTTCAAACAAAATTACAGTTAAGACCATTATTGTTCCCTCTGACAATTCCCCTAATATAAATATATCTATAGCATTTATCTAATTTTACCTTTACTGTTTAAGTTCAGGGCTGCAAGGAGGCACAGTTGGTAGCACTGTTGCCTTACAGCAAGAAGGTCCTGGGTTCAACTCCCGACCTGGGGGTCTTTCTGCATGAATTTTGTAAGTTCTCCCCGTGCATGCGTGGGCTCTCTCCAGGTACTCTGGCTTCCTCCCACAGTCCAAATAGATGACGGTTAATTGGTCTCTCTAAATTGCCCTTAGGTGTGAGCGGGTGTGGGCATGGTTGTTTGTCTTGTGTTGCCCTGTGATGGATTGGTGAACTGTCCAGGGTGTACCTGCAGGATACACCCTGTCCAGGGTGAGTGGCAGGGTACACCCTGGATTGGTGACCTCTCCAGGGTGTATCCTGCCACTCGCCCGCAGACTGCTGGAGATAGGCACCAGCTCCCCCACGACCCTGTACAGAAGAAGTGGGTATAAAAAATGTATGGATGTTTAAGTTCATCAGACTTCCTATAAACAGTTAAATAGTATTACATGATTGGTTGTTTCCCCTTAGATCGGAATATTAGGTAACACACAGAGGCCCCTTTTCCGTGGCCACTGTGCAGCATGGGAAAGACAACACAACAACTACCAGCCTAAATTTGCCCTTACAGTCGGACCAGTACAACATAATATCAATATGCCAAAGAAACAAGAATAATAATACAAAAAACACTCCAGAAATCATCACTGGTGAGTGGGTAAGGTAATACTACTGTAGACCATGCAAACCTGCTGGAATGATGTCTGAATTTTAGGTTTAAATTTTTATTTTACAAAATGTTCTTTATGGTCATAATTAAATTTGTGCCTTGTTTTTATCACAGAAATATTTAGAGTTAACTAGAATTTCAAGAACTTTGCAAAAAACTTTTAATATTTTATGCTAACTAAGATTAAGATTATATTTATATTACTAATTAGTTATATTGTTAATTCAGGAAGTTTATGAAAAAAAGAAAAAAAAAACTAAGGGAATTTTTGAACTGGGTTGCTATGTATAATACTGTGTCTCTGAATGTATGTTGCCTCAGTTGAAAATGTATACCTCAGTTTATCTGCTGTTATAATGTCTTTTTGCACTTTAGGTTGTGTTAATCCATTTTATTTGTTGAAAAATAAAAGGTGATCAAGCTAATCAGGTTTAAATAAAAAAATCTTTCTTCATGATGCTTTACTGTGGAATAAATAGAGCAACTTAGGGTCACAAACAAATTACTATATGTGTATAGTGCCAACTCTATTACTTGTAAGTTTCAATAATATGTAATAAAATGGCTTTGCTAAGAAGTACTTGTTGTGGACCTTTGGCTTCATATAGAAATTGGATTTTGACATTTGAACATAGAGTGTGAGATCCCCGGCTCTACACAGTGGATCTAAAATGTCTACAAAGCTCTGCTAAAAGCCTGCTTTTAGTTATGTAAAAGATAATAACATGATAAATTATTTACTGAAAAACAAAACATGTATTTAAATTATATAACTGAAAAGTAAATCGGGTAAAGGGAACTTTGTAAAAAATAAAAAAGAAGTGCAAGATGTCCTTGTTCCATAAGACAACACACAGTCATGAACTGGCTCAACAGTCATGACAAAAGACAGGGAGAAACAGGTTAAGCTAAATTAAATGTGTGAATTTTAACTAATAATGACGGGAAACTTCAATAGAAGCCATAAGGTGTGGAAGACGGTAAATCCATATAAGTGCTCATATATGGATGTAAGAACAAAATGGGGGAGAGAAAAACTTCCCCGAAATGAAGGAGAGGTACAGCTTTTCTGGGCTGGAGACATTGGGCCCAGGTGTCCAAACCAGCTGAGGTCTGCTCCTAATGCTGCAGCACAGATCTAGAACCCACAACCTTCACTTCATACGCTTAGGTTCCTTAAAACAGAATAATCAAATTAACCCCCAAAAAACTTCCACCAACAACATGAAAACCCCACTAAAATATATAACTTATCCACATAAGGCTACTGTGCACCTACATACCCAGTTAACCTCTGCTTCACATGATTTCTTCACAGCAATCAGTGCACGAAGGAAGCAAATTAAGATCCAAAGGACAGGAGAACAAGTAACAGGCGCACAATCACTTCACACCAGTGACCACTAGAAAGTGTATCCACCACCATATTTTACATGACAGACTTCTAAGTAACAGGCCTGAAGAAACCAATGAATTACTCCCTGGTTCGCAAACTAAAGAATAAAAAAATTATCAGTAGATTATACTCAGTGTAATGGCAACAGCAACACTGCCACAAACATAATAATTGAAATTAAAGGCACAGTTTTTTTCAGTGGCAAAATAACTAACCTGGTAATAATTTAATTTCTTTGAGTAGAAGCTTACAGGCCCTTCTACCCACAGGTCATCATCTTGCATCAGGACTGCTTTTGAATCAATTCCAACATTCAATCAACTATAGCAACTGTCATCAATTATAGAGAAATCTGATTAACCTAAACTAAAGATTTTCTTGATATTTTCTCATTTGCATCCTTTAGCTTGAGATAATGGTTGCAGAGAGGCTACAAAGGAAAATATGATCTAATTTTATAAAGGCACAAGTCAGGAGAAGTAATATCTCCCAAAACTTTATGGAATAATGTGCTGCAGTGGTGAAAAAGCAAACCAGAACTTTTGATAATAACTCCAGAAAGTACGTTTTGCACAAAAACAACACACCACATAACCAAATGAACACCATAACCCCAGGACATTATGGTGATGGCAGCATCTTGATCTCGGGTTACTTTTTGGAACTGGACATGCCGCTAAGGTGGATAAAATCATAAGCAGTTCCAAAATCCAGTCAGTTTTAAACAAAATCGTCAGGTGTTCGCTAAAAAGCTGAAGGGAATACATCCAAATCAACAAATGGCTTCACCAGACGAAAATCTACCTTTTGAAGTGGCCTAGTCAGAGTCCAGAACTGATAGAAGTTCTGTGGGGGTCACCTGAAAAGGCCTATGGACAATAGATGTTTGCAAGGTAGAGTGGGCAAATATTACCAAGTCAAGAGGTGGGATGCTGACAGACTTTCACCAAAGAAGGCCAGGTTCTAGCAACTTTTTAAATTTTTTACATGAGTTTTGTTTTCCCCTTCAATGGAATTGTACAGGATTTGTGTCACATTTGACCTGGAATGAAATTTCAATATGATTTATAATGGTTTAATTTTTTTACATCCCAAACACCTTCCATTTTATCGTGAGGCTTTGTTATATCCATTGTACTCTACATGAGGCATTCATGCATATGTGGTTTGGCATGATAAAAAATTATCTTGCATCAGATGAATGCCTTTGGGGTTGATCATTAACAGTAAAACCTGGTAAATATATGTATATAAAAATATGTAGTGACCATTTTTCTGGCTTAACTTAATCTATTTCGGTAACTATTTTATGTGAAATGTGTCCATTTAAATAAAGCACCAGTGATGGTGTGGGAATTTCCTCTCTGAACCGATCGGCGACGTTTTAGTCCTTTTTCACACTGTTTTTGAGTTTTATTTTCATAAAACATCCCCTCCCACAGCTCCAGGTTTCTCCCTGTCCAATCTCCTATCATTATGAGGGCTGAAGGATCACACACAAAGCCAGGAAAAGATTATGATGATAGTTTTGCTACCTGCCCCCCTTTGTCTCTGTCCGCATTCCTCTGAAATGAAAGGCGGTGAAAATTACCGGAGGGTTTGATGCTTCAAGTCTTTTGACATCTACTTGGAGGAGTAGGTTGGGTCTTCGTAGATGTAGGGGGGTTTCTTTTTTGTTGTCACTGTCCAAGTGAAAAAAGAGCTGAAAAGCAGGGAGTGCCCAGTTCCTTTATGAAGTTGTACACGTTCATAAGCCAACGTTTATTGGCATGGAGAGCTGTTCCTCATGTACTCGCCAGGATTTTATGGAACAATCGACAACTGCTCCAAGTGTTAGTTACAGTCATGGACAGCTAGTCAGGATTCACTCTAAATACCCTGGCAGGTCAGGGAAAAAGCAACGTGTAGGTATTTAAATAGGCCATACATCAAAACATTTTAGAGTGACGTGTGTGTGGAAAGTGCAAATACTCCCCCCAAGCTGATTCCATCCAACCTCCTGCCAATGTCAGAATCCAGCTGAATTTGCTTTCCAAGATGTTCTTCTGAGGTGAAAGCCAGCAGTCAGTTGTAGCTCCGCTGGTAGCCGTTTCCGACGCTTTGGTACTGTAGCATCAAAGTCAGGGCACACATATATTCCGCAGGATTAGAGCGGCGTAAAAGGACAGCCCCAGCCCATTCACTGTTGGCACGGCCGCCACAGCCTCGGCACAAGTGAGTTTTTAATGCATTCCATTTAACTTTAATTACTCCAATCTCTGCGAGGGCACACAGGAAGAAAAGGCCCGGGCGTTTGTGCCGAGCAGATTACCCCACTGCCCTGCCAAGTCCATGGCGCGCTGCATCCTAAGATAGAATTCAAATTCAAATGTGGGCTAAAGAAAGTGCAGCTGTCACCCCTCTGGCCTGCGAAGCCCCAGCCGGATCAAAGATGAGCTGTCCTCCTCCCCTGCCCGTGTAAAAATGAGCTGTCCTGGCCATGCCAGTGTCTCGTCCCCCTGGGGCACCTAATCCTCCTCTCCTGACTCCACACTGACAGTCTGAATAAAGGCATTAAACCCCGCAAAATAATTACCAATTAAAACGGATGGAGAAGTCATCAGGTAGTGACTGGGGGGAGAGCAGGCAGAGGCTGCAGAGAGGGATGGAGCTGTGGTGGGTTCCTTTCCTTCCTGCCAAGAACAACCTGTATTCCTCCTTTATGGGTTATGCTTTTGCAGTTCTGGATGAGTGAGTGACCTTACAGAGTCGTATCAGACTGGCAACAGATTTCTCAGAGCTTTCAGGATGTCAAGGAAAATGTTTGTGAGGCATCCCAACTGAACCAAAGCTAGAAGTAAGTGTAAAAGTTTTATAAGCTGCTTTATGTAGGAGTAGTTGTCTTATCTGGTGCTATTCCATCTGGGCAACTTATGCACATGCTTGGGATATTGTGAAATTGTAGAGATCACTGGGTATTGGTTCACATGTCACTGCCTATGGATGTGTGTTGCAGGTACACAAGTGGGTGCGTTCAGGAGTGAAGTCCACTGCGCTGTGAATGAGCATGTGTGTGCTCGTACCTGTTGTAGGGTGTTATGGGGGTGTTTGCAGACTAGCGTGCCATGAGGCCCAAGGCACTAATCCACCAGCGCCGCACTGCCGAATCCAGGTAAAGTGATCCTAAAGCCTTCTTACCTCTCTCCCTCCCCTGTTCTCCTTGCTCCCCTTTGAGCTTTGACTATTTGCTGTGGCAGAGATCAGACTAGAGAATATCCACTCAACAGACCAGTCTGGACCAGGACCAACAGTTTGACAACTTAATCTCCTCTTTGATGGGAGGAAAAAGAAAACCAGGGTATTTGTGCGACAAAGGGGTTCAGACTTGACCATGTTCTTTAGAGACTCCTTCCACTGGTATGTGAGACAGACTGTATTCCTCTCAAAACTATGATTATTTAGGTACCTTCTTCAAGTTACAAGCAAAACCTTTTATATATTTTATTGGGATCTTGTGAAAGAGTAAAACAGACTTATGCATTTCATTTCAATTTTATCTTCTTCTTTACCTATAATATATTATATATATATATATTTATATATTATTTTATATATATATATTATAAATATTTAATTATATTTAAGGGGGGTTGGGAAAATGAAACTAAAAAAAAAAAACACCTGGTTTCAGACCACAATAAATTTATTAGTATGGTGTAGGACCTTTTTTTGCGGCCAATCCCGTCAATTCGTTTTGGGGGAAGGGCATATACAAATCCTGCCGTGGTCAGAGGGATTTAAACCATTCTTCTTGAGGATAGTGGGGCCGTCCTATGATACTGGTGGAGGAAAACGTTTCCTGACTCGCTCCTCCAAAAAAACCCCAAAAATGCCAATTATTTTGATCTGTGACTGTGCAGGCCATGGGGGTGTTCAAGTTCACTTTCTGTTCATCAAACCAAACTTTTCCCTCTTTTTGTGTGTTTTTATGCATTTTTCTCCGATACGCGGCACCGCCTTCAGAATAAATTTTGAACCTTTTATGCACATGGTCCTCAAGAATGGTTTGTAGTCCTTGGGAGTGACGCGCCCTTTTAGCACAAGTATTTGGGGCCCTGGGAAACAAAAATATGGGGAGCCAAAATCACTGATCCACCCCCATGGGGTTTACCTGGCATGCAAAGTTGGGTGGTACCTTTTTTTTGGGGGTTCTCCACACCGTAAAAACTCCCAGTGTGGGGGAAAAAGTAAAGGGGACCATCAAAACAAAAATTTTCCATTGTCCCAGCCCAAAATTTTGCGCTCCTTCACCCTTGAAACCCAATTTGGCATTGGCATGAGTGACCAAAGGGGTTTTGGCCCTATAGCCCCCGGGCCGTGTATATTGTCCCTGGGGTTTTCCCCGACGGACAGTTTCTGGTGGAAACGGGGAAAAGTTGGGGGGTGCACATTTAATTCTGCCGTGATTTGGGCAGGCGTGGTTTTATTTTTTTTTGGATAAAAACCGGGGTTTTAGCACCCGAACATCCTTTAAAACACCTTCCTTTTGCGCCCACATTAACCCTTTTGGGATGGGGTTTTCGTCCTTTTTGGGTTTGGTATGCTAAACTTACCCTGGATACCAAATGCCTCTTGATACACCCCAAAGATTTTGCTGCCCTTGGTCCAATGCGCCAGCAAGACGTGCACCAAAAAACTTGTCCTCTTTTGACTCTGGTAGTCCCCCCAAAAATGTTTTTGTGCATTTCAATTTTTTGAGCAAAATTGTGCCCCTTCCCTGTTTAAATTAAAACCTTCACATCTGCTCTTCCCGGGGTGCAATGGGCAATCAAGAAAAAATTCCCAAACCGGGGCGGGGTCCAATTTAGCCTTTGAAACCCCCCCCCATTTAAAATGACGGGTGTTTAAATTTCGTTTTCAAACCCTTTTGAAATATAGTATATATCCCATTGTAGCCCTCGGGTGGAAAAGGGCCCCAAATTTTTGGGAAAAATAGCTCAAGCCCAGTCAGATTGGATGGAGACCGTATGTGAACTTTTATGTCTTCCCAAACGGATTCCCAAATTTGGGTTCAGGGTGGGAATTTTTTATAGGAGTGTTGATCAAAACCCTGTGGGGGGAAAATTAGGGCCCTTTGACCTGTGAGGTAGACTCCCCCCAATTTTTAAAGGGTTTTTTATCAGCTTTCCTTCAAAAAGGGTTTTTTTCCTCCCCGGATTGCCCCGAATTTAGCTCTATCTTTCCTCCCATAAACTCTGACTAGCTTTTCAATCCTGGCTAAGGAAATTTTTCCCACAACATGATGCTACCACCACCCTGTTTCACCATGGACATAGTGTGTTCAGGGAGTTTTAAATGGTTTTTTAACCCAAAATAACATTTGCCAAATTTGGGGGGGGAAAAAGGGTTTAATTTTGGGTTTTTCCCAAAGTCCTTTTCCCTTTTGGGTTTCCCCGGGGCACTTACATATGTTATTAAGGAGTGCCATTGTAAAGGGTTTAAATACAAATTCATATTGAATATTAAAGTTTGTGATTCCTATGTGACAAATGTGAAAGGTTCAGGGGTATGAATGTTTTCCATTGAGCCTTTTAAAAAGATGTCTGGTTTCAGTCTGGTTTCAGTCTGAAAACTAAGCAGCATAAATCAAAGTTATAATACAAATATGTGTTTTCTTTACCACGCTTTTATTCGTAAAACCCCGATTTTAACCAAGGGAGAACATTGCAGGCCCTTGAAGCATAAACCCCGTTCTGCCCGCCAAGCCTGCGTGGCTTTTACTGATGTTTTTCACTTTTTTTAAACCGGGGGATGGTTTTTCAGTGCTGATGTGACTTTGTTTTCGGTTTATTTGCCTGTGCCCAAAAAGCCCCGGGGGTGAGTACACTTGGGCCGTGGGTGTTGCCATGTCAGTGAGTTTTTTTTGTGCAGTTTTTGGGGAAAAACCCGTAAATTATTATAGATTTTTCCCCCCCTAAGGTCCCAAAATTTTTGCTGTTCTGTGTGCATGCAGGGTTTCCCCAAAAACGGGATTTTTCACCTTTGCAGGAATTTATAGATGATGCCACTCAGAGTTTCATGCAATCATCATGGTCAGATTATCATCTTGATTTTTTAAATGGGTTGCCCACTGAAGGGGCAAAATCACTTTCAAAGGGGGGTTTTTTTTCCAAAATTTTTCAAAAGGGCAGCCCAAGGGCTTTTAGGCCTAAAACCTTGATCTGTTGAGATGACAGACGTGCTGTATTCAGATATGCTTTCCTCAGGTTTTAGCTAAACTGGATTGTAAATCATGGCAAAAACAAGACAGTCATCACATATCTATTAATTTTGTTAAAGTTGAACAACTGACATAATTTACATGCAGGTGCAAGAGAATACAGTTTTGCATAATTACGAGTGATACTTCTCACACAAGCACCCTGACTCTGGAGTGTTCTGGAGATGTTTCAAAAGAGATGGCACACTTTCCCCACTCAGTTTGAAACGCCCAGAAGATACACAGGTGCCTTGCAAAAGTAATTACACCCCTTGAAACAGACTTCAATAAAATGAATCAGGATTTTATGTAATAAAGCAACACTAGGGAAAGTATAATTGTGAAGTTGAAGGAGAACGTTACATGGTTGGCAGTTTGCCATGTAAGGAGCACAGCAAAAATATGAAAGACTGTGTTAAGTTTAGCTAAGTCCAAAATTTTGCATTTTGGCCAACCTGCAATACACTTCGCATAACAGAGAACTAGCTCTCTAAATCACACTGAAATCCAATACCAACTGGAAAACATGGTGGCAGATATAGATAAAAGAGGACTTCGCACACCACTGCCTTCCAAACCCACCTGGCAAAATTTTCCCCCTCTTAAGCAACAAGATGGAAAACGAGCTGCTTTTTCCTCACCTGTAAAAACAACGGACCTCCGCGGATCAGCGGTTCTCTGCTTCCCCCGGACATGGCTGAGTCCACAACATCCCGGACCGCGCACTGGGGCTGTTGCCGGACTTCCAGCGGTTCAGAGCGGGGCGCAGCGCGGAGCTATCAGGGAAAAAGCGAGGAGGCGGAATTTGCTTTTATATAAAAAAATGAAGGTTGGTTCAGGAAAAGAGAAGTGCTGGGGAAAAAACCTGTAGTCCGGATCTGGGGTTCCCATTTTCCATAATCTGTAAACCCCTTTTTTCACCAAGAGTTTTTCCTTTTTGTAATAATCGGCTCATATTTTCCTCCGCATGGCCGACTTCTGCCCCCAAAAAACATCTTGCTGATGATTACAGACGTGGAGAAAAAATACCCTGACTCTTTTATCATAATACTTGGGGATTTTTAACAGCGCAGATCTTTCTAATGAGCTCCCAAAAATTACAGACAGCATATTTAAGTGTCCCACCAGAGACAAAAACACACTGGACCACTGTTTAACAGCTTTTAAGGGGTTCATATCCCTTGCTGTTACCCAGGGCTGCTTGGGTTTTTCGGACCATTCTTTTATCCCCCTCATCCCAACCTACAGACAGAAACTAAGAGCTTCCAAAACCCCGTGCTTCCACTGTTTTAAGAAGTGGACTGAGGAATCGAAAGCAGATGCTACAGGCCTGCTTTGAAGGGACCGACTGGGCGTTTTTTAAACCTCAGCCCCGGATTTAAACGAACTAACTGATGTGGGGACATCATACATCAGTTTCTGTGAGGACATGTGTGTGCAGACCCAAGACCTTCTGCACCTTTTGGGGAAAAACAAGCCATGGTTTACTCCACATCTCAAGAAAACCTGCGCTGGGATAAGGAAGAAGCTCACAGCAGTGGAGATTGGGCGCGGGAAGCAGGCCAGGAACAAATAACAAAGGAGATCAAAGCAGCCAAGAGAAGCTATGGAGAAGCTGAAGAACAGCCTTTCTACTGGTGACACTTCGGCTTTTTTGGACTGGCCTAAAAACCTGACTGCCTACAGAAGCCCCCCCACCCTTCCCGAACAGAGTCCTCGCCTGGCCAACCGTCTGAATGGCTTCTACTGCAGACATGACAGGAAGCCATTCACACCTCAAACCAACTCCTCCACAGCCCATTCAGGAACAAGTTCGACCAGTAAAGCAACCAACCACCTACCATGAGATCCTCTGCCTGCACTAAAGATCTCTGAGGATGATGTAAACAGGCTCTTTCAGTGCATGAAAACAAAGAAAGCTGGAGGACCTGATAACATCTCCCCATCATGCCTGAAAGCCTGTGCAAATCAACTCGCTCCGATCTTCACCCGGATCTTCAACAAGTCACTGGAGCAGTGTGAGGTTCACTCCTGCTTCAAACGGTCCACCATCATCCCAGTGACCAAGAAACCCACCATCCTAGGATTAAATGACTACAGGCCTGTAGCCCAGACGTCTGTGGTCATGAAATCCTTTGAGCGGCTGGTGTTGAAGCACCTGAAAGACGTCACAGGCCCTCTAATGGACGCCCTGCAGTTTGCTTGCCGAGCAAACAGGTCGGCAGATGATGCTGTTAACTTAGGTCTACACTTCATCCTGCAACACCTCGACCACCCAGGGACCTACGCCAGGATCCTGTTTGTAGACTTCAGCTTAGCCTTCAACACCATCATACCAGACATCCTCCACCAGAAAAACACCACCCCCATACACCCCCCTCACCATCCTCAACAACACCGTGTCGGCTGTGGACCACTTCAGGTTCCTAGGAACCACCATCTCTGAGGACCTGAGATGGTCTTCACACATAGACATTGTTCGGAAGAAGGTCCAGCAGAGACTGTACTTCCTGAGGCAACTCAAGAAGTACAACCTTCCACAGGAGCTGCTGGTCATCTTCTACACTGCCATCATTCAGTCTGTCCTGTCTTCATTCATCTCAGTCTGGTTTGGCTCATCCACAAAACAGGTCAAGACTGCAACGAATAATCAGGACTGCAGAGAGAATCATCAGGGCTGACCTTCCCTCCATCCAGGACTTATACAGGTCTAGGGTCAGGAAAAGAGCTGCTAAAATCTCTGCAGACCCCACACACCCTTCACACAAACTGTTCAGGGTTTTACCTTCAGGCCGCTGCTACAGAGCGCTGTTAACTAAAACCAGCCGCCACAGAGACAGTTTCTTCCCCCAGGCTGTTTCTCTGTTGAACATTTAATAGAGTACAAAACAACAGCAGACTGATGTTGCAAATGCACCTTCTTATTTTATTTTATGTATATATGTGTATATTTGTACACTGTAAATATGTATATTCTATTCTGTAATGCATAAACAAAAACCAAAGAGCAAAGTGTACCGGAGTCAAATTCCTTGTTTGTATGTACAAACTTGGCTATAAAGCGGATTCTGATTCTGATTCTGATTCTGATTCTGATTCTGATTCCGAATTGTTGAGAGAGCTAAGCCGCAAGCTGGATACGGTTCTTGAACAGAATCATAGCCTGGAAGCGGCTTTTGGACTCAGACGTGAAAGGATTTAATCATGGAGAAGGTTGTTCACTCCAGAAGTGCGGGAAAGTCCCAGAAATTTGGATATTTGGATTCGCAATTGAGAGATAACACTCTTAAAGTGGTTGGAAATCCACACAACTGCTTGAACCACAACACTTATTGTTTTTCTAAATCTGGTGCCCCAACGTGGCCTTGGCAACTTCTGCTAAGTGGCTATCGACAAAATATCTCCTGGATGTTATGTAAACATGCCGCTCTTTCCCAGCACCCCCGAACAGCTGAGAAGACTTTGCGGCCGATTGAGAAAACTTCCATCTCTCTCCTCAAGGACAATGGCGCTCTATCTGTGTTGACAGTCTAATTCTTGCACACACACTCGAAGTTTAATTAGGCACCCCCGGATTCCCCCCGCACTCTTGCAAAATCTTTTTCTTCTTGTGTATGCTTAGCCCTAAAACCTAATTGCGTGATTTCATTACTTTCATAGATTTTAGTTTTATCAGTAGGATTACCAGCAAAAAACCAAACATTATTAGTAATGGGAAAATTTGGGACTATAGCTGCTCTTACACCAATGACCTAGCTTTCTTAGTTAGACTACAATGGACTGTTATTACTTAGTTCCCAAAAAGAAATATATTATTAGCACCTGAAAATGTGGAATTAAAGCTGTTTTTATACCAGTGACTCTAGTTAAATTTCAATGAATGATGAGACTATCAATATTATCATCTTTTTTTTTAGCATAAGATGCTTTATTATTAATTTGGTTTTTGGAACCAATTTCTACCAGTAAACCCGGAATGATCATTAATTATTATTACTCCCAAGGAATATTAGTGTCATTTGATTTGTTTTTCTGTGTTCTGTATCATTGTGGTGTTTTTCCTCGTGTACAGTGCTTTGAGTGCCTTGTTGCTGAAAAGCGCAATATAAATAAACTTAACTTGACTTGACTTCACATTTATTAACTTTTTTTGTGTTTGCCTGTCACATAAAGGCTCAATAAAATACATAAAACTGTGTGGTAGCAGAGTGATAAAATGTGAAAAAGTTCAATGGGATAGGAATACTCTGACAGCGAAACACACATTTACTTTGAATAATCAAGCCTGTAACCTTATAGTTGCTTTCCACTTACTGTTGGAGTACTTTGTATATACAAAAAATAATGTTGTGTGGATATCAACACAGTTTCTAGAGCATTTTTTATAGCACTTGTCTAGTCTTGCTCATCATTAAACCAACAAACAGTAGATTGGAGCAACATATGGTCCACTGAGTTGCCCTATGGACAACTGAACATGTAAGTTGCATAAACCAGAAACAAGTTATCAACATTCCAGCTGACAAAAAAACTACCTCACCCAAACGAAAACAGACACAACAAACTGCTTAGAAAGGTTATATGAACATAACACAAGGGCCTCAGTTTAATCTTAATATATTTGTCATTACTAACCAGAATGAAAACTGTTATAATGTTACAAACCAATCCTGACCAATCCATGATGCTGCAGCTCACTATAGTCTTAAAACATCATCAATCTCTCGTCTCATACACAACAGCTTATTAAACTTTGTTACCACTGCTGATTCTCTTTAAAAGTATTATTTGCAGCGTGTTGTAGAATTGGCTTTAAATTACCTGCGTGCCATGTGAAGCAGAACGGTGGAGCAGCTTTTGTGTAGCTGAAGAGCGGATGTGTAGAAGAACCCAGTACCTATAGAGTGTATGGATTAAAAGCCAGCATAGGTCTTGTGTTTAAACATAACATTTCTTATGTCTTAACTAATGAGAAACCAATAATTTTACACAGTTAGCCACAACAGTTCTTCAAAATGTTCCCTTAATCTATGTGATTCAATAATACTAATTGTACTTTGCGCTTTCAACTGGTTTTTCTCCTGAGTTTTTCATGTCGAGATGGCAGCCATCCAATCCCAATTGGGCGTCAGCTAGACATTAGCATGTTATTGTTTCAAAAATCAGCTAAGACCACTTTCCTTTCCTGTTTAAGCCATTCGCTTTCCATTAAGTCTGAAAAGAAAGGCCTCTCAAATCAAAAATGGCACTTAAGCAAATGCAGTGCTCAGTGTGTTTAAAAGTGCCTTTGATAAGGGAGATGAGAAACTGTGATATACTAAGGTCGAAGGACAAGTTAATAATTCACGGAGGGCAAGGAATTCTGCTTTCATCAAAACAAAGCCTTCGTTAAAAGAAAGAGAAGGCCTTCGAGCCTTGTCAAACATCTTCATTAGAAGCCCCACTTCAGTCTTAATGCATCTCCAGTCATCCGTGCACAATATGTCACAATCCTCTTCAGCAGAAAAAAATACATACACCTTTTCAAATAGTTGGTCTGTGAAGGACAAATAAGCAGCATGTAAGAAGGTATCATTGTTTAGGTGCAATCTCAGGCAAGGCCTCCAAAGCCTTCGCTCTCCTGCGCCATTGTTGTAGAAGGCCACTCGATGCCAAAGTGCCCAAGTCATTTGGCAAAAAGCAGGATGAGAGCAAATGTGAGTTTACACTGTTAATCAAAGCGGCTCCCATAATAAACACTTAAAGGCTCACCATTCCTAGTTGAAATCTTACAGGGCACTTTATTCAGACCTACAATGTTAACTGTCAGCACACAAAACTCTGACACCCATCAGAAACGCCACCCTCCTGGTTGTCAATCAGCTGTTGTCGGTCTCTCTTTTTACTAATTATTATGCATAGTTAATTAGCTTCTTTCTGTCAGGCAGTAGTAAAATGACAGCTTGCTGAGCTAACCAACATCACTATGCTTGGATGGCTGCCATATTGTCTACTTTATTATAGTTACTCTCTTCTGATGTCAAATGCAAAACCAGCTATGAAGAGGTACAGAATTAGTAACCTATCCTACCAGGCAATAACGTTGTTTAAACCATCCACTGGATATACCTTGTACATGCTATATAGTTGACATGTTTGGACATGCAAGCTATAAAACCCCTCAACAGGGCTGAACAAGAAAGGTTGCACAATCAGATATCAAATTATATTTAACATATTTACAGCATGGTTAGAAATTAGCAACAGTTGTGGAATGGGCATTATGACTCTGCCCTGGATGTGGATTTGTTTTTTGTTCTTAATGCTTCTGATAAATTGGATGGTTAAACATCTGCTTAGTAGGTTATTTTTGCAGAATTGGATCATCGGGGGAGTGGGTGTGTTTTGGATGTGCACGGTGGCAAAAACAAGGGCTTGTACATGGTGCCATTCCTGCAAGAATTGAAACTGTTAGCAACCTTTTAGCAGATTATGACTTGTTGAAAATCTAATAACAAAATATATGTGAACACCCACCTCTTCTAGAAAAAAAGGCCAAGGCAAAGCTACATATTGTTTTTTATAATATAATTACCTGTTAAGAAAAGAGCAGCTAGCAAGGTTACCAAGCTGATGGAAAAAGCAGATGAAAGTTTATTCCATATAAATGCAAAAATATTTTAAATTTTAATTTTGAAAAACTTGTTTATTTCACTTTATTTTTGTTCTTGTGTTTTTTTTTTTGTTGTTTTTTTTTTTGCAGAAGCCTGGAAGACTGAAATGTGAACTCAGTTGGAAGGTTAAATCTTAAATTACATTAGATCTCAAAAGTTTACACATCTCTGTAAAAATGTTAAATAATTTGATTATGTTAACCAATTTAAAAACTTTTCCTATCTACAAACACCTGGCCTTTTTACAGCAAAACTCATAGTTTGTAAAAGTTCCCATATCTGATGTTGATAGGGGTTTCTGGTTGGATTTCCGCCATGGTTTTGGTCTGTGTCTTGAGGCTCTGTCTGTCCAAGCATGCAGAAACAAGTGCAACACTGACCTGGAATCTATCCATGCAATGAATCTTTACTCTATATACATTCAGATAAGAATAATTTGAGAAGCAGGGTGAATATGCTGACATGAAGTTAATACTCTCGCAGAGTCTGCCAAAACAGGAAAAGCAAGGGTAAAAATGGGACACATTTTTTTGGCAGCCCTTCATCTAAAGCATAAAGCAGTGGCCACAAGGGTAGAAGTAAACAGATTAGGAAAGCTATTGACATTTCCCTGTAGCAATGATGGGGTGTCGAATGGCAGCATGGATGATAAGGTGTACAGGCATTGAGCCCCTACCGCCCCCCTACCCCCCCTCATGTTTTATGCAACTACGATCACAACTGATCGTGAAAGAAATTAATCAATACCAATGCTGCCACGATGTGTGGGTGACACATGCCATTGCCCAACCCCCCCGCCTCCGCCCGGCTCAACCTTGCCACACTCCCCCGTTTCTTTACCCCCCTCTCAATTCTCCTCGCCCTATCCATTTTGATTCGGGGGGCCTGTTGTTCGCCCACGTCTAGGTGAGGGATTTTTACATCCCCGGCGTGCTTGGAGGAACTCCATATGGCCGGGATCAAAGGTGTTGCTGGGTGCATGGTTCTGCTTGGTTGCCAGCCACCGCCGTTAATTAGAAAACAAGATCAGAGGCGGTATTAAAATCCAATTAAGCGCGTATGAACAGATTGCCAAGTGATGTTCACTAATGCATTACTGAGCACCATGCAAATTTTAGTGGCAGCATTTGGCTTTATGTTATGTGTTTGTGTCATTAGGAGTGTGCGCGTGTGTATTGGGGAGTGTACTTGAACGCGTGCCCGAGTGTGTCTGTGCATGCGTCACTTGCCGGCTATTCAAGGCTCTGTGACATTGCTTGATCTTTTCCCTGATACACAGCGCTAATCTCATATAAACAATCAGCTAAAGCTCTGCAGAGCAACAACACCTATCTTCCCAATAAGATTGGATGATATTGCTTCTCACAATTAAAGCATAATTGAGAATGCTGAATTATTGATCCATCAAAAATTGAGTTCTCGTCATTTGATTTGTGGAAGAAACTAACATGATGCACAAAAAATACTGCAGATTTGGATGAACAGCTTTGGAGTATTTAAGTTTTCATACTTGGTATTTGGTTTTTAGAGTCCACTTAGGGACATAAATGCCAACTGGGACAGTAGCTTTCCATTCAAATCATTTTTCAAATCTGAGGTAGATGTCAGAAGACAAAATTAAACATGTTAAGGAATTGGATGATGCACATTAAAATGCATGCATAAAATCATTCTGCACAATAAGTGCCAATTTAGTCCATGAGTTTCATTCACACGGCAGACAGGGCATCTGTACCAAAGAGTGACAAGTGCATGCAGCTGGTGGCCTATGGCCCGAAGCATCCACATTATCCCAGACGAGGGCTGTTAATGCTGGGCTGAATAGGAGCCCCTTTTGAGTTACAAAATAGCATTCTGATTAGAAAGTCAGGAAATACACATGTGAAGAGCCGGAAATTGTCACAATGCAGAACCATGGCCCATTTGGCACCGTCTCAAGCTGGGTATGGAGGAGTAAGATCCTAGCGAAGGGATGTGCTCAATCAAACGCATTGAGGTTACTTATATACTTCTTTGTTTCATTTACAGGAAATATTCCTTTTGTCAGTGTTTTGTTCTCCATACGACGCTGATTTTTATTTAAAATTCCAAATGTAAAAATCCATTTTTCAGCCTTTTTTAAATACAGATACCAATATTCACTCTGAATTTACAGCAGAATTATCTACAGAGGTCAGGGCAGAATGTAAATACTGAATGTCTAATACTATCTAATACTGTAGATGGATGGAAGGATAAATCGATATATGGGTGGATACATATGTTCGGATGGATGGATGGATGGATGGATGAAAAAAAAACAATGATGGATAAAAAAAATATGAACAATGACAGCATAGAGGTGGAACTGTCATTTTCTTAAAAACTGCACTACTAATGTATTTTGGTGAAAGAATAGATGACACACGTATTTAAAAAACAACAAAAACAAAATGTTTTGTATCTTGTACTATTGCTAGCAGCTATTTTAAGGCGAGCAGTATTTAATGTTAAACCTAAACAGAGAATTTCATCAACCATTAAGTTTTTGATTAAATTCAATATTTGTTTTTCTCAGCATTAGAGGCCTTTGTTTTTAAATTTTTCTGACAGTAGGCAGACATTCATCAGAGGTCTCCGGGTCTGGGACTCGAACCCAAGACAGGACCACTTCGAGGACTGTAGCCCCTATATATGTATCGCGTGCTTAACCCCTACACCACCAGCACTGTGTCATGATGAAAGTCATTGTTAAACCAAATCTTGAAAAGCCTCAAAAAGTGTGGTCAACACTCCTGGTAACCCCCCCCCAACCTTGATAAAGGTTTCAAAAAATAACACTTTGGTTCAATTTGAAGCTACATTTGTTCCTGTGCAGATGAGTAAGAGGGGAAATGTGTGTCTATGATAATTGATATGTTTTAAGAAGCAGTTCAGCATATAAGAATATACTTTTAAACACCAAGTTTGCATTTTTCCACCATTTAAAGAAATTAAACTGGAAAACTATCTAATTTACATAAAACAAGCAACCAGTCCAAATCTGGGTTTTCATTTCATGCTGAGCTTTCACCTTCATCAGGATTAATGACTACCAGCTGTGTACTGTCAACTTGTGATGCTGTGATTGGCCAGTGAAGGTCCCTTTCAACTGCAATCAACCATTTGCAAAGTTATGTAACTCAAGCAGTAAAACAACTCATCAAATGATGGCTACTGTGGCCTCTTCAGGGTAAGAACCGGGTTTGTAGGTTTGGCCATTTTTCCTGATTTTTAAACAAGTGTAAACAGCTTTTATTCTGCTGTTTCTCAATAGGCTGTGGCTACTTGTCATACTGAATGGGGCAATTAATGGATACCCCACAGAGAAAGGTTAACCCATTTTTTGACACACTTGCAAATACTATGCCAATTCAGCAAAAAGTAGCTAATAATCTCTCACTGTGCAGCCTTGGACCCTCTTGGGGCTTCCAGTACAAACCCTTCCTTTGGTTCCACCAGGGAGGAACCTGCCCCTGGATTTCTCCATGCAGAGTCTGCTTTCCCAACTACATCAAACCCAGTTGTACAACTTCATCCAGTTGAGCAACATGTTCATCCCAGTGCTCCGAAAAGACCAGTTCCTGCTCTTTATGGCTCTAATGTGTATCCTGCACCTGTATATCAAGGCTCAAAACAGCTTCAATTTCAATCCCCACCAAAGCAAGGTAGGTGACTTATTAAATATGTTTTCTCTGTGTATTACTTTTACCAATGCACACTAAATTGGTTCTTCTTACTTGTAGTGCAGTGGGCAGTTGATCCTCCCACTCCTTTCTCCGGTAGAGGTTCCTCTCCTGGGGAGTCAAGATTTGTCTCTGAAAGTCCTAGCTATGTGAGCTCTCCAGGCCTCTTTCCTCTATTATTCCAGCCAGGTGAAGCTGCCTATGAGGAGAAAACGTATGAACAAGGAGAATACGACTCTGAATCTGAGGACGAAGGCCCTCCTGCTCCTGCCCAGTACTTTCCAGTCCACACTCTAAATGAACATGCTATTGGTAGCCCACTGGCACTAGGCATACTTGTGGATAGACTTCGGCTCGGCTATCCTCTTATGGAGTACATGTTGCTGAGTAGGAGGTATCCTCCAGGCACATACAGACTTTCTACTAATCAACTTGAGCACCGGAAGAACCAGTGGCAGGACAGTCGTCATATTGGTCATCCTTACAGGTCTAGTCACAAGCAACTAGAAACGTTTTTACCCTAATGGTAAAAAGCATCCTATTCAACCTGTGCCACAGCTCTTTGGAAATGCTGGCTGTGGTATTCAACATTTTTTTTTGAGTCTATAATGGTGCTAACCTGCAAGATTTGCTTAATATCAGTATTTTTGTGGATGTTGTACCCTCATTACTCTGCTGAAAGATTGTAGAGTAGCTTTTTTGATTGACAACCAGGATTTTAATTTTTTTTCCTCAACTAGTGCTTGGCTGTTTCTGTTCAGACCAGTTGACTGCTTCAGGCTTTGTCATTGCTTCAATAAAAAAAAATCTGATGCCTTTTCATGTCTCATTATGTAGTATTACAGTTAAGTGCTAAAAAGTGGCATACCTTTCAGAACCTATGGGGTTTTTTTGTCTTGCACAAATTTAGTGTCTGGCCTTCCAGATTCATTGGTCAATAAAATGTGATTAAAGAATACTGAATGCATGCTGTTGTTGGGCTCTGTGCTGTTCACTACAAATCTTGTATTTGCCCAAGCCAACACTTAAATATTGTGCAACATGAATTTCCTTGTGCCATAATTTGGTGATAGACCTCACCTATGTAGATATTGACTGCAAATGAGACCAGTAAGAAAAGATTAGTGCTGAATTGGCTTGAGGGCTACATGAAGGCAGCTTGGAGATTTACAATTTTAACTTCAATGCAAATCTGGCCTACAAAATGGTGTTCAAGAGTAAATTAATCAAAAAACAAAGTTTCATTATCTTGAGTTCATCAGCTTTATACAGATTCCAGCCAAGGGCAATTGAAGTAAAGCGACTTGAACTGTAGCACCTCTGTCAAGATCTTGGGGGGGGTTTAATGGTTTGCAAGCAAACAAATGACCCATTATGGCTACTAACTAATGGATTGAAACCTTCCTACTTTTTTTTTGTTTGTTTTGCTTTAAACTCTGCCTTATTTCTGTTTTGGCTCTCTTCTTTTACAGTAATACCTGCAGCTCAATTCTATTTGTACCAGTGTCCAGGAATTCATAAGAAAAAGGTTTATACCCTATGTTTGCTGGTTCTCATTTAGAATGTATTTTTCCTGAGGCAGTTATTTATATTGAGTGATTAACTTGTCTGAACAAATATTTGATCATAAAATCTGAATTATTTAATCCAGTGGAGTTCTGAGTTTTCACAATTTATACTTGTCACTCTAATATTGAACTCTAGAACATAAAAAGGTACCCCAATCTGATCAACTATTTGCCTTGATGCAGCTGTGTAAATGCATCTGCCCTAAAAACTAAAGTTTTGTCTCCATTTAATTCTAGATCTATAATTCCTTCTGGTATTTTCCTCTGCTGCATAACTGATAGGGGTACTGTTTGACTGATTTTATTTTTCACTGCAAGTTTTGGTGATATTCTGGCTTGGGTGATCTTGTGACCTTCTAAAAGATTCACAGTAATAAGTTAACTCTTGTCTGAGTTTCAGGGGCATCTCTGCCTGCAATGATTCTGTTGGAATGGTTTTAAATGCAACAAAAATAAGTAATAAAACCTGATAATATGCATTTTTATGCATTTTTCTAGAGATAGGTCTATGGCTAAGTTTAAAAAATAGACCCCCATTAACTATAACTGATCTGATTAATCCTGTGTATATTTCTATCTCCTCCCCATTCTCTACCAATTTGACATCTCATGATCAAGACATTTTACATTTTTCTAGGATTTGTTCAATATGAGCAGGCAGACTGTATTCTCACCAGCTTTCCAAATTCTTTCTTGACCCTGCCCATATAAATTATATTTGCATGAGCAACTTTTTTTCCTCTGAAAGTCTTAATTTTAGTTTATGAAATGGAAGCTTCAAACACTATTTGACAACTATTGTAAAGTAACAATGTAGTTTTGTTTAGTATTTTGTTTACTGTAAAGTAAATTCCTTTCACATCCTTCTAAAGTTTGCAAAACGGGATGTGAATCTTGTATATCATAAAGGAAAATGGTATAGGTCTCACTATACTCCCCTGTGGTGTTCCATTTACTATTCATTCGATTATTTTTTCTGTCTTTACTTAAATTTGCCTTTGAGATAGAAACTCCCTATTCTGTTTATAAAAATTAGTAAACTCCAATCCTCCTTATTGTATAATAAAAACTCATTCACTCATTTTCTATCGCTTATTCCATAGTGGGTCACAGGGGAGCTGGTGCCTATCTCCAGCAGTCTATGGGCGAGAGGCGGGGTACACCCTGGACAGGTCACCAGTCCATCGCAGAGCAACACACAATCAACCATGCACACACTCATTCATACACCTAAGGGCAATTTAGAGAGACCAATTAACCTAACAGGCATGTCTTTGGACTGTGGGAGGAAGCCAGAGTACCCAGTGAGAACCCACGCATGCACGGGGAGAACATGCAAACTCCATGCAGAAAGACCCCCAGCTGGGAATCGAACCCAGGACCTTCTTGCTGCAAGGCAACAGTACTACCAACTGCGCCACCGTGCTATTCCTCAATATCTTATTGTATGCATTTTCAAAATCAAAACATACAGCAACCATTCAACGGCACGCAGAGTTTTGTATGGCACTTAAAATAATATAGCCTACCAAGACGTCCACTGCAGCAGTAAAATTGCACACATTGAAGTTGTGAAGATTTAGATTCAACATATTGTCAAGCTGTAATTTTTAAATGATAAAGAAAAAAGTAAGCGCAAAACATAATCATTAGTGGGTACACAGCTGCATAATGTATTGCACCTACTTTATCCCTTTACCAAACATGATTTAAGGAAACAGGCCTGGCACTTCCACTTTGGACTGCCCTTAATTCACCATCATACCCTAAACAGGATGAAGTGTACACAGAAAATGAATGAAAGGACCAAAAGTTTCAACAGAATCACAATTAATGCCTAGCAGCTGTGCATCATTGACTCATTGTGTTCTGATTGGACAGTGCTGCTTACTTGCAATGCTTATGAGCCTTTCACAGCATCCTTAATAGCAGTAGTACAAAAGCTCCTCCAACACGATGACTGGCTCCTTGGCCTCGGGGTAAGGAGTGGGTTACTGTACTGGGTAGTTTCTGTTGAGGGGCTGTGGATGTAATCATCTGTTTTTCAATAGGGTGTGGCTTCTTATCATGCTGACTGGTGTGAATTACAGCTATCCCACAAATAAAGGTAAAAATCCCCCTCCCCTAGCTCTGGCAACTCCCCGTTTGGGCTAACAGTTTCTTAATACTGAGCATTTAGATTTGATAAGTGCAAGCCTGGTTACTAGTTGTGTCAAACAAGGGCCTGTTGGTGTATTATTAGGTTCTGAATTGTGGTGTTCTTCCAGTCTGTTTAAAGGCAAACTAAATGGTGCTCTCCTTTTGGCCTGTTTTTGTCCGTGTTACTCATAATACAGTAAAAGCTGCTTCACTGGAATCAGCAATGTTCTTGTACGATATTCAATGTATTTCTTAAATCTTCCAGATAACTTGAATGCCAAACCACACCGCAGTACTTCAGATGAAGCTCCATCTTCTGATGAACTGGATTTTTCTTCTGAACCTGAACCACCTGAATTTGAGTCTGTGAGCCCACTGATCCCTTTTCTTTCAGAACCCCAGCCAGGTGGAATGTCCTATGTAGAGAAGGTGTATGAACATGGCACGTACAACTCTGAATCTGAAGGAAAAGGCCCTTCACTCAGACACGTTGAAGCTCTGAACAGATTCCATGGCAGAGGACCCCTAACAGTAGTCCAACCTGTAGGTGGAGTTTGGTTTGGCTATCCTCGTTATTTCTTGTTGCTACCCCAAGCACCAGGACTCAGAGGTTTGAGTTCGTGTCTTGTGGGATGATCCAACACCTCAGCGAACATGTTTGTGTTCAAGGCACCGAAAATAGGACCAGTTCAAGAAAACATGCCCTGACGTTTTCTACAACTTGTTTTTTTTTTTTTTTTTTTTTTTTTTTTGTGTTTTCTTATGGATTGACTAAAGGTTTAGTTTTCTCCCAGGTAAATTCAGTTAAGGCTCTTAATTGGCAACTTTTGTTTTAAGAAAGTGTTGGATAATTTTGTACGCTAAATGAACATGAATTGTTTCTGGCAAACTGGGGTACTGTGAATGATTTATAGACTCTTTCTCCAGGTGTATTTGCCTTCACTTTTACTTAATTTTAATGTCAATTAAAAGATCTTTGCTTAGTGCCATTCTTCAGTTTTGCTTTGGTGTAAAGGTACCTGAGGGGATTAAACTATACCTGGCTAAATTAGGTTCAGTCTGTTCAACAACCTTGTGAACATTATCTTTAAGAGTGTTTCAGACTTTATTTATTTAATGTTTCTTGTTAAGATGAGGCAATCTAGAAATGTGCATTGCTCAGAGTGATCTGCAGATGTTTTGAAGACCATGTGATTTGTTTTTTGTTTTTTGGGGGGGGGGTTTTCTCACAGAGGGGAAAAAAATAAATCACAGCAGTATAACAACGCAGAAAACTGTTGTGGCCCTTTAGCTGTAGTTCAAATCACTATATAGATGCATGCAAATTTTACCATGATATCTGATGACTTGATAGATGTAGATTTCAAAATCGAACTAGATGATTCCAATCCAACAGATGAGACTCGGGCTTGTTCTTTAAAAACTTGGGCGTTAATGTAGACTAGTCTGAGTCGTGATGGTTTGATGCATATTTTACCTTTTATGTAGTTAGGACTGAAAGCAAGCCAGTATAACCTACAGACTGCCAATCTGACCGGTGCTGTGTTTCAGGCTGTTTCAGAAAATAAACATAATTTACCCCTGATGTTCTCTTGCTGTTTAACTAGCTTTCTCATTAAAGACTCTTTGGCTTTTTCAAAATAAATGCACTTCCTTTTAGATTTTTGACACTGTAATTTACTAAAAACCTGCAACTTTACCATTCAGGCTTGAAAAGTGTTTTAGATTAACATGGTTTCCCAATACTAAAAATCTTCAGACTTTAAGAAGAGAACCATTTGGATCCTGTTTTGTGCAACAGTGAAAGAGTGGCTAATATGAACAAAGAGTAACATTTGAGTCATTACAATAACGTGATAAAAAGCATCTTAGAAGCATCATATAGAAATTTAGAATTAACATGTTTTACTATTTTGCTTTAAACAAAGTCATATGTATATATGCTTGTCTTTTCAGCTTTTCTTTGCATGTTGAATTAAATTTCAGTATTAACTGATAACTAAAATTAAATGTTCAATTGTTACCTTAGGCTTATAAATGTATTTCTATTGTACAGCTTAGCAGGATTATGGACAGACTAGATGACATGCATGTGAGAAAATGGATGTTGGACTCCAGTCAAGACCTTGACTTGATAGAGAAATGATACGTGAACATCTCTGCAATAATGTGAATTCTGAACTAAACACTCGTGAGAATTGGAGGAGGTTGCTTGAATATTGTGGACTCTATAGCACAGATGGTGGGAGTGGGAATGCGCAAAAATGGTATGTTACATCGTTGGTGTTAATGTTCTCCATTTATCCAGTGTATATGTATATTCTGTGTGTCTGGTATGTTTAACTGTAGACCCCAAGACCTGACATCTCCATATTATCAGACCAACTCCCTCAGTGAGAAATGAAATGTAAAATGTAAATTCAGAAACTGAAATAATTCCTCTCTGGTTGGATTCTTGAAAAAAAGTTGGATTAGTGGAAACCATTCTACAAACAAACTGGGTTTCACAAATCGGAAACTAAACTTCCCCCTTAAATTGTGCCAGATTTGAAAGGAAAATGCAATAATGGGTTTAGCAGCAGAGTTGACCATATGGGTTCCTCACGTGAAAAACTTGTCAAATCCTCTCTGTTATTGCTGAACAGCTTTTAGTGAAGATAGTGAGGGGCAACATCTTATTCACTGGAAAAACAAGTCTGACCACCTTTAAGCCAGTCTTTAGCAGTAAGATACTCCAGTCGGCAGCAAGCCGATATATCTATAATGGAGTACCAAACTCTGTCCTTCGAGATGATGACGGTCTCCCCCACAGACCAGAGTTTATCAGAATCCACCTCCAGAATTTAGGGAAGCTGTTCATGCCACGGTGACCAACTCAACCACACTGACTGACCAGCGACAAATGCTGGTTGAATAATGGTATGCCATCCCACAGCGGTGCGTGTCAAGCTGATGGTCAGCATGAGGAGGTGCCCGGCCTTTATGGTTGTGTACGGTCTCTCCACACACACAACTGTTTGCTAAATGGATAAATTGGTATTTTACCAATATGTCTTGTTTCTTCAGACTTCAAATATCCAACCCAATAAACGAGATGAAGCAAGAGTCAATAGCAGAATTAGCTGCAAGCTCGGCTGTGCTGCTCAACACTCAAATGCATTTTCCTTACAAATGTGGCACCATTCAAAGATTTAAATAATTTGTGTTGCTTGAGAAAAAGTTTTGTGCTTCTCTTCTTGCTCTGTTATAGCAACCATTACAACTCCACTTATTGATAGCCTTTTGAGGCCAGGGGACAAAGAGTGACCCACAGGAGAGAAGTGGCAATTACATCAAGTTAGATGCCCACTTTACACACCTGTCAAAACACAGATGAATCCATCATAAAAGGCTGGTGGGAGAGGACAAAAATGAGGAGAATCCCCCACTGTGACCCTCCAGCTTTCTCCTCTCTTTTTCTCCTCAACTTTTAAGACATAAAACGGCAAATCCCATTATAACTTAATCTTTATCCCTGTCTCTGCCTTTTGTCTCTTACTTGGATGCTGGTTTCATGCTGGTTGACATTATGGTCAGTTCTTTAGAATTTAAGCAGTAAAACAGGCCCATTGCATTGGCTATCTACCCAGTGGTTTAAATGCTCTATGTAGCGATCCCTTTCTTCCCAACATTTACAACAATGACCACTTGTTACAAAAAATTAAATTCTGGAGCATAAAGGTTATCATACTTTATGTTCTTGTTCTGAATAGCATGCTGTGCCACCAGAATACTTTCTTAGCCAACCAATTCAATTCAATTCTGTTTATTTATATAGCGCCAATTCACAACACATGTCGTCTCAAGGCATTTCAAAAAACTCATGTACATACATTCCAATTAATCTTAATCATTGAACAGTGCAGTCAGATTCAGTTATTTATTCAAATTGGATAAAAAGTTTTTCTGTCTAAGGAAACCCAGCAGATTGCATCCAGTCAGTGACTTGCAGCATTCCCTCCTCCTGGATGAGCATGTAGAGACAGTGGACAGTCACTGGCGTTGACTTTGCAGCAATCCCTCACACTGAGCATGCATGTAGCGACAGTGGAGAGGAAAAACTCCCTTTTAACAGGAAGAAACCTCCAGCAGAACCAGGCTCATCGTGAGCGGCCATCTGCCACGACTGACTGGGGGTTAGAGAGAACCATATAGAACCATATAGTCGTTGATAAAAAATATAGCAGCAGTAAATGGAAGCAGCTAAAAGTCTTACTTTACTACACATACAATTAGTCCGTGTTTTATTGGTGAAGGTTTATCTGCATTTTATTAATATTGCTGTCAAAGCATATTCCGAGGATATGGTCTGTCACAGTACTCTGTGTCTACAGCTTTAGATGTCATTGGGAGTTAAAAGTAAATTTCTAGCTAATGCTACACATGGTGGAAGGGTAAAAGTAAAATACAGAGACAGTCAAAGGGCAGCTGCAATTGATTTTTGTAAGAACATTGTTCCTTTTATTCATTTATTAGTTTGCAGGTTTGTCTTGTACCAAGTATGATAAAATATACAGTAATATAAAAAAAAAAATTAAATGGATATCTACATTAATTAACACCCCCAAGAAATGTACTACCGGGAGTAGAACCTTATATTACAACTAAAACGTTCATTGTTTTATTGGGATTTTATTTGATAGACCAACGCAAAGTGGTGCATTTTTTTGAAACGGAAGGAGAATGATGCATAGTTTATAAATCTTTTTGCAAATAAAAATGTGAAATGTTGTTTGTATTTGTCATTTGCATTTAGCCTTCATGACTTTATACTTCATAGAATCACCTACAAGTCCTTTGGCTTATGTCTCTCCCTTCTTTAAACATCTAAAGACTTTTTTAAACATCTAAAGACATTTCTGCCCAATCTTCAAAATAGTTCAAATTCAGTCAGAGGATGGAGTACATCTAAACAGTAATTATAAAGCTACAGATTCTAAATTAAATTTAGGTCTGGGCTTTAACTGGGCCATCTTAAGATATGAAAGAGCTTTGACCTAAATCATTCTATTGTAGCTTGAGATCTATGTTTAGGATAGCTTTCCTGCTGGAAGTTGAACCTCCAGCCCAGTCTCAAGTCTGTTGAAGTATCTTATAGGTTTTCTTTTCAGAATCACTCTGTAAATACCTTCATCTTATTTGCTCCTACCAGCTTCCCTGTTCTTACTGAAGAAAATCTTCTCCACAGCATGATGCTGTCACCACCATATGTCATATGGGCGGTTGGTGTATTCAGGGTGATACGCAGTTTTTGACATGCAGCGTTAGTCCACAAGTTCTCTGCTGTGTTCCTTGGTCTAAGTAGGTCATTTCTGAAAGCTAGTGGTTTCACGTTATTTAGTTTTAGGGTGTCCGAGTAGAAGGGGTTAATAGATGTGGACTACACTTCTCAGGTTTTTATTTGTTAAAAAAAAAATCTGTGTCTTCCACTTCAGTTATGCACTACTTTGTGTTGGTGTGTCACATAAAATCCCCAATAAAATCTATTTTATGCTTGTAACATGAAAAAATCTGAAAACATTCAAGAGGTATGAATATTTTTGCAACGTACTGTTTCTCAGTATGACTGCAGAAAAATGCTGAAACTATATGATAAAATAATATGTCAACTAACACAATATATTTTCTGGGGTTTTTTTTCTGGAGAGTTTTCTGTTTCCTGATGACACTGAAAGACAAACAATATTAAGGATGAAACATTTCTTTGCACTCATTCATCCCAGTGTGATCTTTTTTTAATGAAAACCAGTCTTTCGTCAGATCTAACAGCACACACTCAATTTGAAGCACATCCAGAAAAGCAAATCCTTTTGTCACTAAATGCTTTTGTCTTCTAATAGGAAGAAAAACAGGAGCTATCAGATTTAATCGTCAATTATCTACTTACTGGACTTAAATTAGAAATACACACAAGGTGTGGAGACCAGTGTTCAAATGTACCCCAGCTATGGCAAACAGACCAATTGCCTTGTGATTAACACCAAAAAAAAAAAAAAAAGTGATGGCTTAAAGAAGCTGCAGGAAAAGCTGCCCAGTGAAAGATGGGTGTAAGACACACTCTGTAATTAGGCCAGTCTGCACTTGATGAAAGCAGATCACACTGGCGGGCCATGGCTTCACAGCCAGTTTGTTTTTACGACATAATTACAGTCCAAATCCAATGAGAAGATTTAATATCGCACAGCAAAGAACGTGTGTCCAATGTCAACAATGACACTGACCTCCCCAGGGCAAGGTGTGCACGCTTGTGTGGGGTGGGGGAGCAGCTTTCGGGCATCAGGAAACCTTGAGAAGAGAGTTTTCCCCATCGCCAGTAACAATCTACCTGCGTCTGCACCCACCTGGGAGGTCTGACTCTGGTGGGATCACATGGACAGAAAGAAGGAGACTTTGGAGAAAGAAATGGCAAATAAAGGGATTAATGAAAAATAGAAGGAATGAAGTTAAAAAGCAGGGGAAAGTGAGATAATACAGAGAAGTAGCAGGCTCAAATGTGCAGACAGAGAGGGTGTGGCTGCAGCACAAAGATAAATAAAAGTTTTGCTTGATGGTGTCTCCATGGTGGGGCAGCGGACGTTGGCGAGGAGTGCTTGTGCAGTCAAAGCCGACTGAGATGTAGCAGCAATAACAAAATCACCACACGGAAAATCACTTTTCATCACTTCAGGTGTTTTTACTGTTCACTTCATTTACTATGAATCGTACCTACAGATCAAGGAACTGAAAAAAATCTAAGAATCCATACTGCCTAAATGTCATAATATTGTTCTCATACAGATTAGGGATGGTCTAAATATAAAGAGGTGGTACTGAAAGTAAAATGAAAGTTTCTGTTTTAAGATGGGAGCTGTTTTGATGTTTGATGAAATGACTCTGCTGTAAACGACCAAAACCTCCCAGAAAGTGGCTTCAGTGTTTTCCTCAATCTGAAAAAGCCTCTGTTTCCTGTGCTTTACTTGCATACGCGATGTGACCACAACGCCTTTGTTCATCCTGGTCAGATTCAACCAGAAAACAGAATAGTCCCTGGCGACAGATGTTGACTGACCATGATAGACCACACTGCTCTCTGTTTCCTGACCACCCTTCTAAGTTGTTCTCCATGATCTACAACCATCCCTGCCTCTCCCCACCCCTACTTTTCCCCCCATGTTCCCAGGAGCAGCCAGCTGGGCTAGATTTACTCTGGTGGCTATGTCGCAGGGCAAAGCCCAGTCTGCTCTTTGGGCGGGCAGCATCATATGACAGAGTACTGGTCAGGGCCTGTAGATTAGTAACTGGATATTCACAGAGAGGCCATGAGGCCTGAGCCCTGTGATCCAGTGGAAAGAAGGGTCTTTGCGGTGACTTTGTGGTTCTGTGCGGCCCAGAATGAGAACCACAATCCCTGCAGACACCCTCCTCCCCCGAGGATGTGGTTTTACTCCAAATCATGATTTCCCATCTCCGCAACTCTCTGTCTGTGACTGTAGGTCTCTATCCAGGACTTTCTAGTGAAGAGGATACAGCACCTCCTCAGCCATGCCTCCTGTGGCCACTTTTCTCACATGGAGAACACACAGAGGTTCTTAAAAATACCTATTTTAGTTTCAAGTGATTTTAAAACTGAAAAACAAGATGGTTAGAATGCAGAAAGTTAGCAACTTGTGTGTTTGAACACACAAGGTTTTGGTCACAATTTCACCAGCAGTCGTCATGAGCATCCATGACATTAATTTGAGGCTTTTTTAGAAAACATTTGAAATGTTCTGAATAGACAGCATTAGGTTATTTCTTTTTAGAATACAGGAATTGTATATTTGATTTAATTGTGGACTTTTTTCTAATTTACGCATGATTAAAATTATCCATATTCAAGTAATAAGCACCACCAGCAATTTTTGGTTAAATGTCCCATAGTGCTTACATTTTTGTTACAACTGAGGACAGAAACATTGCAAGCAACCCATTGGCTGACCCCTGGAAAACAAAACTGTTTCCAAGTTTCAAATACTTGAAGAAATATTTTATTCAGGATGTCCAAGATCATCATCATAAACTTAAATATGCTTTTACAGCAGTGCATTTGTCTGCAGAGCAAGAAAAATGATGCAAAATGGACACCTTCAAACTCACATTTACAAGAGGAATGTTGCACAAAGTAAAATAATGAAAATGGAGGACTATCGTTAACCTCGCCTCAAATGGACAGCTATATTGTTGAAACTTGAAAACAATAGGGTGTTTCAACAGAATCATGATCTCAAACCCCCATTGAACCTGGTTTTGGAATATGGCTAACACTGAGTTTCTAAGATAGGCCTGACCATGCTGTGAAAATGTGCAGAAGCCGCGCAAACTTTTCAACCCACAATAATAAACTACAGAAAACTAAAACTCACCTAAATCCACTGAAATATGACTCCATTCAGCTGTATTTAATTCATTAAGCATCAAACCCGGTTGCTTTTTTAATGAGTTTAATCTTTTATGGTTTAAACCCAAGTGATGAAACTGAATTACATTTGGCCTCATACATTAACGTAACACACCTCAGAAGTATAAAATACAGAGCATTATAAAATGCATGTGAATCTTCTAAGAGGCACATTAATTTTCACTGTGTTGGATCAGAAGATTAATTCCTAACAAGTCAGATTTGCTGATTCCTACGGTGAACAAGCTCTAGACAATCACACAAAAGTTGCGCGTGATTGTGTAACGATGTTAGCTTTGGAACAGGTGGAGGATGGAAGACGTCAGAGGGAGTGTTTTATTCAGAGATCGTACTGACCTGCTGGCACAAGATGATGCATGGCTTATTGGCCAGTTTAGACTGTCCAGGGCATCATCTTGGAGCTCTGCATGGAGCTGGCCTCATTGGGTTGGCCTCATCCGTATGTTGTTTAGACATACAGTATAAAGTGATATATAAACAGTGGCTCTCAGTTGCAGCAAGGAGCTGATTTCTGAAAGTGATCAGAGCTATGGACCGCACTCATACTGCTATAAGGGCCCCATCTGTAAGTGAATATGAATTTATGAATAGAAGGCATTTTCATTTAATATATGCTCGATCTATTTATGATGCGTTATTGTGTCTCACTAATGCGATGGCACGTTGGCCTCCTCAACTCATGATTCATTTATACTATAAAAATTCTAAATGTTGGGAACAAACCTTAAGCAGACTCCATAAGCGATGACTGGCTTTTAGGTGATTTTCAATTTTTTATGTGGTTTTCCTGAATGGTTTTAAAGATTTAAAGTACTTCACACAGTGTGTGTGGTGACAGTCTTCCTAATAGAAATATAGGAGGCATATTCACGTCAATATAATGACCAGCTGTGAGCTGTAGTGCAGCAGCTATTGTGCCTTGTGGATTTAATGTAGACATTGTAGAACTAAACGGGTTCGAGCCGACAACCTTTTTATTTCAAGTCAGGTTTGAGTCTCTGATGTCATTCAGGAAGTTGTTGGTTTTCTGTAATTCAATACAAACATCTCTCATGGTGTGTAGACACAGTCTCTCTTAGCATTTTTCCGCCGAGAGGAACTGGTTCTTTGACTGTCACAGCACCGTTTCCCTGATTATTTGGACACGTGATGGGTCACTTCCGGCTACTTATACTACTTTGCATATGTATTTAGGGGCGGGGAGCAGGCTGTCCAAGGGCCATGTGCAGCTACATCAAATCCACCGCAAATTGGGATGTATGAAGGCTACGTGTGCGGTGTGTGGATTGGAGATAACCCATAATAAATTTAAACTTGTGCACCAGTTCTTAATTTAAAAATATCACTGAGGCTGAATGTTGTGTCAGTCACACCAAAATAATATATATATACTGTATATATTATAATTAATATAATATTGTAATTTATAACAGACACCTTTGAAGCAGTAATCACATTTTTAAATAGAATTTCCATTTTAAGTTACTTTATGGGCTTTTGTTTGCGGAAAGAGCTAGCAAGCGTGGAGAACTCTTCCTGACTCACCTTGAAAAGGCCTTGCAAAAGCCTCCACTTTTCTCTTTCCCCTCCGTCTACAACTTATTCTAGTCTCCTCTCCTTTCTCTTTAACTTTCTCCTTGCACAAGCTCAACACCCATTCTGCACACCCGCGCATGATTTCTGCAATGCTATCCAATGGCCCGCAGGCTTGAGTGAGGACAGACATGACTGCTGCTGGCCTCATCTCAACAAATACCTGATGGTTCCCTACACTCATGCCAGGACTCATTTCTGAAGCATGAGACAGTCAGCATCTAGCTTCAAGAATGAATCCCATGAGTCACATTTATATGCCTCCTTTTTTTCTAATATAAGAAGAAAGAAGTTGAGGTAACAGTCATCTCTGAAGTTTAATTTACCAGAATGCTTCTGTTTATTTATTTATTTTTGTTTGTTTGTTTTGTTTTATTTTCTCATGAAGTGCTGGTATTTGATTAAATATAATTTGGTAGATTCTGATTAAAATGTTGCACACTAGCCTTTGACTCTGTCTTGTCTTGCCCCAACTCAAATCTCATGACAACAAGGCGGACATTTATTAAGCATCAAACATAAGATTTCCAGCAGAGACTGCAAGTTATGTTTTCAACTATTCTTCCCTGTGTTATTTTGTATTGTATGGTTCTTTATTATTTATGCAAAAATCTTGACTAATACCCCAATTAAATAAGATTATACAATATTTCTTTCAATTTTATTTTGTATTTAATTCATATTTAGACATTTTAAGCTCTCTCATGTTCCAATAGAGACAAACTTAACTTGCATAAAACCCCTGAGGCAGGTAGAGTCTGGTCCAAGTCAGGTTCAGTTGAAATGTTATAAGGTACTTCATATCTTACATGCAGTAGATACCTCCGTTGGTGTCTTCATTTACTAAACATCCAGGTAAGTTGGTTCTGCAGGCAAATGTTTATAGCTAGTCTAAGAGAAGCCAAATACAAGATGGATGGATGGTCTTAAAATATTCCTATCTTAAAACATCATAGCTTTTTATGTGAATGCAGTTTTATGAAACTTTAAACAGTTGTACTGAGTGGTTATTTACAAAAAAGCCAAACACTATTTACAAGAGAATGGGAGGTAGGAGGCATTGCACCAGCAATAATATCCCTGAGTGGAACACATAAAGGAACACATTAAGTATTTCCAGTTAAAGTAACTGACTGATAGAAAAGAATAATATTTTCTTGGGTTAAATTAAGATCATATTACTTAACCTAACTGAAAGTCCTTTATGTGTTCAATTCTCATTATGTGTATCACACATTTACACAGTTGGTGACACATAGCCTCCAAGCTTCATTTCTGTGTAAACACCTTCCCAATAAAAACACATTGGTGGCTTAAAGGTTGATGAAATAGCATTTGTTTTAGGAGATATCAGTCCACTTTAGTCTGGTCCTCTCTCAGGCTAGCTGTTAGCTTCACCATCTGGGACCGAATTATCCTGAGTTATACTAAAAGTAGATGCCAAGAGAGTAATCTGCTGCAGGTAAGATATTTACTGTGTCTTACCTTTTCACAGAACCTCAATCATAAACTGTCTTTAATCGGAGGGAAGGTGGAGCTTATCCCGGTGGTCAATGAGTGAGACATAGGGTGAACCAAGGACATAGAGCCAGTTCCTTGGAGGGTCAGCTCAGACACATATTGGACAGGCAACCATGCATACACACAGGTTCAAACCAAAGGTGAGAGTTGCCATTTGACCATATCTGCATATCTTTGGGCTCTTAGTGGAAGCCAGGAGGAACACTGAGACCTTCCTGCTACAAGCCAAGTGTTGTTGGGATTGTGCTTGTGTTTTCTTCATCCACAAATAGCAGACTCTTACCTTGCACTGATGGAATTCAAGTTGAAATATGTCTGATCATCAAAGTATTGCAGAATCCATCCATAACAAGTGTAAATCTGTTAGGCTTTAACATGTATGTATACGTAGATAGGGGATGCTCATTGTGTTTTAACTCATTTCTGTGTATGGGGTTTTTTAAAATAGTTTTTTTTTTATTCTTAACCTGGACGAAATAAAAGTAACTAAAACCGAAAAAGCGTACCCTAGAAAATGTTAATTTACAATCTAGGATCTACAATCCTTATAAAGACTCAAATGTAGGTGAAAATTGTGTCACATTTACAAAATCCAAACTATCTTAAAGAGATTGTTTGGATTTTGTAATGTGATGCAGGTAAAGATGTAAGTGATAGTTCCCTACCCTGCACACAGATGTTAACTCATCATAAGTTTGTAGAAATTGAGGAAATCTTTAGAGTGGGGGAGCTGCTAGTCAGACTAATCCTCCAACCCCTCCGTTCAATTCAGCAGATTTTAACCATCCAAAAACAGAGGTGTTCAAAATGTGGCTCGCAGGCCATTTGCAGCCCTTGAATTGAGTTTGTGTGGCCCCAGAATGCATTTCAGGAATAGAATGAATTTGGCCTGCCAACATATGGGGTTGATGCAGGTGGACACATCATAAAACAATTTTATGAGTGGTTATAATCCCAATAATCTTTGTACTGCAGATAAGGGAACTATTACTGCCAATTACTTTAGAGAAACAACATGCGAACACCCGGGAGAAAGGTCAAGATGAATTAAGAGGCTTACCAGAAGCCTTGTTATAAGGCCACACCACCGAGGATCCAAGTCTCCAGTGTATTGGAAATAAATATTTAACTAAGACTGATCTGATGTACAGTCCTAAAAGTCAGAAGAACCTCGTTTAAATATTTGTCATAGATATTATGACAAATATTCTCTTGTCTGAATAAAAAACGATGGTTCTGTCATAGAGCAATTGCAACATTTATTGAAGTGTTGGCTTTCTTGTATTGATTTTTCAACACATTACAAAAATACATATATGTTCAAAACAGTAGATGTCTACTGTTCTGAAAACACTTTTTTCACAATGATTCCCCCCCCACCCCACCCCCCACCCCCCACCCGCCCCCCAAAACAAAAACAAAAAAAGGAACAAGGAAACTTTTTTGTACAAAGAGTGTAGGTGAAAGTGTTGAAAAGTGAAATATGAAAATGTATCCAAAATTACAGCTGTAAGTGCCATCACAAGACCTTCAACCAAACATGAGGAGAAGACCATGAAAGTCCATGAAAGTCCTTTAAAATTGATTTGGAAAATAATTCCTGCACAGAACCTCTGTATTTACCTGAAGGTTTTTCCTTCAGCTTTATTTTCCTCTTTTTTTTTAATCATTTTGTTTTATATCCACTAAGGATAACTCAAGGAAAAGAAAAGTTTTTAAATGAAAAATTATATAAAAAAAAAACAATAGCTGGAGTCAAAAGTGATATCACTGCTGTTAAAAAAAATATCTGCCATGACAGCATTTACATAAAACAATTTCCATACAGTGAACAAGCAATCATACAAAACACATTAATGTAGATAAACCCCCTCCACCAGGAAAATCATACAAAACTGCCAAATTATCAGAGAGAACATTGGAGAAAAAAAATACCTTAGCATAATTTTCAACACTAACACAAGAGTATTTTCTTAATGGCATACTTCAACACTGTAAACATATTGTAAGACTGAATGTCCATGTGTGATCTGGGTCTCTGTGAGCTTTCCACTGTTCATCGTCCGAGTGTGTTTACATGGCTCATCACGGCCTCACTCTGAACGGGAGAAGTAATACACGACGTGTTTAAAAAGCACCTTGATTTCTTCTTTTTCTTTTTTTTTTTGCATTCATGCATAACCACGTGTAAGCAAGCTCTCTTCCGCTTTTGTGTTAATTCACCAAAATTTACCTAACTGCGTAGCTTATGCAGAGCTCTTTGTGACCACAAAATTTTCTTTCTCAGATTTGCCAGAAAAAAAAGTGAAATTGCATTTAAAGCACAGCATATCTTTTTATCTATCAAAGGGAAGTGGTGCAGATAAAACCTGACAATAGGCCAAAATGGTAGGTCAAACTTTCAAGTGATTATGATTTCAATGGCTGAGTATTGCAGCGCTGAAATGAAAGATGTAGCCTCATTCTCTTTTCATGTGGCTCCTCTGTCTCCCTCCCTCTCACGCTCGCTCTGTCTCACTCTGATGGTCTGCTATAAGATGTGGCCAGTAAATGTGCATTTGGGTACAGAAAAAAATACATGTTTCATATGCTTCCAATTTCATTTGAATGACTACTATCCCCAGTCAAGGTCTTGCTCTCTCTCCCTCTATTTCTTTCTCACACATCTTCATTTCCCAGCTCCAATCTTTCATTTTTGCTATAAGAATAGCCATACTCAAGGTCACTCGGCCATCCCCTAGTGCAGCTGTGCTCCAAATTATCATAACTCATATGGCTTTTTTTTTTTTTTTGTTGTTGTTCCACCAGATTCATTTTAGGATGAACGATGCAGAAAATAAAAACAGTAATCCCCGGAAGACATGTACGGGCACACTGTCTCAAAATCTGTTACAGGGAGTTAAACCCATATCACTGTGTGAGGCGAATTAACAGGCTTCCTTTAAAAATGCAGCTCCAATGCATGAATCTGAGCAGGTGAACTGTGAAAAGATGCCGTCAGAGAGAGACAGAGCGCACCTCGAAGAGGGGAGAAACACAAAGTAATACATCTTGATATGAGTTTTGTTAAAGAATCATTTCTCAGGTCACCATGGGATACAGAAAGTCAGCTTAAGTCGTCAAGAGTTTCCACATCAGACACTGGAGGAAGTGGTTTTGAAGGCAAATTTTGCTTAAATGACCTTTGACAATGAACTGGAGATGGGCTTAATGAAGAAAACAATAGATGGTAGTTACATGTAGCATATGTAAGCAGCTGGTCTTTTGATTGTGTAGATTTAGGCCATCTTTCATTTACAGTCAGGGCTACATTAACATATAAAAAAGAATATTTACAAACCATAAAAAGGACTGTTCCTGTTCTCACATTAATCGCAAGTAGTCTTTAATCTATTCAACATATTAAATATGGTGGTTTAATCCTACATTAGGAATGTACTGAGCATCAGTTTAAGGGTATCTCCATTAAGTGCAACCTTTATTTACGTCCTTTTTTTGCATCAAGGACACCAATACAGTTACTGCATTTTGCCATTTTTCCAATTTTTTTGCCATTTTTTTAAAAGGACAATGCTCCCTGAATAAATTAAGACCAACTTACCAGATCTCTCAGATAATGTCGGATTTTTAAAACCCAGAATGGATGTTTTTTTTGTCAGGCTGACATTCAGTGCTTTAGGCCTGTATGAGGGAATGGATTGTAATCCGCTGCTGCAGGTAATATAGAAAACAAATAATTTTTTTTGTTTTACTTTTAAAAGCTAACTGCTTCACACAAATTTACTCTCACAGGATAACAAGCTTCCTTAAAGGAAAAAGTAAAACATTGTATTAATGGTGACGTCTTCTCAGTTATAGCATTTTAAAAAAGAAAATGTTTTTTTAGAACATTTCAAAACTAACTCCATATGAAATCCCACAAAGATTTACCTGCACATGCCAAATATCATTACAAAAATCCAATAAATACAGAAATTATTGCACAGTAGAAAGGCTCCATAGATTCTTAACTGATAAAATCCTCAGACTGTTTGAAACACCCAGTTGAGCATTTCAGACACGTTATTAAAGTTTCCATTTGGTAATATTCTCAGGTGGCAGTTTCTGTGACACAAAAAAATGATAAACATCAATCTTATTTTTTTTTTCAAGAGTGATAATCCAGCCAAGCCCCATCACTGAAGAAGTGGTGTTGGGATTTGTGTGCATGTATGAGTGCATAGTGTGTGTGTGTGTGTGTGCGTGTGTGTGTGTGTGTGTGTGTGTGTGTGTGGTGTGTGTGTGTGTGTGTGTGGGAGAGAATGAGGACGTGTGTGTACTGTATACCGTATGCTTTATAACTTATCACTGGTGGCTTAACCTCTGTCCGCTTGCTCCAGTTTGACCTCACTGGCCATCAAATGTTCACCATGCCATTTCTTCATGTGTTTCTCCAGTGTGCTGTAGACACTGAAGGGCATGTGGCAAATGTCGCATCGATACACCTCCTTCCCAAACTGGCCGTGGGTCTTCATGTGGCGAGTCAGCTTGGAGCTCTGGGCGCAAGCGTAGCTGCACAGGTCGCACTTGTACGGCCGCTCCCCAGTGTGGCTGCGCCGGTGGACTGTCAGATTGCTGCAGTTCTTGAACACCTTGCCACAGTACTCACAGGTGTCGTTTCGCTTATCTTTCGAACTGGGAGGCCGGCCAGGTCCGGGTCCACGCAGGAGGTGAGGGGTGCTGCTTCCGCTGCGCCCCGATGCACTGCCGCCTTCTATCATTTCCCCTGGGGGAGTGGAGAAGCGGAGGCTTTCTGAGGAGGAGTGGTCAGAGGAGGTGGCAAATGGCGACTGGCGGGAGTCAGTGAACCCCAAGAAAGGTTCTCTGATGAAGTGGCGGGAAGCAGCGTAGCCAGCCAGAAGCTGGGAGTAGACATTTTCTGGAGATATAAGAGGTATGGTTGGAGGAATATCCAACTGTTCCTTCTCTATCTTGATCCTCTTGTTGTTAGAGGGGCTCAGGCTGGTGATGGGAGTGGGCCTACGCTGAAAGAGCCCAGGAAAGGACTCCGCTTCACTTACACTGATCCTGCCATTCATTATAGGCCTAATATCATCTTGCTCCTCTCGCTCTCTGTCTGGTTCCCTGTCATTTTCTCTTTCAGCTTCATTCCTCTCTCCACTGCCTCCATTAGGTTGCCTCTCCAAGGCTCTCTTGTTAGGGTTAAGTCTAAGGTGATTGTCCAGGTGGTTGTATGGGTGCATGATGCCCATCCCGCCATTGTCATTAACTCTGTCTCCACTCATGGGTTTCTCCTCAGGGGACTGTCTGGGACCGTTTTCTCTATTCTGACTGAATTCCTGGGAGTCCTCACTTAAGTTGGAATCTGGTCGACTTCCGTTCCGTAGCTCTTCCTCCTCCTCCTCTTCTTCCTCTTCCTCCTCTTCCTCCTCTTCCTCTTCTTCCTCATTCTCCATCTCCATCACCCTTGCGTCTCCCTCTCTGATTTTCCCTTCACCTTCTCCTTCCTCTCCACGACTTCCCTGTTCTGGAGAGCCACTTATGTTCCCAGACTTGTTGTGCATATGTGTTTTCATATGCCTTTTAAGTTTGCTGGCCTGGGAGCAGGCATGATCACACAGATGACACTTGTAGGGCCTCTCTCCTGTATGGCTGCGTCTATGGACAATTAGGTTACTCTGAAACTTGAAGATCTTGCCACAGAACTCACAGGATTTGGACTTCCCAGGGGCCTGATTCTGACCCTGTGTGTCTGGAGGGCTGGAGGAGCCATGCCCCCCCTGAGATGTGGGTGGCTGTGGGGCATAGGTGATAAATGTTGGGGGCTTGGCACCAGGCTGGAAAAGTGTCGGACTCAGCAGGCGGTGCATTGGTGGCACACGGTTTGGTGACAGAGGAGGTGTGGGCCCGCCGTTATTGGTTGTGTTGCCCGCTAGTTCTCTCAGACGACGGGAAAAGTCCATGGAAGGAGGCTCCATGGGGGTCATTCTCATCACCCTCTCAAAGGCACTGGGGTGCTGTGACAGCAGCCCCATTTCCTCTGGGCCCAGTCGCTCTAGAGGTGGTCTAGGGGGAGGAGGAGGGCTAACAAAGGGTGGCGTTGCAGGCAGCCGAGTCTCCATGTACCCTGGAGGGTGGGGATGTTCCCTGAGCAAGGGCGCAGCCATGCGGAGGAGGTGAAATGGGTTGTTGGTGTCGCCAAGGAAAGTAGGGAGAGGGGAGCGGGGCAAGGCATCAGCTCCCGGGGGAGGAGGCAGAGCCATGCGAGGAGTGAGAGAGCAGTTGGCCAGATGGTTGTCGAGATAGATGCGGATGCCATGAGTGTGCTGGGCATGCTGAAGCAGGAACCAGGCGCTGGTGAAGGTCTGCTTACAGGTAGTACAGATGTAGCTGGATGGTTCGTCTTTATCTGCAGGTCAAGAGAAAAAGACAAAGTGTTGTAAAAAACATATAATGTACAAAAAAACCTTTTTATTCAACAACCAAACCGAACTTAACATTGGTGTAGACTCTCAGTTAACAAGAGCATGGCATTACTAGGTGCCAAAAAAGGAGGAAACTGGACTTATCTTAGTGTTTCTTAAAAAATGTTTAACTTTTTATCCAAAAGACCTGCTCCGTTTTAGCTAGGTTTGGGAGTTTCAAGTTTATAACTACTTATAAATTCCCAAACATGATCAGGACTGAAGATGCCTTTTAGATAAGAGGTGACATATCTTTAAGTGACACGGAAAAAAAGCCCAGTTGCATTCTGTTTCAGTGCTGAGAACAAACCAACCTTTGCATTTTGAATTATTCTGTGTATGAACATGTGAGGCATTTGGGAAAATGTATTGCACTGAAACTGAAGATTAAGATGGGCTTTCTGTTTGCACGCTGTGTTATGAGGCTTCATAAGAAAGGGTGTGCTTCTACAGGCTAATATAGGTGGCAGGTATTGCCCTTAGGCCATGACACATTATGCAAATTATAATGTCAGCAGGGCTTTAATATACAGATCCATCTCGTCAACTCTGTCATTTCCATATGGAGACCGGGGAGCGAACAATTGGGTAAAAAACAGAAGATATTAGGGGTGGGGGTAGGGGATGGAGACAGAGAGTGAGACAAAGAGAGAAACTTAAAAGCGCACACCAGACAAGAGATATAGCTGATGAGTAAATAAAAATACTGCTGGTTTTAAAACTGTGTCCACATTAAATGGATCTCTGCGTCACTGGTGTAGTTACGGGGGACTGTAAAGAGATCTGTTGTGGCTCTAATCTGAGAACCGAGCGCCACTCGCTGACAAATTACCCCTTTAAATGCTGTGACTTAATAATGTCAAATGAATCTATCAGTCACTGTGGCGTGGCCCTGTCAGCCTGCTTTTGACTCATAAAAAAAAAGAACCTCGGTAGAGGTTCATCTAATTGAACACAGACTTGTCCTGAAGAGGCATTTCCACAGTCTTGGGTTAGCTTGTGAGGCATCTGAATCTACTTTATGATCAGCAGCTACAGCAAGTGAAGTCAAGTTGGTACAGTCGTCCCAGAGCTTTAAACCCTGAGGGGACAACACAGAGCCAGAGAAGTTTGGCTTGGCCAGAGTTTTATGTGATCAACAAAAGAGTCCGTAAGATGGCTGACTGCCTCAAAGCCACCCTTTGTTATGAAATGTAAAACACACATGCGGACACTGGTAAATGCTCAGGAATATGTTCTCTCTACTCCACAGTCTACATCTTTTCGCTCACAAATTCACATATTCTCACTGTGCGCTGAGGAGAGCAGATGAGCAAAAGCTGATGTTGGATCAGTGTCTGGTACAGGAAGCTGATTTGGCGCTGTGATTGGTTTGGCATGCCTCTAGGGAGAAAGGGTCAGAAGAAGTTAATGAGGGGCTCATTTACTGATTCAGTTAGTTTTTCTGTGCTATTAACGGTGCTCTGGTGCAGCCGTCACTTTCACTATTTGTGTGGGTTGGGACACGACCTGACTCCTGCTACTAATATGTGTAGCGTGTTTGCATGTGTGTGCAGTGGCCACCATTTGTGCGTGTGTGGGAACATGTGCATGGATGCGTTCGCACATGCATGGCACCGTGCGTGTGTAGGGCGAGTGGCGGGCTGCCTGCCCGTGTTTAGTTTGGCTAAGCTTCACACGGCCGCTTGGCAGCGGAGAGCTGGACAGCTTAACAGCTTGGATGTGGAGAAGAGAGCTGGGGTGGGGTCTGGCGGGGTTGGGAGAGAGCATGTTGGGGGGGGGTTGGGTGTAGAGGAAAAGGAGCGGTTGGGGGATGAGAAGAGGGGTGGGGGGACCTTAAGGGACCTGGCCGGCTTGGGCGCACACACCACAGCACACACACAGAGGCTATTTACATGCCCCCCCAGGGACACAGGTGCATTATCTAAAGGATCAATAACTATGTAGGACTGAAAAAGGTTTGATGATCTACTTGATGTTTTTCCATTCTTTCTTTTTTAGTCACTTTAAAATCTGTACTAAGGTACGAATCCAAGCAAACCAATAAAAAAACCACCATCCCCATAGCCTCCTAGCCCCACCACCACTGTGGCAACAAATTTGCATCTTGTCATATCTTACACCGGCGCACCATATGCTGCTAAAGGAAGCGTGGCAGCTAATAGAGTGGCAGTCAATGGTGGCTGCTTAATGACGGACAAAGACAAATTTCATCAACTTCAAAACAAGCAAGCGAGCAACAGGGGGGAGGGCATGAAACACAGAGTGGAAAAAATGCTAAACCAGACACTAATAATACAAAGTGTTACAAGTTAATCAATACAATTGGTGTCACAATTTGCATAATTTTTTAGGGGTAGAATTAAATGAATAATTTAGAGGATAAACGCTAAAAGCTAAAAGACATTTAAATAATATGGTCACATTTCAACTAGTTTTAATGTATTTACTTAACTAAATGAGTTAAATTCTAATTATTTTGATAATTTTTGTTGTCTGGTTGGTCCACCAATGTTCAAAAGAAACACAAAATAATGAATCATTTGTAATTAAGGCATAAAATGTGTCTTTTCCCCTGAAACCCACAACAGCAACCTCAGGGTTAAGAAGTTCTCATATCAAGCAAACTTGACTTCAACACTAATGCTGTTGCTTAAGTAGCTTTATAAAAATTTGCCATTTGTCATCCTTTCAATCAAATTTGTAAAGTAGGGTCATTCTTAATGAAAGTAAGACACATTTAAAGTTTTAACATAATTGTGAGAGGTAGAGCTCTCTTTGGGGCCTCCAACAGCCTAACTTGCCTAGGCCTTGGGCTGGCTCTGTTTGGTAACAACTTGTAGCTTTGTGTAATTTATTAGCTAAAATACATACTGTATATAATAATTTTACAGTCAGTTTCTAAAATGTGTGCAGGTAGTAGGTGCTACTGAAGTAATAATGAACCTTATGAATAAATTCTGATAATGTAGCATGTTAACCTTTTCCCTATCACCCTCAGCTAATGTCATTGATGACGATTGTCTATGGGTGAAGTTGCTTAAATTCTTGATTTAACACAAGCTCTTTCTCAGCAGCAAGGTTTTATGGCAGTCCCTTGACTAATATAGTATCGTACATCAACATTTACTAGAGTCATATATTCATTTATAAACCAACAGCTTCAGTCAAATTTAGTCAAAGTACATATATATATATATATATATATATATATATATATATATACAGGGGTTAGACAATGAAACTGAAACACCTGTCATTTTAGTGTGGAAGGTTTCATGGCTAAATTGGACCAGCCTGGTAGCCAGTCTTCATTGATTGCACATTGCACCAGTGAGAGCAGAGTGTGAAGGTTCAATTAGCAGCGTAAGAGCACAGTTTGGCTCTAAATATTGAAATGCACACAACATTATGGGTGACATACCAGAGTTCAAAAGAGGACAAATTGTTGGTGCACGTCTTGCTGGCGCATCTGTGACCAAGACAGCAAGTCTTTGTGATGTATCAAGAGCCACAGTATCCAGGGTAATGTCAGCATACCTCCAAGAAGGACGAACCACATCCAACAGGATTAACTGTGGACGCAAGAGGAAGCTGTCTGAATGGGATGTTTGGGTGCTAACCCAGATTGTATCCAAAAAACATAAAACCACGGCTGCCCAAATCACGGCAGAATTAAATGTGCACCTCAACTCTCTTGTTTCCACCAGAACTGTCCGTCGGGAGCTCCACAGGGTCAATATACACGGCCGGGCTGCTATAGCCAAACCTTTGATCACTCATGCCAATGCCAAACGTCGGTTTCAATGGTGCAAGGAGCGCAAATCTTGGACTGTGGACAATGTGAAACATGTATTGTTCTCTAATGAGTCCCCCTTTATTTTTTCCCCACATCTGGGAGAGTTACGGTGTGGAGAAGCCCCAAAAGAAGCGTACCACCCAGACTGTTGCATGCCCAGTGAAGCTGGGGGTGGATCAGTGATGGTTTGGGCTGCCATATCATGGCATTCCCTTGGCCCAATACTTGTGCTAGATGGGTGCGCCCTGCCAAGGACAACCGAACCATTCTTAAAGGACCATGCGCATCCAAGGGTTCAAAGATTATATCCTGAAGGCGGTCCCCAGTATCAGGATGACAATGCCCAAATACCCCCAAAGACTGGTGAAAGATTTTTTGATGAACATGAAAGTGAAGTTGAACATCTCCCTGGCCTGCACAGTCACCAGATCTAAATATCATTAAGCCACTTTGGGGTTTTTGGGGAGCGAGTCAGGAAACGTTTTCCTCAAAGTATCACGTAGTGACCTGGCCACTATCCTGCAAGAAGAATGGCTTAAAAAATCCTCTGACCACTGGCGGACTTTTATATCATTACCAAGACGAATTTTTGACGCTGTATTGGCCCCAAAGGGGCCCTACACCATACATAATAAATTTATTGTGGTCTAAACCAGGGGGGTTTCAGTTTCATTGTCCAAAACCCCTATATATATATATATTTTAATATATATATATATATATTATATATATATATATATTTAAGCCAATATTTAAACCCCCAAAAAATTCCTTTTTATAGCGTAAATTCACAGGAAGAAAGCTAAATGCTGAGAGAGGGTTGGCATTCACTGGTCTGGCCAATACAAGCCCTCATTAAGGGATCATGGTGGGTCATGTCATGCTTCAGTTTGTGGTAATTACAGTCGCCTGCTCGACATGCAGCCCTAGACCTTTCCCCAGCTGACCGCCGAGATCAACTGCCAGTTAGAACAGTTATGTCCTCCTCTCAACGCAGTTACCAATGCTGGACCTAATCACCCAATTTACCCCGCCACACCGTATGCACACGGACACACACAGTCCCGCATGTGTGTGTGTTTCTGAATGAGGCTGAGATGAGAGGTTAAATGAAATGGAGCCGCAGAAGGATTCAGTAATACGCTACACTGCATTTTGCTGCTTTTTGTCAGTTTGCCAGCAATTTGTAAACGCTTTGCTGTAATGGAATTCATCTAAAAGGGGAATCTGTTATTTCTCTGCCCAGGTGTTCACGCTGGCAGGCTTTCACATGAAAACAGGGGACGAAATTCACAATGCAGAACTGAAACCAGCTCAGAGGGGCAGCTCTTTGTCCTGCACAAGGAAACAAGGGCTAAGGGCCAAGAGGCCTGGAGGAAGTTATTAAAGCATTGGCACATGCATGGAAGCTGAGGTGGGCCAGTAATAATGCTCTCCCTCTCTCCTGCGTTGTTTTTTTTTTTTTTCACTAAACCACTAGGGCAATTAACCCTGTCTACAGGGACTGAGATCTGAGCTTTACATCAGATTTTATTCTTTCCAGATTGCCTTTTATAGTCATTATTTTGCCTTAAAAAGTACAAACAAAATGCCAGTGTATAAAGGGAAGCCATGGTATTGACTGTTTGCATATGGCTAGTGTAGCAATGGTGGCGTTAGTCTGGTAGAGCTGACGTACAAACCAGCCATATGGTGTGGCTATGTGGCTTTCTGTCTAACTAAGGAAATCACATATGCCATTCTGGAAAGCTCACGTGTTATTTCTGATTTGTATTTTAAAGCTTGAGGTCCCTCCATTTATACTTTGTGGCCTTTATCAGATTATCAAATCCAGAGGGACCTTCAGGAGGATCACAGAAGAAGAAAACAATTCTACAGGGTCAGTATTCTACAAGAAGAGAGTGGGTCAGGGAGGAGACCATGATCTTCTCCTTTCACGTAGCTGGACAAAAAATACAGTGCTTTGCAAAAGTATTCACACCCGTTTTCACATGTTGCCATGTTGCAACACAAGACCAACACAAAATAGTGCATAATTGTGAATGGTTTTCAAAAAAATGTGGGCATGTATTTGTATCCATTCAACCTAAGGCTGAGCTGTTTTGCAGGGGAAACTGAGCAAACATTTTTGTTTCTAGATGTGCAAAGCTGGTGGAATAACACTAACTCTACAAACTGTTAATTCAGGGGTACTGAATATAAATGCACACCACACATTCTTAATTTTACTTGTAAAAGATTTTGAAAACCACATAAAGTTTGAGGAACATGACAAAAATGTGAAAAGTTCATGGGTTATGATTGCTTCAGCACATCACTGTGGATCTTAAACGAAGAAAGCAGCATCTGAGTGCATTTTGTGGACTCTAGAGCTTACAGGGTGAGTTATCTGACATCTAGCAGAACAGACTGTGCAGAACAATGTTGCATTAATGTGGACACAGGACACAGCAGTGCAGGTGTTGGCTGTTAAGGAGTAGATGACGAGGATGTGCTACAGAAGGTGTCGAGTGCGAGTGAACGCTGCAACATTCCAGAGGTTCAGGTGCACCTCGCCGCTCCAGCATTTCATCAAGGGCGACAGCATGCCAGGGCGACACATTTGCATACAGAACAAAGCCGCCCGCAGGCTAGGCCACAGGGACGTAAACCTGCCCCTGTAGCCCCTCCTCTGTTTTCTGTGCACGCACACAAACACGCATGTAATACACACACTCTCTTTGTTCACACACACATACCCCTGTACAATCCCTGGGAGTACGTCCATGTTCACCTGTCAGGGCTTTAGCTGACACCTCTGCTGCTGGCGAAGCAGCTCCTCATTAGCATGGCTGTGATCTAGGGGTCCCCAGGGGTCCCAGCCTACTCACCTCACCCCTTGCCCCCCCCGTTGCACCTCTGCTCCGTTCCTCCCCGCCAGCTCTCCCATTCATCCCACTCCTCCTCCTTCACCTTCCACGCGTCTCTCCCCTCAGCTTTGACGGCTTGTTTGTCATGAAGGAGACTAATCAGGGGCCACAGGGCCAAGCAGATCATCTCTGCGTGTGTGTATGTTTGGCCAAGAGGACAGCAAGGATAGTAATGTCACAGCAAACAGCACCTGATTATGACACAAATGTAGGAAAGAAAAAAAGAAAGAAAGAAAGAAAGAAAGAAAAAGAAAGAAAGAAAGAAAGAAAGAAAGAAAGAAAGAAAGAAAGAACGTGGAGGGTGGCAGTCGCAGGCAGGGGGTACGGCTCTCACACAGTGTGACTGGCTCCATGCTAACTCGTAGCAGCTTTGGCCTGTTAACCATATACATCTGTGTGTGTCTGCAGCCAATATGACCAGCTGAAATGCCTGATTGCCTGAGAGAAGATTTAAAGCAATAGCACTCCTTAAAGAGATTGCTGCAAAAAGTCACTGGGCCCAAAAGCGATACACAAACGATTTATTCTGTTTTACTTTTTCCCCCATCTCAACTTTTTTTACTCTGTCCCATCTCCCTTTTCGCTCACATACACACCGAGCACCTGTCCAAAGTATCTGGGTACTCCACCCTGACCCTCATTTCTCCTGGGATGTGGGTCAAATGAACAATAAAAAAGGATCGGGTTTCTCCAACAGCTTGATCGTAGGCATGCACACGCAGAAAACAGCAAGTAGGTCCGGCTGCAAAACAATGCACAAGAGGAGGAGGCACTCGTGTGGTGCGACTGAGGGAGCATGTTGCTCCCATTAGGCAAGAAGGACACAGGGGATGTGCTGTGCAAAATGACTGACAAGACCTCTCTGTCAGTGAAGAGCTACAACTTCATGCAAGGAAGCAATAGAGACAAAAACAGAGAGAATGAGAAGAAAAAAGGGAGCTTCATGAAGTGCATTAGCTAAGCTCTCTGTGGCATTTCTCTAAGCCTGACTCATTGCCATCAGCTCCGACAAAATGCATCTGTGTGGGTCAGGGTTGGGTGGGGAAGTGGGGGTACGCGCACACTCTTGTGGGGTCTGCTGCCTATCACGCGAGGCTGACAAATGGACGACACTCAGCCATGCTTGTGGTTAAAAGAAGATGTAAAAGAGAGGACCGAGATGGAGAAGAGGATTAAAGACATTAAGGCCAGGCACTGGCAAAGACATGTCAGAAGTCTGGAAAAACTTCAAATGGAAAAAAGTAAAAAACAAAAAAAGTGTCAGAAGTAGGCAGCCAGCATGGAAATAAAGGTAGAAGTTTTGTTTTCCTTATCAATGCGTCAAAAATACAACCATTTCAACTGTGATCCATTTCACCAGAACAGGACAGCAGGACAAACTGGCCACATGATATTAAAAGATATCAAGAAAAAGAAGCAGCAGTGTCATCCTTAGAGTGGTGTAAGTGTAAGGCACGATGACTAAATGGAAAAATAATCTACTGTTGTCCACTAACTGTAAAAAATATTTGCACAGATGGGAAAAAATGGTAAACATTTCTAAAAGTAAGATAGGAAAAGCAACTAATTTGGGGAAAAGAATGGCATCTTACAACAGAAAACTCAAACTGACTTGATAATAAAACAGAGACTGGCTGTGTAGATACGCATAGTGTTTGTTTAAGGTTTTACATCCAAATGAGCCCCAGGAATACTGGCACAGAACATAAAATTGACTTTCACTTGCGTGAATTTTGCTATGTGGAATCTCTAAATGTCATGTAAATGTCATTTTATACATGGTATCCATCATGCATATTTGTTTAATGTATTATAGAATGAATAATTAAACTACTTATACATAATATTTATAAATGTTATAACTGTTTAGGCATCATATCATAATGTGTTCTGCTCATTTGCTGTTGCAAAAGCTCCCAAGAACGTGCCTTTTCTCACACGTTGCATTACAGACAGTGGCTCTTTTGTGGTGCAGTTTGTGGTGTTTGTGTATATGTGTTTGCATGCTATATGCCTATTCATTCACAGAGAGGGCCATGCAGTAATGGTTCCCAGCTGGGTTCTGCCCACTAAAGCTGAGTAGCCGGTCCTGCTTAACTGGGAGCCCACAGGAAGAAATATGCAAGGCCTTGAATGGTGCGGGAGCCCTCCCAGCTTACAGAACCCCATTAAAACTTTATTCTCTCTCCCCTCACAAACGCTGTTAAGTCCACTAGAGTCATAGCAGGATAACAGTCATGATCTAATCCCTGTTGTTTAACTTTTTCCTGCACGGTAAAAAAGGAATTTTGGCGAGCAATAAGTATTAACCCTAAATAATTCACATTCAAATGAAGCATATTAGTTATAGATGTAATGTTCAAAAATAACGAAAGTCTAACAATATATGTTGGAAACAAATCTTACCAAAACATTCTGATTAAAATTGAGCTCGTGATTTTGGTTGGCTAATCTAATTCGCCATGTGTGGTGTTCAGCAGAGAGCTGTAAGGTTGAATATATGATTTAGGAACTGCAATTAGACCTGCCAGAAAGTTTCTCTTTTGAGGAAAAATTTAAGTTTGTATGCAGCTCTAACTAGTTCACTATTGGTGGTAAGGCTGAAGCAGAATTTACTATCCAGCTGAGCTTCTTAACCTTAAAGCAGTCATTCCCAATGAACGACACATCTTAGTTGTGGTTGTCAGGGAAACAGTTTACATTTGTTAGAATAGATTTCAAAAACTTTATTAATATTTCTGTAGCGCTTCATGCCTTAATCACAAAGCAATTCTTGTTTCTTGTTTCTTCTTAACAAAGGAGGACAAACTAAATTAGCAAACTGAAACTTAAAATTAGTTGAAGTTGACCTATTATGCAAAATTATGCAAAAGTTTAAGTTTAGTTTTCAGGTGTACACAGTGCTGGTTGGGGACTTGGCCAGACATAGCTAATTTGCATAAAAGTGACAGAGCCCTAAAACAGCTCATTCTGAAAGTAGCTCAAAAAAGGGGTAACTGAGGAAGTGAAATCTCATTATCTGAGATTGTGCAAAAAAATGTGATTAACAAGTTTTGTATAGCCCCTAGAGCCATCCCAAATGTTTGAAAGGAAGTATGATAGGTCAAAATTTTGTTATTTTTGTTAAGTAGGCACATTTTGGTCAATATCTTTTCTGATTCATTCAGTATCTTTTAGCTGTTGAACCTACATAATTTTTGTTACAGAGAGATATATTAATGAAAACAGAGCCAGTTCAAGGCACAACCTAACTAAGCTGCTGCAGGTACCCCAGGCTAGCTGGGTGGTCCCAAGAGTGCTTAACTAAAACACATAAAATAATAATAATAATTTAAAAACTTTTCAATTGTAGTTGCATTTGTCAAGCCTGCTGATTTAATATTTCTATTTATGTTACATTGTCTATGCTGGAAACTCATTTTACACACAATATAACTGCAAATTTAACAATGAATAACAATTGTTCCCTCTTTCCTAACTCTACACTGAAACAATGGACCTTAGACTCAACTTCCAGACTAAATGAATGAGACAGAGAAATAGTTTTTTATTCAATTATATTAATTTGATGAATAATGGAAACCGGAATTGGGACCCCAGATCAGCTTAGGGTCCCTTACAGTCTTGGGATGTCCCTTGATTTATATTTATCCAAATGAAATGCATGCAATTTGTTACACCCAGTTGCTTTTATTTTTTCTCACTTTTATTTGTCAGATCTTCTGCAGTGAGCACAATACGTATTGCATTAGATGCTAATTTGCAAGTCATCTAATTAGTGTCCAGTTGCAAACAAGGAGAGAAATCCCCTTTTTACTTGTTTTTCTTTTACCTATTAATAAGATAACCTATTGAGTTTTGTTATGATTTTGTTTTTCCATTACATTCTCTGCTTACCATGTAAATGTGCAGTAGTGTTGTCTAAGGGCCTAGAACAAGGAGTGGTTATTTAAAAGCTGATCAAATCATATTTTCATGCCCAAATTTCATTTAATAGTCCGAATATATCCAAACTAGTTTTGTGCTTCCACCTAACCAAATGTACTGAACCAAACCAAGAAAAATGAAAGCAAATGATATTTGATCCCTGTGGAAACCCATCAATATTTATTTTAAATATAATCTAAAGCCATCTGAATTGAAAAAGGTAAAATTATATATTCAGATGCACCAATCAATAAGGCAAAGATCAGAATCCGCCAATTTTCCCTTCATTGGCACTTGATCAGTGATCAGCAGGTCAGTTTATAAAGCATCAGGATTTTGTTTACCTAGTCATTAAATACTTCCAAGCCAGAAACTCTCACTACTTTCTGTCAATAAATACATCAGCCAACAACATGTACCTTGATAGACTTCAGGGACATGTCCTTGAAGCAAAAATAGGCATAATCCAGGATTCAAAATTACTGCCTGAAAAAGCAAACCTGCAGTACAGTTTTTCCTTTTTTGTGTGTTACAGTCAAACCCTAACAGCTTTAACAATCCAACAAATCCCAATAAGTCAAAATCAGAATGGGTTGGTCAGCCCAAAAACCGGCCAAGAAAGGTCTGATCAGTGCTTCTCTAACGATATCACATTCAAAAACATAAATCTGAGGATTACATTTTGTGCCAGCCTCACAAATTTCCTGTTGAACTGCAGAAAGAAAAAAAAATCATGCAATTTATCAAAAGAAATATTCCAGATCCTAACAACCAAACTAAATATGTAACATTCACAAATATATAGGAACAACTTATTGTTAGCTTTGACATCAACTGCAGTGTTACATCCTCATTTGTAACTACCTGCCAAATGGATAGACATAAACATTAACATTTCACTGACTTTGTCTGTATCCTAAAATCCAACATATAAATGAACTGATTTGTCATGAGAAAAAGTAAAATGAGTTATGACATTCATCTGAGTAAGTGTCTCCTTGAGTTTTAATTATTGTTTATTTTATCGCTTATGTTTATGAGGTCTTGTTTTGATCTACTGAATACCAGCAGCACATTATTCACGTTGCAACGGTCATGTCTTCAGGGGAATTCTGTTCTCTCTCCAGTGTGTCCTGAAACATACCCAGGTGTGTCAAACGGTCTCCTGTCTTGTCTTCAACACATCGCCTCGGATTGCTACACACAGACACACAAGCTCAAATGCAAGCATGAACATTGATTCTTCTCTCAACACATATTTAAGAAGTGACACGATGTGGCTGAATTTGGCCCCAGGCCCTCCCCTGTGGCCTCTCCCACTGTCTCTCCCTCCTTTTACCCACTCGTTTATTTCTTTTTTTTTCCTTCTTACTCTTTCTTTCTGTCTGTTATCACGCTGATACATTTCCTGCTCCTGGCACGGCTCCTGCATAGCTTATGGTTAAAGCAAGCTTTCATCTATCCAGAGCCCTTCAGGACACATACACACATAAACACACTTGTGCACATTTGCAGGCACTGGTACGGGCCAGTGCTGCCCCAGCCAGACCACAGGCCCAGACAAGCTCTGTTGGCACCAATCACTCTGATAACATCTCAGGCTTTATTTCATTTCTGGCTCTCTGTGCTTTGCTGTGGGAAAGACCAGCATGAAAAAGAGAGTTTGCTGGAAAAATATGAATTTCACCAGCATAAAGGGAGAGTGCAGCCCCTTAACCTTCAGCTCTTAACCTCCGCCCCTCTGTGTGTGCAGTGCCATCTACGGACATGACACTGCAGGCCCTCTGACATTCAGAAAGCAACCCAGAACAGATATTTCTGCCCTGTGCCTACTGGCGGCACAGTGGCTTCATCAAAAAATTAAAAATTAGTGGTAAAGAAATAAATATATTTGAATACATATTTTAAGTATTGATGATTTTCCAAATTTTCTGGTGTCTGAGATATCAGTGGGAAGAAAAAACGAGACCGCCAAACTGAACCAAATCAAATTTAACGACTCTGTAAATAACAAAGAAAAATGTTAGCATTAGATTAAAAATGAAAGTAGCTCTACCTTTCATGCCAAAACATCTGCTTTTTACTTATTTTTCCCCTCTTTTATCACAGTATGGGAGGGCTGTGTGTTATGGAGCTCATACCAAAGAACATGAGTTAGATCCTGTTCTTGGGACAAGTCTGCAGCAGAACAACGCAAAGGAGGACAGGGCCGTGCCAAGGTTGAATTGGGCCCTGAGCAGAATGTGACTTCAGAGCCCTCTAGCAGATAAGCCCACCACAGCACCACCCTGTTTAACTGAGAGCATGTCTTAGAGTTTACTGAGGAATTCTCTAAAATGACTGTTTTTAGAATGCTGTCAGTCAGCTTGAGTGACTTATGAAAGATATAACACTTTGCAAACAGCTGCAGCATGTGTAAACTGTGACAGAAACAACAGAAAACTATAAACATGTTACTTGTATGTTGAATGTTACACATTGAGCACTCATTAATTATTTCAAACTTCAGGTAAGTTTCAGTATTACATTAATCATTTGAAATTAGTTGAGAAGTTTAGAATGTGTTCGAATAAAAAGAATGGGGTGATTTAAAAGTTGGCCATTTTTGGTAAACTTCTCTACAAACAACAATAAAAACAAAAACTTTTGAGATAGCCTCATATCAGTTTACCCCTATGCCAACTATTTCATAGATATGCTTTGCAGTTTTGTTCCTCCATACCTCTGTTTCATACCCATATAGTTAAGCTTGTCATGTCAGTTTATTGCTCCTAGCAGTGGAGCATTGTTGGCGAACTTCTTAGATAAATGATCATAAAAATACTCAAATCCCATGTGTAATTTGATGTATTTGTTCATATTCTTATTGAAGATTTTTTATTACACCGTTTCCACTGATTTTGGTTTAGATCCCAGTTTGGCTATGGAGTCTTATGAAGTTTTACTAATATTAACCCCTGCCCAAACCCAAATAACTCTGCATTGATTTCCTTCTAGTGCCAATGATGTATTTGAGTAATATAACAAAATTTCCTCACAGCAGAGTATGAATAGAATATGGAAAAATAATTTAAATTGTCAGTTTTCAAAGTGGGGACAAAACATATGATTTGACGCATGGCTAAAATGATACAGGGTCTCTAGGCGAGCTATCTATTGTTTATTCATAAAACCCCCCTTTCAACAGAAGACTTAGTAGTTTCTGGAAAATTATTTGAAATTATCAGTTGTGAAGGAAGTGACAAAATGTCCGTACAATGGGGACAAAATGTCCCAATAAGGGATACAAAACACCGCAGATTAGTGGGAAACAGCTAGAATTCATACCTAAATTAATTGGCCCACAAAACGACCAACACTACAAAGATACAAACTGAAAAGAACGTGCTATGAGAATTTCAGTGCTCTTTGTGGCCCCCTGCTGGCCTGGGGACTTTAAGCAGGGGCAGAGTTCGCCTATGGCTCAAGCCAGTTCATATTACGCTTGTCTGTGTAGAGTTCTCTTTTAGTGTAACTACTCAAGACCAACAAGTGGATGAACTGGGTGAAGTTGGGTACTGTAAATGTGCCATGAAAGGCTTTCAAATATATTTGGTGGTGAAGCAGCTTGTAAAAGTAAAATTGTTGTCTCCCCTCTTCTCACAATCCCACCCAAGTCACAGTGCTAATAAGATAAAGAGGGGAAGAACATCAGTGTATGATTCCTTCTCTCTCTCCACAGTTGACTATCAAGCACCCTAACCTCTACTTTTCACAAATACAAATTGTTGCTCACCTATTCTCAAAGGCAAACATATACCGTCTTATAGTGGAAAAATAACAGCACATAAGAACTGTGCATTATGTTGTCAAGTAATCTGCACAGGTGGTTACCAAAGTGGGCCAAGTCAGACATGCAGCTTAGCAGGTTCTCCATTAAGGTTGTGCATTTAGAGGCATACATTCACTACATGTACTGTATGTTCTTTTTAAGAAAAAAAAATGCTCCTTCACCCATTACATCTGCTAGACAGTGCAAGAAAGCAGGCAGCTCAAATATTGTAACTACAGTGCCGTAGTCAAAATACCTTGATTATAGCTATTTACACAGGGAACAAAAACACTTTCACAGATTCCCACTGACACAAGGCAACTGACAAGAAGTTCACGTCAACAATTCACTCAAAGCTCAACGCAAAAAGTGGTTGGCTGTGTTTGTGCAGAAGTGCCAGAACGTCATCATCGCTCGCCATGCGTGGCAGGGATGGTGCGCGGGTTTTTTTAATGCCTCTTCAGTAAAAGGCTGTTAAGGAGCAAAGAGTCCACACATCTGGAAGACACAGTCAGTCAGCACATGCTGAAAGTTAGCGGTGGCGCTCGCAGTCCAAATTAGTGGCGAGTTTTATTCCCCCGCTGTGGTAGGAAAATATCAAATCTGCTGCCATATGAGTGCCATAAAGCTGGCTGTGGAGTGTTTGATGCCTTCATGTGGGAGCCTTTAAGCTGAGAGTTGATGTGCATGTGTGTGTGTGTTTGTGTGTGTCTGTGTTTAGTGGGACATGCAGGCCTTAATGGGAGATGAGAGCTCTTGTATGTATTCTTGCACAGGCATATGTTTTCTGTTTGTATGCCTCTTATCACCGTGTGTCTCGATGCACATGCATGTTCTATGTCCCTGCATGCACACGGAAATACACCTTCATATATGTCCATGTGCAGCTGTGCCACTTTAGCAGCCCCTTTTGTTGACCCTGCTGCTATATAGCAGATAGACACAAGCAGAGTCAGACGGACCCTGGGGTGGTCCTGTCTGAGGCGAGGTATTATGGGCCAACAAGGCTAGGGGCCCATATGCAGGCAGGGACACGTATACTGTAATTGCTCATACACGCACACACATATAGGTCCATGCACAGATGTGTGTAAAAGCTAGAAAACATGAAAAGAAAAACATGGTGAAAAGATTTAATATTTTACCTTAATTTTAATCCCAAATTGCACACTTTAATTTGCGGAGCTTTGCAGATGTTCACACTTATTGTGAATGTGTAAACTTTAGGAGATGCGCTACCCGTTCCTTTCACTTTCACTAAATTGCTGGAAAATGTTAGACAAAGTTTGTAACCGCACAAGCATTTTACGTTCATCCTGCAGTTACCTGCAAGTAGGTGTGCAGACGCAAGCTGTGTGGGCACAAAACATTTCTGCAGAAACCCTCAAAAAATAACTGAAACTGGAATGATTATTCAGATTTGTGCTGTGTTCTTTTTTCTTTTACATACTAGCAAACTAAACCTGTGATACTATATAGGATCAAGTGTATGTCATTTCCCTCCCCAAAAGTGAAATGAGGGCAAATCTGCGACTCTCAGAAGCCAGAGAAATTCAAGAATTAAAAAATGAACATAGACAGACATGCCTGCGAGCAGACTCAAACTAAATTCCTTGGCAAGCATTCAGATCACTCATGTAAGAACAAATAAACACACACACACACACACATCTCCCACCATGTGACCCCTAATCACAACCCCAGAGCTTGGACATCAAATGAAGCAAGTTTGAAAAAAAAATCATCAGGAGTAATTAACGCATTTTCATATGCAAATGTGATTAATGCAAAACTACAAAGTCATTATGCAAATCGACTTTTCCTTGAGCCTCTGTACAAATATTCGCAGCTCAAATCAGGGATCAGTCTCGCCATCTTTCTTTTTTTATCTCCCATTCCCTCTATCTCTCACTTTCTCGGTGTAGAGATAATACATAAGTAGCATGTGAAGTTATTTCTGAACTCACATGGTGTGTGTGTTTTCATGCGATGGGGCCGGGGCTATGGCATTACGCTGCCTGCCTACTGATTACTGGCTGCTTGGCACTGAAGCGAGACGGGGAAGCCGGCGAACAGGGGAAGGTATGAATATGCAAAAGCCTGATTGCTTTTCATGATTAAAGCCTATTTAATATGGAAATGAGAGCAAGCCAGGTGATTAAAGGAGCATTGGGTGGTGGGGCAAAATAAAAAAATGAAAAAACAGGAGAGAGGGATGAAGAAAAGAGGGGGGGAAAGGGACACCTTCAAGTCCACACAAGTTGAGAGGTTTACAAACTGGAAAATCGCTGAATGTCAGTGTCAGTCTTTAGATTTATTCGACCTGTTTAAGTCCAAAAGGTTGCTTCATCTTTGGAGACATTTTGAAAGGTTGCACCACAGGTTTTCATCCAGTAACCACAGTGACTCATTCAATGTAAGAAAAAAGATCCCTCCTTGCCTATTAGTTCAAGATAAAAAAAACGGATCTTATCATGTTAAAGTGCTCCTTTGCAGACTTTCACACCCGCAGAAATTTCCCTACATACAAGTGTCCCCCGTTCTTAAGCATAGTTTAACTCCACTTTGGTCCTTTAATCATAAATCAAGTGTCACTTCGGTTCAGTTGAACAGCAGTATTGGTATCACATCGAGCTTTTCTCCCCACCCAAAAAATAAAAAAGTACAACAAACAGGCGCTGCAAAAGTGACACAAGCGAGATCACAGGTGGACAGAGAGCAAAACGGAGTGAGCTGTTGGAGGATGTCAATGTTGCTCACATCATCTCATGAAATATTCACTGTGTGTGGTGAAAGAGACAGAAACGGGAAGAGCGAAAGGTTGTCATGATGCAACTTTGCCCCCTTGCCTTAAAGTGCTCCGGGGTGGCGGTGGGGATAGGGGGTTCGACAGGCGTCCTGGGAGGAGTTCAAAGCATCATTCTTCATATGCTCAAATCATATGCTCAAATCCATCCAAATATTTTCAAATCAAAATGCACGTGTATATATATATATATATATATATATATATATATATATATATATATACACACACCTAAACACACACACACACACGCACACACACACACAGGGAGGCACACGTTGTGCATGCATCAGCAGGAGAATCTCAAGGGACGAAAAATTTAAAAAACAGGGCAGAGTAGGGCCATTTTTCATCTACTGTGCAGGTTGTGTATTTAAAAAAAGAAAAAAGCATGCACATGTGTGAGTTTATGCAAGTGCCTTTGCACCTTTTGGGGTTGAATCTGCTGGCCTTGCAGCTTGTTTGCAGTTTAGGCGAGCGGGCTGACAGACAAAGAGGCCAGACAGGATGTTATAAAACACAACCAGGTGAAGAGGAGAGGGCTTAAGCATATGCTTTGCATGCTACACAAGCATTTCGTGGATTATTAGCGTGCATAATTTGGGTACACTGGTGCATCTCCCTACTTTCTTCACTTGCTCTGCAGGCTGTATTTGGTGCTGTGCCTTGAAGCCCATATGCAGTCAAATTATGATATTTCCTTATAGGGAGAGTGTGTGTGAGAGATGTGCTAGTGAGTGTGAATGCCTCTAACACTTTGGACTTAATTAGTCCTAATAATGTAATCTAATTTGCTTGAAACTTGAGACAGACTTGAGTGGCAATCTAATGTGTTGAACAAAGCTCCCCTCCTCGATTTCATTTGGGCCTCAGAGTACTTTAATGTCCTGTTCTCTTAGTGATAAGACTCTCTGTCTGAATGACTAACTGACTGCAGCTCTAACAGGCTCACTCAGTTTTTAACTCTGCCTGTTTTTTCCTCTGACCGTCCAGCAAAGACAAAGTTCAATGTAAAATAATAGATTGGCTAATTGTTTTTTTCGTTTTTGTTTCTTCCCAGAGCCCTTGAAAGCTCTGCAACTTTCCCAAATCGAATTCCAAAAACCGAGACAATTAACAAAAGCCACATTGTTACTGAGGGATGGTCTGATATTTTTATTATCTGCTGAGAGAAATCTTGAGAAGTTCTTTTTGTACATTGCTTTTATTCTCACAAATCGACAGCGACACCCAAACCTTTGCTGTCACATATTGTCTCTGATCTCCTTTTACAGATACTTTCCACACTGACAGATGATGGCCACACACAGCTGCTGGCCACACACAGACGCCGTGCATATGTACCAATAGCTGCACAGGCAACAAAAGAGGTCTTTACTGAGTTTTCAAAATAAATTGTTCAGATTTGAAATGGGCATGGCTGTTTTTGCAAAGCATTTTGCAATACCTAAAATGTCAGTTTAGTCAGCTGGAAATCTGAAACAGAAACTAAACTGCGCTCTCACTAACTTCCTTGTTGGATGCAAGTTGTTCGGCTTGTATTTAAAAGGCCACGGGGCCTAAAGAGACAGACACTGCACAGCCACTGTAGACCCAAGAGGCAACACCTTCACTGGGCATTTTATGTGCAAAAATAGCTATTTATAAAAATGCATAGCTTCACCATTAAGACAAATGCCAGTTACTGGGACCAAGGGTTTAAAAATATCAAGGTTTCAAAACAATGAAATGCTTTCATATCGCTTCAACAGTTTAGAGTCCTTTCAATTAAATGCCAGTGAAAGTGCTGAAGTGACCAGAGTCATCTCAGGTTGTGAAGAGCGTGGAGTAACAGCGCGTCTCCTACCCAACGTGCTCCTGTGCACTGCCACTCAGGAGGCTGAAAGATAGCTACTACACTTTTATACAGCTTACAAGAAAGATAAATTCAGCTGCAAATTGTCTGTCAGTTGGCTGAAAGAAAATTAAAAGTTTTACCTTGCTTACCAGAATGACAGATTTTGCAATGCAATGCTGGTCAGTGGGCTGAAGAAAAGCAACTAAACTTTTACCTCGCCTAAAAGAAAAACAAACTGGGCATTGCCAATCAGCCTGTTATGGTTTTGTTACACAATAAAAAGCAGAAAGACATAAAGGCATTAGCAGAATTTTTTTTAGGTACTTTCCAACTACCATCAGCAACCAAAGCACAACTGATATTACAGTTATATCCATGTTTAGGTGTTTGGACTTTTAGAAAATGAATCTAGATAATTTTAGGAACAGTCAAGTTTTAAGTTTTCTGTCCTTCCTTCTGCTTTTTAGGTGATCAATTTAGTAATTTTCTCCGTAAAAAGACTTTAAAGTCTGACTTCACTGATTTACATAAAAGCTTTCTTTCGTATGATTACCACTGATGATGGTATAGAAAAAACTAAACAAAAAAATCAACATTTCTAAACATTGTCTGTCGGACAATTCTATTGCTTTGAGGGGCTGGTCAGTTTACGGGTCCCTGTTCAGTTATGCCTTGGGCTGGTCCTGTTCTATTCAAGGATAAACCTCCAATTGAATTTCTGAGGTTTATTCTATTTTTCGCGTTAAGATTAAAAAAATAAAAAAAACAGTATACATATAAATAGTATAACTCTAATAATCAATATATTATTTTAGGTGCAGTAGGGGTTATTGCAGCTTTTTATTTTAAAATAAAGCTATTAGATCATGTTAAATAATTTTGTTTTAGATGTTGATGCTGTGGTGTTTCACTTAAGATTATTATATGTGAGACTCTCATACTAACCCATCCTATGTTGCATGTTTAATCACCACAATATAATTACAACTACATCAGCTGGATGTGTGAAGTCTGCTAAAACACAGGCTAAACAGAGATACTTTACTCAGAGAACGAGCCATGAAAGATTTCCTTTAACCACTTAGATCTGACCATGACATAATAGTGTAACACAGCGGTGACCAGTTTCTGTCTTAGCCATTTAATTGTGCATGAAATTCTGTCTGGAAACGTCTTAGTCTGCTGAAGCCTGCGTAATCCGGGATAGCCTTCCCAGCTCTTGGGTGTGATGGTGACTGTCTCCTTTGATAACTGTGCGTTGGTTTCCCTACAACGCTGGCAGTCGGCAGGCCGTACCATTCCTCCACACCCTCCTTTTTCCCCAAGCCCTCCAGCCAATTTCCCTTTTTCCCTCACAGCCAGATGAACATCCTTGCAGCTTTATTAATCCACTTCTCATCCCCTCGCACGCACACAGATAAATTTTAATCTTTAACCTCTTCATATGCTGCTGGATGTCTTTTCAAACACTCCGGGAAGTATCTTGTATTGCAATATCTCTTAAAAATGTATAAAAATTCAACCTTAAATCTTAGTACATTAGTTCACGGAAAAAAATGCCAGGGGCAATATATGTATACCCATATTTATCTCGCTAACACACAGTGAGCAGGATGAAAAGAGTGGGAAAAAGAAGTTTACTTTTAGAAGACTCCAGAGGAGAGTTGCAATCTGAGGTCAGCATGTTTCCACAACAACAATTATACATTATCTACATGCCAACAAGTTGCTCGAGAGTGACGCTAGCAAAAAAAACTTTTCTGTCCTACCATCAACAACATAAACATGCGGAGGTTGCTAAACTATACTGGGAGTTTAACTGGAACCATGGGCTTTGATCAGATAAGAATAACACTAAGCTCATGAACAAGAAGCACTCCAGTTATGGTGTGAAACAAACTGTGAATATGTATAAAAGCAACTCATGGCCAATGTTAAGTAAGGTGGAGGATCTGTGATGCTGTGGGACATTTTTTCTCATTTAAACAGCCCTGGGTATCTTGTTAGAGTACATGGTATCATGAGCTTTTTGAAAAACTAGGATATTTTAACTAAATATCTGGAAGATGCCAGTTAACAAAGAATGGATCATCATTGGGTCTTTTCAGCAGTGTGATGATCCAAAACAAATCTCCAAATCAAATAAAAAAACTGTGAGGTGAGCTGAAGAGAAGAGAGCATGAGAGATGACCCAGGACTCTGGATCTGGAGAGATTTTTCAAAGAGAAATGGTCAAAGACCCCTCTCTCTGCATGCATCAGCATTGTGAAATGGGAGAAAAATTCTGTCCTACTGGCAAAACAGGGACTGCACAAAGTATTGCCAACAGGGGTACCAGTAATTGTGTCACCAGTGCTTATATTAAATTGTTTTGTTAACCTTTATTCCCCACTGAATAAATGTACTCAAATTAAAGGTTTGATTTTTTTTTATCCTTTTGTGTGAGAATATGCTCCTACACTTCAAGTTTAATTTATTTCAAGGGGGTTTTAAGCATCTTTACCTGGGGTGCCAATACGTTTATTTATGTTTATATATAGTCACAAGCATACACACTCAAACAAATGGCTGTGAAGGGAACTGCATGGGTGTTACTTTCCTTACAAAGGAGCAGACACAGCTCTGCTGCGTGTCACTCTAGAGTGACTCTAATAAAATCATCTAAGGCTGCATTAATCTCTCCTGAAGGCCACCGTCAAAATAACAGCTTTCTTTAAAGAGAGCTGTCTGTTTCGGGCAGGTAAGGGATGTGTAGGTGCACCTGTGTGTTTAAAACTTATCTGTACCTCCTTTCTCCTGTTTGGGGCAGATCCCCTTGGCCGGCGTCAGCCTCCTCTGCTCATCTTCCTCTCCGCCAGGGGTCACCTGGATGCCCACCTCCACAGGAACCGAACCCCTGCCAAGCCCTAGTGACCGGGCCCTTGGAGAGATGGGAATGCCCATGATCCCGTCGGCTTCCCCGGGCTTGGAGAAGGTGCCGGGTCTGCCGCCAGGCCCCCTACAAAGCCGGCGCTTGTGCTCGATGAAAACAAGGATGTCGCCGAGGGGGAAATTGGTCTGGCACTGGCCGCAGGTCAAGAGGTCATTCTCTCCAGGCCCCATCCTCCTAGGACTGGGGGTGGATGGCTCCGGAGGGGGAGATCGTGCTCCTGAATCATGGTTGACCTCCGCTGCAAGAAAAAGACACAGAAGAAAAACCTCAGTCAATAAGAAAAACCTTTTGAGACAAATAAAAACACTCAGCCAGGTTTCCTGAAACCCATACAAGATAACAACCATGCCCCTGTACCACACAGGGTGGTCGTTATGTTAAAAACTGTGTCATGTTCAGGGTTTGAAACAGCGTCACTGTTTAAACTACTTTACCTAGATAAACACCTGCGCCGCTTATCTCTGAGAGAGATCTGCGTAGGTGGGACCAAACACTTTACTCTACTTGCTGGTGTGCTTCTGTGAGCGTAGTTGCTCCGTTTGTGTTTGTGCAGCCAGGAAGCAATTCATCTCACGATGCAGGCTGGGTTTCCGGTGAGGGCCCTTTGCTGCACCGAGCTGTCACAGCGAGATGGTTACCTTCACCATGTGGGAGCCTCGGCTTTTGCTCAACAAAGTGTAGCGTAACCAAGGCCACATCCACCAGCCTCTGTGTGTGTGTGTGTGTCTGTGTGTGTGTGTGTGTGTGTGTGTGTGTGTGTGTGTGTGTGTGTGTGTGTCTTAGAGAGGGAAACATGAGGAGGGAAAAACAGCTCGAGTGTGTGCATGAATGGATCAGGACTCAGGTGAGTTTAAACTGTATTCTCAACAGACAGAAAATCCATAAAGCCAAACCTGGGGTCCTGTTAGGAGAGTAAATCTCATTCTTCACAGATCTGACACGGTCATTAATAACCATTACACATTCTTCTCCTTCTCGTCCCCCATGGCACAGACATTGTCCCTCAGCTTAACACAAATTCCTTATGGACAACTTCCACATTTTCTTCAACGCTACCCTGATGTACCAGCATGAAAACATGTCCAGAGCCTAGAGGAAACCAGAAGCTCCAGAGACTCTGGGGGTTGTCTGAGCAAGCGGGCGGCTGTTCAGGGAGAGGTGTTGGTGCCTGGGGGAGAGAGAGCAACCCATCTCTTCCTCTATTGTCTCCCCTTTCTCTTTTTCGCCGCATGACACCACAGTGATCATAAAGATTAGACATTAGCCATTGTATAGATTTATTAATTTTTGTTTTTACTTTTATTATCTTCTTAATGTCTTTCTATCTTGTTTTTGTACTTTTTTGTTTTGTTATGATGTTTCAAGATCAATTCGCCTCTTCACCAATTAATGCCAGAATTTCTTACAAATAAGTTTCCATTTCATTCCTTCTTACTTTCGGTTCATACCCGAAAGCAAACAAACTACAGCATATTAGCTCATTCAGTAATACAATTTGATTTAAATTCATTATTTAATACAATCTAAAAATGATATATTAGCGGTAATTTATTTTATTTTGAGTCTAATCTCTGTATAAACAAAAAATATGACAGCCCCTATCACAGCCCTTGATCGAACCAAAAAAAACTGTAAGCAACCTCCTATTATTTATTGGAGTTATATAACCAGGTTTACAGCATAGATATTAAACAATTACTTAAACTTGTCAGATGTCATAGTGGGCACCAAACATTCTTCTGCTAGAAATGAAACGACACATGGCTGGTGTAAGACGGCCTGTGGCAGAATGCTCCACCAGAATAAGCCTTGTACAAATGACCAAAGTTATGAAGGCACCGAATGGCACAGCATTTTAAAACATAACCGATGTCCAGGGATTTTTATATGCAGGTATGAAATGGTTTGTTTATGGCTACAAAATGACATGTGTAAGTATGAAATGGAGGTTTGAAATAGAGGAGTGAATTACCATTCTGCCCCTTCCTACCTCCACTTCATACCCCTAAACATACCATTTCATACCCTCTTTCTTAAAATACGCCAAATCAGTTTATTTTTCCTTATGGTTATTTTTTTATGAATTATAGAGGTCATAAATAGGCTGAAATATTGAATGATAACTTGAATGACTTTAAATCTCCTTTAAAGAAACATCTTTTAAATATGGCTTTTAATTCCAGTTGAGCAGAAGTATAAGGCTGGTTTTATTGATAGTTTTCTCATCTTTAGTTTTATGGTAGGTGTTGGATTTTGGTGCTTATTTCATGTGTTTTATTCAATCTATTTTATGTACCTGTACAGGACTCTGGGTGATTGATTGATTGATTGATTCATTGATTGATTCATTCATTCATTCATTCATTCATTCATTCAATTTATATTTATTTATAAACTGTATAAAACTCTCTTTTATTTTATTTTATCTGCATTTGGGTCAGTAGACTACGATCATTATGTTCCCTGACCAAACCAAAAGAACCCTGAGCAACTTCCTGTTGAGAGATCAGATTTATTGAAAATATGCAGCTACTTTTCTTTATAGAAAAGTAGAATAATAATTTAAAAAAAAAAACTTTTACCCTGTGAAGTATGAGCTGATGCTGGGTAAGTGGAAAGGTCCTGGGGTAGAGGGCACTATTTCATACCTGTTGGGTTCAAAATTGCTAAAATAACAAACTACAAAATGGCAAAGGGTCAAATTGAAACAAACAAAACAAAAACAATTATAAAGAAAGGGGAAAAAAAGGTAAAGTAAAAAAAAGAAAAAGATTAGACTATTTTAAAAAAGGCTCTTTTTTCTAATCCTATTTTTTGAGGGTCATGTTTGAGGTATTGGACAGTTAAATGGAAATATATGAGCTTTAGCCATTTTATTGCTATTTATCTTTATAATTAATGAAAATACTTACATTGTAAGAAAAATAAACTGGTACTCAATAGTTTTAAGATGTGGGAAGGAAATGGTTTGTTTCCATTTATGAATATGAAGTAGGAAGGGATAAACTCGCAACGTGTGAGTACAAAATTGAAGTATGAAGTTTTTCTTGTAGTACTGTATTTAAATACACTGTTTTCCAAAAACATTGTTTTATAGCCTTTTACTATTTACTGATTCCTGCTTGGGCCATTTTACTCTTGTGACATATGAAATCACAATATCTAAATAACCTTCTGCTATTGGATAATATTTATTGGAGCCATATAACCACATTTCCTTACTCAATAGTAGATGATAGAAAATGACTTTAAATCATGTGTTGTCACGACAAGTAATTGACCATGAGTATGTATGAAATGTTCCATGGCAGAAGGCTCTGTTTCGGACCTGAAAACATCAGGAACAAAATATAGTTCAAGCTGATAAAGGGGCAAAAGATCAGCACCTGTTTGCTGTGCTATTTAAATAGTTTCCCTTCTGTCTCCAGCCACCATCTTTGTCCTCTTTCAATTGTTGTGGGTTGTCCACTTTGTTCCTTGAATCGGATATAGCGTTTCTGGCCATTCAGTCTATCAGCTCAAGCAAATCTGATCTCACACAGCAAGGCGACCAGACCCACCCTCCCATAAGCTGCCAGGACAGCACACAACAATAAGAAAAAGGAAAAAATGGCAAAGAATCGGTGTGCTCCCTGTAGGTGTGACTACATCCTGTTGTGCAGTTATCAGAGCAGGCATCGTAGATGTTCTTATCAACTATTTCAAACTGCTTCTCTAAACTTCCAATCACCGTTAACCTCCGCTCATTTTTACCCAATTTTACCTTTTTATTTATTTTTGTTCAAATAAATAACTGCTTCTCCTCTAGGCCTAATCACCTATCCACCCACGTAAACACACACACACACCCGCACAGGCACATTTTAGTCATCTACATTCGCCCTGTGATGAACCAATGCCAAATATCGTTCTCTAGATGCCGATGGTGTCCTGGACTCCTGCCAAATAATTTCCATCTCATAATCTTTGACGGCAAAGAAGGTGCACACACACATATTTACCTACAGTTCACAGCTTGGGACCATAATTCAGATGAAGCAACACTTGGGCCATGTAAAGAAGATATGTGCTGTGTATGTAAGCGGAACCTTGCACTGAGCCGGCCCAAGGCACATGCAAAATATGCCCCGCTTAGGACACCCAGAGCAACAGGGGGCCCCCAAGAGCCCTTGAATTCTAATATACTGTATCTTAGCAATTTTTTTGTTGCTGTTTGTAGTCGCGTTTATCAGGAATGAGTCAACTTTAAAATTCACTCTGTTTTTAAAATGAATTCTTTTGAAATTTATTCAAAGTCTTAAATTCTTAAAATTATTTCAATTCATTATGTAAGATTTAAATTAATTCATGATTTAAAACTGAAATTATTCTACATGCAAACATACAAAGAAACAGCTTGTGTTTAAACCTCATAATTTAATGCCACTGCTCTGGTTTAATACTTTCTGTTGCCTGGTTTACATTTCATGCACAGTGTGACTGTTTGAAAATAAAGCTCAACAACTAACTGAAAACTTTTAAGATATGTAAACTTGCCCAGTCTTCCCAGCTCTACTAAGCTTTTTATTGAAATCCCATATAAGATATGACTGCAGGAGCAAATGTCAATCCAAATCTCTATAGCCTATTCACAGTTTCCACTTTCTAAATCGTCATCCTAAGTATTACTTCTTTGATAAATATTTTAAACTGGCTGACATGATTATCAATCAGTCAATTTAGAGAATTCATCGGTTACCATTAAGACATATCTTAAATGCAAAGTACACAAACAGCTGAAGACGACGGGGCTGTTTAGCCTTATTTCCAATTGCGCTCTTTAATTGAATTCTGCTCAGGGCCCTAATCAACCTTGGGCCGGGCCGGCCCTGCCTGCGCAGGAGACAAACAAGACAGATGGCATGGGGAATACGAGACAACCAATGAGTCAACGAGCTGACAGACACCTGGGCACTGCACCCTGCGCCATGTCTTGACTGAGAGACAAACAGAACAAGGCCTGTTTGCTAACCTATGGTTGAGCAACACGGCCTGGGGGCAGAGGGCGGTCCATTACAAGGAGCTGGCACCGAATCTATACCACTGGAACAAAAGTCGGACACTTTCTTGTAACCGTGCCTGCTTGCTTATATTTGCTGATGCTCACCTGTGAGAGAAAAAAACAATTGTGTGTGCAAGAAAGACACAAAAAAGCAATGTATACAAGGGGAAAAAAACTGGAAAACTATTGAAATGGAAACACATATAGAGAAAAACCAGACTGATGTGGCATATCAGGGTGACAGACAGTGTCTAATTCCCCTGCATGTGAGAGGAACATGCTTGATAGGTAAAGGAGCATGGCTGACGCTCTGTCAAACATGCCATCGCAAGGGAAGGCGTTATGATAGCAATGAAAGCCAGCTGTCTGACACAATACCACACATACTTTGTTTTTTCTACCTCACTCTGTTTCTTTTTTCTTGTTCTTTTTTTTTGTCCTCACACACAGAGCTGGATCTTCACCCCGGTGACACTCCTGCTACTCTGCCTTATCAAGTGTGGGTTAAGTCAGGCAGCCTTAGAGCACCCCCTATCAGCTTGATGAGGGGAGAGTCAGCCAGTCAGTAACTCCAGCACTACTGCTGCTGCTGCTGCTGCTGCGGCACAATGTGTACCAGATGGGAAACGCTGCTGAAGACAATGGGCCTCTTTCAGCAAAATTTCCATTTGTTAAAAAAAGAGAAAAATAATGGCAAGAAAACACTCAGAAATGGCATAGTTTCCTTAAAGGCAATGATCTGGTTTGATTTTTTTTTTAATAAAATATAAAATCTTAAAAACTTTTGTGAGAACTGCAGTATAATTATATGGCCGAACATGATATAAGAGAGTAGAAAAACTAATTAAATAGACTCTGACACTAACCACTCCTAAAAACTCCTTAACTAATAAATCATGATATGAGGAGTGTTTCATTATGATTAAAAAAATTTAAACATTTTTGTTTTTTTAAATTTCCTTTTAATAAATGTGAATTTCATAAAATTGTCAGACATAGAGCATCAAACTATGTATTCGTTGGCATTTAAATCTTGATTTTTATTAACATTTCAACGCAAGCTTCTTAGTCAGATTTCCTAAAATCGCAGTGTAAGGCCACAGGCTCTCAAATTACAGTCAAGTGAATTCAATAGGTTTAAACCTGTCTCTGTTTCTCCAACTGCGTAGCTTAAAAAACGTACTCAGTCTTATGAGGGGGGAAAGTCGGGTGAGATTCACTCTGCCATTGAAAACAAATGACACCAGCAACATTGCAGATGGTTGCAATCAAAAATTCAAACGACAAGCGAGGCCCCGCTTAGCCTATCCCGTTTTTTCATCTCATCTGCGATTTGCCAAGTGGAGCTGCAACACTGCACCGTTGTGTAAGGCCAGGCCTGTGTGTGTGTGTGTTTAATTATCTTATCAGCATTTCATCTGTAACAGTCCCATTCCTTATCGTAAATCTTAGATTATCAGCCTGAAAGTGAGCAAAATAGAGCTCGGCTGCTGACTGTGACTTGTCACTAAAATCACTATAAATGACTTGCAACCTATGAGGAATGACACTTGGAGGTGTATAAATCAAATCTGGCAAATTTTTATAATTAAAAAAAGATAGTGTTGCGGCGTTGCAAAACTCATCGAACGTGTTCTGTAATGTTGAAATTGTTGAGAGAAATATCTGCGAATCATAAATCGCTCACCCCGGCCGTCTCCTGTGAGATTATCATCCCGTTACCGCAACGTTTGTGTGAATATTTATTGTGGGGTTGCAGCGTGTACGGTGGGTTTCTCCCCATCATTTGATGGCACATATGGCATGAATAAAGAAGAAAACATTCACTGTTTCACAAGTAGCATGCCAATTCTGAGAGTAAACAGTTATCATGAGGCGTTTCCGTGGATGGATCCAGGGAAGGATTCTCTGCTCTGACAGTGATGGTATGCTGCAAATATTACTGGGGTCTGAGCAAAAACAGTCAAGTCCCTCGGTTCTACAATGATTTAAGAGTAATTCATCATAACTACTATAAAACCAGGTCTCACTTTGTTATTAATGCAACACCTCTATCGTATAAGTGTAATTAGAAAAGAAAGAATAAACTGTAAACTGATTGTAAGGTTCAGCCTTCTGCAGAACAGCTTCTTACATGTGATTTGTTTTAGGCAGTGAAGCCGCACACTTTGCATGTGGTCATGCAATCTGAGCGTAACTTCTGCAGACTCACAGTAAATGCTGAATTGGTGTGAGAGTGTGTGTGTTGTCTGTGCTGCATACACCGTGTGCGTTTACTGCACTTGAGTGTCCCTAGATGTCTGGCCGAGCAAGTATTTTCCCCACACACAGACAGACACCGTCCTCCACTGACAAGCCTGTCCAAAAATATGCTGATATTCAGGTTTCATGTTCTCCCAAATAAAGCATGACCCTATAGGCCCCGATAGCTGCAGGGCACAAAGCTGCGTTCGGTTACACGCCGTTCTCCCTGATCTGACATGCGGATGATATATGTTGGCACCCTGTAGAAACTTCACATAATGGTTCATGTAAAGAGATACATTGCGACCGGTCCTGACAGGTAATGATGAAAAATATTTGATGAATAAGTTAACTGACATGAGTTTTTTTTTTGTCACAGAGGGCGGGTGAAATGCTCTCTTTAGGAAGTTACAGTTTAGTTTTCGCCCACGCTCCTCAAATCCCCCCCGGCCTCAGGTGGTCGTCTCTAGGCCTTCCCATTGTTGAGAAACAGCCCTCAGCATAATGCTGCCACCAGCTGCAGAATGATAGGCGTGTTAACCCCTTCTATCCATGACAGCTTCTGCTCGAGCAACCTTATTAAATCTGTTTGATGGTGTGTAAATGGTGAATGTGCACACAAACAAACACAGACACACACTTGCTCTTTACAGAATATTTTCTTTGTTTGGCTTCGAGCATTTTACAGGATCTAACAGAATAGGTGAAAAAGCTTTAGACTTCAGTCTCTGCCTTAATCTTACACCTGTAGTTCTCAGGTCATTGCCTGAGGGCACAGTTCCGCAAACACCAGAGGGAGTATCAAGTAAAAGAACAGGTAGGACAAGATTCAGGTCCTCTATATTGCCCAGCTTGTTAGCATCACACTGTCATCTTTATTCAGAGGGGCACTTCAGCAGCTACACTGAGCTGGGTGCATTAAACAACATTTCCAAAACTGCTGCTGCATGTTTGACTCCTGGGAGGTTCAAAGTGGCATCTGAAAGCACAGTCCTTCACAGCTTCAGGCTAGAACAGAAAAAATCCTGAGGACACTTGCATGTCGTTTCATTTTAGGAAAAAGACAGTTAATAGATAATGGGTGACAACTGTTTGTCAATACAATTATTTACACTGAGTAGGACTGTAATGTGCTCACTGTATGGCAGGTGTCTGAATGTCTTACTGTAATTATTACAAGAAATCCAAAATGCAAATAATTAAAATTATGGCACTTGTGTGTGATATTTTACACAAGTAAATGCTGAACACACACACATCACACATTTGAGTTAACTGTACAATTTAAAACAGAGCCATTTAAAATAGAATAAACTGTCAGATAATTACTCACATAAACAGCTAAATATTTGTGTACCCTGTAAGGCCGATATGTTAGTTTAAAACAATATCCTACATATTTTATGCAAAAAACTCAACAGTGGAAACCCTGTGAGAAGTGATGCACAAAGTGGATGGACCAAATAAATGATGAGCCGAAACCCACCTAACAGTTTTCAACACAGAACAAATCGGGCCAGAGATTACATCATGAAGTTTGTGCATAAATTACCCAGATTAGAAAGCCCCTTTGAAATTGGATTGATGCACACACCGAGCCCATGGAGATGAAGGTTAGATCGATATAGTTGGAATTTGCCATTTTTAAATCGGCAGGCCCTTATAAAAGTTGGCTGATCGCAGTTTTGGAAAACATTAAAAAGAAAAAATAAATAATTGTTTTTATCACAACAAACGTGTCACCTTTTTGCTTTTTTCTACATTAAGTTCTTTTGCAGGGAATCCCCGTTTTCAACGCATAAATTGTATTGCTTTATCAACCTTCCAGTGAAGTAATACCAATAGGCCTTTAAACATCATAAAGAAAAACAAAGTGAAACTTTGCGCAAAATTGATAGCGTTTGCGACAAATTAAGAAAAATGTGAAACAAACAAATAGGAAAAATGAAAAATAGGAAAAGAGTGCAATAAAAAACGTGTGTTGTGACGAGACGCTAAACACATGTGCGCGCATGCTTTCAAACTCAAAACAGACGCCCTCACTGTGAGGAGGTGGTGAAATCTAATGAATCTGGGAAATAACGCGTATTTAACTCTATTATTTTTTGTACGAACGAACTGAAGTAACAAACAAGGCGAACCATATTGTGTTTACCATAGTAATGTATTCACCTGATCAGTTATTTCACTTGTGCTGCGTAATAATCAAACTTGTAAAAAAAAAATATAAAATAGGCTTTGTGCGAATATTTGCCCGGAAAATGTTTTATTCTTGCAAAAAAAAAAAAAGTAGTCCAAATCAAGCGTGATAAAAATAAACATTATTATATTTATACTATTATCATTGTTTAAAATACTATTATTGAAAGACAAACGCTCACCTTGGACCGTCTCCCTGTGCGTCAACGATAAGTGCTGCGGGTTCACCTGCTTGCGGCGGGACATTGCCCCGGCATTTACTCTGGCATCGCCCGGTGAACGGCACTTGGAGTCGGCTTGAACCGTGGTGTCGGTGAGCAGCTCTCCTCCGCACTCCCTTCGATCGCGCTCTTATCGCTTCGCCGTCGACAGTCTCTGAAGGTGTAAACTTTGATGCGCGCTAAGGAGCTGGAACACTGGGGCTGAAGGAGCGCGATGAGGGTGGAAGATCCGCACGGTGTCCTGCCGTGGAAGCAACACCTGGATCGGGGTGCGGATGGGAACCAAAGTGGGGCTGTTTTTTAGGGCTGCGTGGGATCGATGAGAGCAGGTTAGAAGTGTTGCAAAGAGCGTTTGTTTGCAGATTTTTTTTAAAAAATATCCTGGGCTTCCCCACCTCTGCTGCGACCGTGGTAACAGAGAATCGCCCCTGTTTATTTTTTTGAGATTTCTCTTAGAAGCATATGATTGCCGTATCTTGGGGCCAGATAGCAGCTGTTTACTCTATGTGCTCCCTACAGTCCTTCCATCTCAGCAGCGGCGCGCTAAATGACCCTTTGGCACTGACTCCTCCTGTGCGATTTGGCATTGGTGCGCGAAACGGCAACTCTTGGCTCCGGCGGCACTAGCCTTGCTGATTGGGAGACACATACACACACATAAACACACACATATACACACACACAGAGGAGAAAGAGAGAGAGAGAGGAGAGAGAGAGAGAAACTAGGCGGGCAGACATGACACCTCCTTCTTTTCTTCCAACAAGCTGAGGTCCAATGTTTCCCCGTTTCCTACGGTGTTTGAGGCTATTTCTAGTTGACTCACGCGACGAAATATGCTCTACCCGCATATTTGTGCGCACATGTGTGTGCACGCGGCTGCATGGCTTGTGTGCTTGTCTGTGTGCGACGGGAACGGAATCAAGTTCAAGTTCGCCCGTGTGCTTCGCGCGTCAGGCGGGCGCTGGATGGACGCACGGACACCAGCAGCTCCCCGGGGCACCTCCATCAGCTCCGGGAAGTAATCACCAGTCATCAGCGGTTACTCACTTCACAGACTCATGCTCATGCTTGTCTGGCCATTGAAGAAGTGTCAAGTTACCACCAAAAATAAACCATCTCACCTTTGCATTTATCATCATTTTATCCCCATAAAGCGTGCAAATTTTCCGCATTAGCTGCTCCTTACTTCTTGCAGCTTTCTTTTTCATCTCATGAATCTCATTAGACATTTCACATAAACACAAAGACGGGAATGATTAGACCTCCTGCACCCTGCTCTCCATTCGTATCAGGCCAAACATTGAATTGATCTTATGTTACTTTTAATGCATGATGTCCTTTAAATGTTATTGATATTTATTAAGGCTAAAGTACATAATCAGTATAAACGTAAAACATATATTTCCACACAGGGGGGTGTGCACAGCATGCTGCAGGTTGGTTGTCAGGGTAGTTTAAGGCAACAGTACCCTCTGTTGGCACCGTCAGGAGGCATAGCAGACCTGTTCAGGAAGCAGCACTTTAAAACAGCTTTCTTAGTTTAACCCAGTGCCTTGCAAAAGTATTCATGCTCGTTCAACTTTTCCCCATTTTCTTGACTTACAGCCACAAACACAAATTCAATGTATTTGACAGTTTATGTAATTGACCATCACTAACTCTGAAGTAAAATAAAAAGGATGCACTGTTTTTACTGTTTAACATATAAAAACCAATAACGTGTACATTTATTTTCAGGTTTTTTTACTCTAATATAACAAAACCTAATTATTAAATAGACTTTACTTGTGTGTCTAATTTAAACCCAGAGGTTCGTTAGAGAACATTAAAGAACAAACAGCATCATGAAGACCACAGCTGGCAGGTCAGGGAGAAACGTATGAAGAAGTTTAAAGCAGGGATGATTAAAAAAACAATAAACCAATATTTAAGCATCTCATGGAGCACTGCTCTATTATCCTAAAATGGAAAATACAGCACAACTGCAAACATACCAACACATTGCCATCCACCTATAGCAGGAGTTTCTAATGCAAGTCCCAGGGGACCTGGGTGCTGCAATTCATTGATGTGTCAATTTACCTGATTCAAGTGGCTGAATTAGCTCCTCCGGTATCCTGCTAATGACCTGTCCCTAAAACTGGAATTTCAGACCCCTGACCTAAAAGGGCCGGCACAGGGAGCATTAATCAGAGAAACAAACAGGAAGCTTATGGTTATTTTGGTGGAGCAGCAGACATCTACAGCTCAGGGAGAATTATGTGTTGAAAGCACAACTGTTATTTGTGCACCCCAGAAATCTGAAAAAAAAGTAATAGTTAGGAGAAAGCCATAAGAGGTCCCTTATGCCATGTAGGTTATACAGCAAATATGTGGTTGAGGGTTCTCCGATCAGATGAGATGAAAACTGACATTTCTGGCCTACGTGCAAAATGCTGTGAGTGGTGGAAAACGGACACTGCTGATAACCCTGAACACAGCATACCTATGGTAAGACATGGTGGTGACATTGTCACGCTGTGGGGATGTTTGTCAGAGTTGACTTAAAAAGACTTGAAATTGGTCATGAATGCATTCCACACTTTTTAAACATCTGTAAGTTAAAAATGTTGAAAAACATTGTTTTTTTACTTTAAAAAAACAATAGGATTGCATTGAATTGGTCTATCACATAAAATCCTAACAAAGTACATTAAATGTGGTTCCATGACAAAATGTGTAAAAGTTGCAGGGATGTGAATATTTTTTGGTACTGCGTAGAATCCAGAATCTGAAAGTGTTCTTAGAGCGGATCAGGTCCACTAAGAGGTAATGAAGGACTCTAATGGCCAATCATGCAGCATACTCTTCATTGTATTCAGCATATATGCACAGTTAAGTGCCTTTCAGACAACGTAGCACAGCTTTTTTTTTTTTTTTTTTCTTTCCCAGAATCTTACCGTGCAATTCAAACTTGTGCCAAAGCTGTAATTTGGTTAAAATAGAATTTGTTGAACAAAAATGAAAGCCTCTCATGGCCGTTTAAAGTTGACAGTATATTTCCTGGATCCGCGGAGACAAGTGTGCAGCCATGGCGATACATTTTTACAGTGTGACCATTAATAAAACATGGTGGGCAATTTTAAGAGCATTAGAAGTTTGATTGCTTCAGGGCAGGCCTGTGGGACCTTCAGGACAGTAATTATTTATATAAATGAAATGTCATCTCAGCTCTGGCTCAAACAGACGTAACCTCAACAGATGCCACATGTAAAACACCAAGGCAACAACAGTTATGTTTCACAGACTGGCCGGAGAATATTTGAGCAGAGTGCACAAATACGTTTTGTGATATTACATAAAAGTAATAGTCGGTGCGCGGACCGCAAATCAACAGCAGCTGTGGACATAAAGGAAAACATTATACTGAGTTCACACGCTCTCCCTTGCTATGTCTGCTGGCTGTGAGCATCTCCTTGATCCTCACCCATGGGTTTCTCAATAATACATCAATGTCTCCATTATGGCTTGTATCTGCAGGCTTGGGGCAAAAGCAGTTTGAGCTGGGTTTCAGAGGGCCAACATGTCCTGGTTGTACACACAGGAAAGGTTTTAAGTCCAAAGTGTTGCCTCCAAGGAGACACGCATCTGTCATGGCAAGTGTCATCGTTCAGTACGAGTTAACCTGAACACACCGCGGGGTAACATCCATACCATGGACGAAAACACGGCGAGCTGAAATGGAAGTTCTGTCCAACTAAGAGGCTTTATGCTGATCTTCGGTTTCTTCAGCAAAATCTCCTGAATGTAAGCTGATTTCAGACACTAATTATTCATGTTGAGGTGAAAAAGCAAGCTCGTGGACAGTGTTTAAAAGACTGGATCCTGCATATGAATGGACAAATGTATGCTCATCTTAGCTGGTTTTCACTGGGCACACCCTTTCCATTTTTTTTATATCGCACCATCTCATAATAATAGAAATGTGACAAAATTGGGCATGTAACAACAGACAGATATAAACAGTGCTGTGGTATTTAAAATTTTAATATCAGACAAGGATAACCCCAATAAGGACAAAAACCAGATATGAAAGGGGGATTTTATTAAGAGAAGCAAGGTATCCAAATGTGAAAAAGTAATTCATCCATTGCGATAACAGGAAGAGTTTTTTACATCCTTGCGGATGAATTTTGACCCACTCTTTGTTGCAGAATATTTTCTAATTTAGCCACATTGGAGGGTTTTGCAGCATGAATGGCCTGTTTAAGGTCACACCACAACATCACGATTGAATTTAAGTCCAAATTTTGACTAGGCCACTCCAAAACCTTTATTCTGTTTTTTTGAGCCATCCAGAGGTGGACTTGCAAATTTTCTTCACATGGTTATCCTCCTACATAAAACCAATGCCCTTGAGCTTAAGGTTACAAACAGAGTGGCTAGATATTCTCCTTCGGGACTTTTTGTTAGAGAGCAGAACTCATTGTTTAGCTTCTGAAGCAGCAAAGCAGTCCCAGACCACCAGACAACACTACCACATTTGACTGCCATTATGAGATTGTATTTCCAATTCTAGCAGGACGCACACCTTCCAAGCGTTTGTCAGTTCAAAGAATATTTCCCAAAATGTCTTGAGGATCATCGAGGTGTTTTGGGGAAATATAAGGCGGTTCTCTGGGTTCTTTTTGGTCAGCAGATATTTTTGCCTTGGAACCCTCCCATGCATGCCATTTTTGCCCAGCGTCGTAGTGTTAAATCATCACTGAACTTAACTTAGGGAAGTGAGGCATGCAGAGCTTTAGATGTTGTTCTTTGTTGTTTCATGACCTCCTGGGTGTGTTTTTTTTAGATCTTTAAGCCTACTTCATGTAGTCAGTCAGGTAGTATCTTGTTTTTGTAAGCGTGAGTGCAACTGAATTACGTTTTCGAGAGTTTCGAAAAGTGGTTAAAAAGTTACTTTATAACTGAGCAAGGGGGAGAATTATATTTTCATACAGAACCAGGCTGGTCTGGATACTTTTTTCTCTTTAATAAAATCAGTATTTCAAAACTGCATTTTTTGTATACTTAGTTGATCTACAACTGATTAAAACATGATTGATGATCTGAAAGATTTAAGTGTGCAAGTAAAACTAAATAAGCAGAAAAATCTGTAAGAAATACACTTTTTCAATAAAACACTTTTTCAGAGCACTGTACATTGCTCGGGATACAAGTTCTGAGAGAGAAATGGGGGAATTTTTGTGTTACAGGGGGGAAAAATAAAACATTCAAAGCCATTTTGATGTGATTAACTGCAATGTGACAGGGCTGACATAAACAATGAAAGGTCCACTCGAGGAGAGCTTGTGGTAATATGAGTATTGCTGTGGGATTTGCTTATAGTCGCTGCTTCATTATGCAGTGTTTAATATTAATAAAGAAAGTATAAGGATATATAATTTATAAGCTATTCATAGTGTGGTTGGGGTGTGTATGCGTGTGTGTGGATTTGAGTGACAGATTGAGATGCTCCCTTGCTACGGGCAATACAACCAGACAAGGCTCTTACTTTTCCACAAGACCCGTCCTAACAATTTCTCCCACAGTTAAGAGGATTTGTCCGAGCAGGGGTGAATATATAATGCATGCAGATTCCAAATTTTAATGTGGGCCGAGTAAATGATTCAATGCTGGCTTTTCTCAGAAGTGGGGCCGGGAGGGGAGTAAAGAGGGCACGAGATGTTACTAGTGGTCTGCTCTTACGACACAGGCTGTCATACTCTGATCAGGCTCAGATGCTGGTGGTTCTCAGGCATTTTTCAGCCATAGCCACTTTGCAAATATCCAAAGGAATTACTAATGGTTATTACTGTCTTGCAGGGCAAAGTTTGCTTACAGTGTCTTGAAAGTTATTCAGATCACTTGAACTGTTCACATATCATCAGATCGCAGCAAAAAACTTAAAAGGTTTTCACTGGGATTTAATCTGATGTACCAACACAAATGCGTGTGTAACTGTGAGGTTGACAGAAAATGACACATGGTTTTCAACGTTGTCGCCTGAAAAACTGAACAGTGTGGCATGCCTTTGTATTCAGCAGCCCCCAAGTCAATATTTTGTAGCTCCATCCATCTTCCCATCAACTTTGGCCAGCTTCCATATTCTTGCTGACAAACAGCAACCCCACAGCGTGATGCTGCCACTGTCATGTGTCAGCATGTGAAGAGGGTGTCCAGGGTGATGTGCCGTGTTAGCTTCCCTCTGCACATAGTGTTTACCATGTATGCAAAAACATAAAATGTTATTCTCATCTGCAATTTCTTTAGCATGTTTAGTGTGTCAGATTTAAATGGTAGCAAACTTTTTCTTTTTAACAGTGGCATGTGTGGAAAGGAAATGTCAGCTGTCTATTAAACGGCAACAAATGTATGTAACATAACTGTCACAACGGACTAATTAACGACAAGTAACATTGTTTGGAGAAAGATATCAGCATCACTCCTTTTAGAGCACTAGTAGACAGTCTTTTACCAATCATTCTTTAACAGACTAAAACATTTCGCTTTTGCAAATTACAATAATCTGTTTACCTGAGATGTTATTATCACTAAATATCAGGGTTTTGCACATATCTCCTGCGGAGTTTTTTTTAATTACACAATTATAGAACCTTAAACCTAGAATAAGATATGAATGATTTTAAAAAGAGTTTTTAATTCAGTAATTTTTCTTTAATTCACAGTCCACTCTTTTCAGTAAACAAGTATAGACTACTATAACTATTAACCACAGCATTTAACATTTGATTAAGAGATGCTCCCGAAATTATGAGTTTGACTGCTTAATCAATCAATCAATCAACCAATCAATCAGCTAATCAATCAATCAATCAATCAATCAATTTATCAATTTATCAATCATAATGTGGAGAGAGTTAGACAAAAAATTCTAAGATGAATAGATTCTAAAATACATATAATAGTGTTAAACCTATATGACTGGGACAGTAAATGGATCAATACACAAATAAAAAACATTCTGAACACTGGAGACTTTTGTTCGTTTTCTTTGAGATTTGCGCGGTGGGTTGCATTTGTAGGCGAATTAAACAATTGAGTTATTATCTGTCTCCCTCTAGTGGATACAGTTAAAAATAACACCTTCTTTACCACCCAAACGTGGGTAGTTTTTAAAAGTGTGTCTTATAACGGATACTTACGTGGTTAAATTAGTCATTTCACTTTAGCAAAGATATTTTGAACAAGAAATGTAAAAGAAAATATTCTACCAGAGCGCACGTGTATCTTATTTCCTGTGTAATGACGTTTACAAGCAAGTAGTGACGTGCAAAAAACCGGCGGCGTCCTTGTCACAATGGGGACTGTGGATGCTCACTTGTTAGCCAATTTAGTGTGAATAACTGCGGATTATTCTAACTGTCGTCTCGTCTATGTGGTTTATCCCGTCGCATACATGATAAAGGTAAGCTTCGCGGTTCATTGGAACCGTGGCGATGAACAACTAGAATCCCACACAGACTGATATGTTTAGCATTAGCTCAAGCTAACTTGCTAAGCTAATGCTAGCGAACAGATTGACCTGCCTGGTTCACACATGTTTTCTTTCCGTTTCATCGCTCATTGAGCTTGATGTTTTACCAACTCACTGTTTTTCTTTTACCTCAAACGCCTTTATCACACACGACGAAGCTTCGTGTCAAACATTTTAGGTGTTGTTATAGTAAACAAATGTTAGGGAGCAGCTAGTGACTTTATTATGCTAATTTGCCAAATCCGATATTTATAGACTCAGTTATAAATCAGTGACTGGTAACTCTGTTGCTCTCTAAATAAACTATGCAGGAGTTAAGAATTTAACATGTTAAGTAAATAGAAGTAGTATTTGTCAGACGGTACGCCGCAACAATATATCTGATATTTATTTCGTAATGTGAAAAGATTGTAGCGAAAAACATCTCTAGAATCATGAGTTATCAGTGAGAACCAGAGATGATGAAGGAATCGGTTCTAAACGAACTTGCCTAAAAAATGAAATCGATAAGTAATATATAACCTCAGATAAACTCGTATGGTCGTATTAGTTGTCTCTGTCAAGTCTTTTATGATTTTGTTTTGATTTATATGTCTTTAGGGCTGAAACAGTCAGAAAAATTGTAATTAATCAATTATTGAAATAATCGTCAACTAATTTATTAATCGAATAATCGTTAACTGGAGTATACAGACTCTAAAACATAACATTTCCTGAAAGAACAACCCACTCAGAGCGGTAATTAAGCCAAAACTGTACATAATATATATACAATTTCCATTTAAGAGGAAAAACCTTATTTGTCTGTAAACCTTCTCTATCCAGAACCCCTCAAGTGGCCTAGCTTTAGCTTCACCTGGTTCAAGCTCTGTAAAAAAATGTATTAAGCACCTTTTTATCTATCTGATTATTAATCAACTAATTGACTGATAGTCGACAGATTAATCGATTAGCAAAATAATCGTTAGTTTCAGCCCTGTATGTATGTGTGTTAGATATTAAGTCTACCTCTAAATATTCAAAAATGTCAGGTTACTAAACCTGCTGTCCTTACGGTTTGAATTGATTTTAATGAGATGCCAGAGAACGTGCTGGAGGGACCAGAGTTATGTTTGGCTGTTTAGATCATGGAGTAATGTGATGCTGCCCCTCCCTCACCTCTTACTGCACACTGCCGGTCAGATGGCTGAGGAAAGGAAAGCTAATAGCTGAATCAGTTCTCACTTCTATTAGGATAATGCTATCTGAAAACTTTACTTGGCCAATTACAGAGAAGCTTTCTGAGCTGATTGCCCAACCAGTTTAATATCAGATTGTTACACGCAGGCTGCTTTGTGAATAGGAAAGTAGGAAAAAAGAATAATATTAAGCAAAATAAGAGCTTGAAAACTTTTAACTAGATTTTTTTCACTTAAATCAATTTATCAACATGAAAATAACAATATTGTAATTAGGGGTGCACCGATCGATCGATTACCTTAATTTTGGGAGATCCGTGATGTCTAACCTATTGTGCAAGTTTTGTTTCTTTTTAAAATATGAAAAATGAAATACTAAAGGAACTGCAACGCTCGAAGCGTTTGATTTATATTTGAGCACTACCTCGTGCAGTTAAAATAAGTTTGTATTGTTTCAGTGGAATTGTTCAGTGTTTTTGAATGAAATAAGATTGGAATTTTGAACGTGTATTCTGAACTTATAACACCTTACAGTGTCAGTTATAGAAAAAAATTGGTATCGGCCAAAATCAAAACCGGCAGGTCAGGTTTTTTAAAGATTGGTAATCGGTGATCGGCCAGGAAACTGCAATCGGTGCATCTCTAATGGTAATAATAAAAAATAAACCAAACAAAGCAGCTTTTAGCAAAAGTTGGATGTGAAAAATATGAATTATATTACCATCCCAATTGTGTACATTAAAAAGGGGAGGGGAGATTTTAAGGCGCAGAAAGAATGCTGATTCTTATGGGACTTTTTTTTGTTCTCTGATTGTTATGGTCGTACTCATTCACATTAAAAGCTAGTGAGTAATAATGAGGTTTTTTTTCCCGTGCATCCCTGCAGTCCAGCTCAGCGGGTCCATCCACCTCTTCCCCGCAAACAATGAAGGAACCCAAGGAGAATTTGAGTGGCCAAGCAACTCTGGATCACATCAAGCCATGCTGGTACTGGGACAAGAAGGACTTAGCCCACACCCCCTCTCAGTCCGAAGGCCTTGACCCTGGCACGGAGGCTCGCTATAGGAGGGAGGGGGCCCGCTTCATATTTGACGTAGGAACCCGCCTCGGCCTGTATCCTTGAGTGGTTTATCCCACGAAAAAGCTTTAGCCGGTACTTCAGTGATACTTGATTCATATATTTCAGATAAACTTCAGCAAAAAACACTGAATCCAACCTATGGATAATTTATAAATAACACATTATACTCTATAAATTGGCCTAGTTCTTCATTTTATATAAAAGTACATGAACGCTGTGCTTTAGATGCTTAAGTGTGAGTTTAAGAGTAAGTTTTCCATAGTATAGTGTTGAGTTAATTAATGTGATCATGGCAGCAAAGGTAAGCCTTTTAATCAGGTGTCATTTATAGAAAAGGGTGTGTGTGTGTGTGTGTGAATCCTTGACTGTTAGCAGACACTATGACACACTTGCCACCGGCATCATATATTTCCATCGCTTCTACATGTTTCACTCCTTCAAGCAATTTCCCAGATACGTGAGTTCAGTTCCTGATCATCCTTGGTTTTCCCTGGTTTCTGAAAGCAAACTGAATGTAGGGAAATGAGTGTTGGGACATTTGTTTCCACAGGTGACTGGAGCTTGTTGTCTTTTCCTGGCTGGAAAAGTTGAGGAGACCCCAAAGAAATGTAAAGATATCATCAAGACGGCCCGGAGCTTACTGAACGATGTGCAGTTTGCGCAGTTCGGCGATGATCCAAAGGTGCGGTTTTAATTCGTTTAGTCCCTGTACCTTGGACCTTTTTATAAATACATTTGGTCCAGAAGTGTCTACAGTTATTGTTGTCTAGTGTCCTGTCTTTGGGACACTAGGAGCTGGCAAAATGCTTGAAGTTAAAGAGGCCTGTGACTTTTTGTGGACTGACCCGTATTTCAAGGCAGTCTGAATTTTAACCCTTAAGAGGTCATTTAAAAGCTTTCTAAGGACAGCTAATGCCCACTTCCCAAAAACGTCCCCAAAAATGTTCGATGTTTGGGATTATTTCCCACTTTAAGCATGTCAGTCTTTTTTAAAGTACTTCAGCTTGAAATATTTGAAGGCCAGTGTGTTTAAATAAAAGGAAAAAACACAAAATTACCTCAAATTCATTTCTTACATGTTTTTTTTATACATTCAATAATATCAATAGTAACATACGCTTACTCCAGTAGCAAAACAGGATAATAAAAAAAAGACCCAAATCATAAGCTAAAGGAATATATCAGTTTGTTTTATGATAAATATGGCAGTAGTTGTTTTTGTTTTCTCCTTGGGAGCAAATGGGTTTTTGTGTAGTTTTTCAATTTAACGCTAATTTAAGCAACTTGGATATAAGTTCTAGAAGAAAAAGTATGAAACTAAATATGGTCATTCAACACAAGTGAAAATGGCCTAAAATAAAAAGAAATAAATGGCACAAAATGTTCCCATAGACCTTTCAAAATGCAGTTTAAGTTTAGAGAAAAACAGCACAGGTATCTGGTTAAATACCGTTGATTATAATATTATAATTATAGTTAGTTTTAAAAACATGATAAGCATTAGGGGTGTCACTAATGATGATTTTATCAATAGCAATCTCTGTTTTAGAAATATGTATAATCAGTGTAGATAATTAGGTCCAACTTTGACCCATCTTTGTAGCAACATTTTGATCCGTTTTCCATTCTAAGGGGGTCTTAATGCCAAAGAAGCAAGCTTCATAAATCCCAAACTGGGTTTGTTAAGGGTCTCTCCTTTCAGTGCAGAAAAATCCAGATTAGTTTTGAACCGTTCGAGTGTTTTGAGCCCCAGATGTTAAGATGCAGTCCAGATTCCTTTACAGACTTTTATAAAGCCTTTTAATTTTCTATCGCAGCACCAACTTTCAGCTGGGTCACCATGAGCTGCATGCAGGGTAGCAACCAATCAGAATGTCGTGAAAGCCGTGTTTAAAACTCTGGAGTTACCCTCATTTTTGTTCTGCCAAATTTAAGACAGAAAAAATGAAAAAGGAGGGAATGAGGTATAACCATAACATGAGCCCACAGTCCCTTATCATCCCCTCTTATTTTGACATCACAGGGTTTGACCTGTTGGAGCTGCCGTTATAGAAGTTATCTTCCACCATCAATGTCATTTCAGGCTTGAATCACATAAAGGATTGAAGCTGGTAAAATTAGGACGTGTGTTTATAGGGAAACCCAGATACATATTTTTATTTATGTTGTAAAACTGTCTCTTTAGGCTGTAATCTTCTGCAAAATTTAACAAAAGAATTCAGCTTAAATAGACATTTTTAGTGACATACAGACATGTGGTGATCTGGCTCTCTGGGGGAACCCGAACCAGTAAAGAACTGCCTCTTTCATCAGCTCTGGTTGTGCACTAGAAATGCTTTGGTGGGGAACACCACTGGCTTTGTTTCAGTGACCCCGGTATTCCTCTGGACTGTGTTTGTCAACTTCAGTTCAGGTAAATTCACCCATGTTGCAAGACGACTTGGTAGCAAACCTCATTGTTGAGAAAACTATGCTCCAAATTAGCCTTCTTGTTGAACAGGAGGAGGTGATGGTTTTGGAGAGGATTTTGCTCCAGACTATCAAGTTCGACCTGCAGGTGGAGCACCCCTACATGTTCCTGCTGCGCTACGTCAAGCAGCTTAAAGGTAAGTTCAGACAAACATTTCAGTCCCTCGTGGATTCAGTAAAGAACAGGCTAACATTTTGCCATTATATTCTAGGGGAGAAGAATAAAGTCTGCAAGGTGTTACAAATGGCTTGGACCTTTGTCAATGACAGGTGATGCATGCATGGCTGTGGTACTAATGAACTAATCTAATGATTAATGACTAATCTAGATCTAATGAACTGAAAATACCTGATTCTGAAACTACACCTGATCAGTGTAGTATTTTCCTGAGAAAACTGAAAGAAGACTTTAACCACATTGTCTGTGTCTCTGGTAGCCTCTGCACCATGCTGTCTCTTCAGTGGGAGCCAGAAATCATCGCAGTGGCTGTGATGTACCTGGCAGGGCGCCTGTGTAAATTTGACATCCAGGAGTGGACGGCCAAGCAGTCATCCCGCCGCTGGTGGGAGCAGTTTGTCCAGGATGTCCCTGTTGAGCTTCTGGAAGGTACTCATCTCCTTCTTTAAAGATGTTTCCTCACCCCCCCAGATGTTTCCCTTCCTAAACATGCCTCCATCCTGTATAGACATTTGCCACCAGATCCTGGATCTGTACTCGCAGGGAAACAAGCCCATCCCTCAGCAGATCCAAGAGAAAGAGCGGGCCCCCGCTACTCCGACTTCTGTACCTCCAGTGCCACAGGGACCGCCCCCAGCCTCAAACCCTCCTCCCCCACCTCCTAAGAAGACTTCTCCTCAGGTTGGCAGCCCTGCACGGCAACTCAAACGCTCACATGTAAGCAAGCTTAACACCACAAATGGTACAAGCAAAAAATCGTTGCCGCTTGCTTTTAGCGTTAAAAATACTTTGTTTTAAAATGTAGAAAATCTTGTTTTTGTTTTAGACATCTCCAAAGGATGAACCCAAACCTCCAGGTATTTCATTTTTTTAAATGTTACAGTGCATTGGAAAAATATTTACACCCCTTAAATGTTTTTTTTTTTGTTTTACATTCGGTGAAGTAACACAAACACAAAAGTATAAGGCCCATCAATATTAAGAAAATGCTACATGGTTTTCAGCTTTGTAGAACCACCTTTCCCTTCCATCAGAGCTTTGCTCAGGAAACGTCTGCCCATTCTTCTTTACAGGATGACTCGAGCTCTTTCAAATAGGATGGAAACATATTTCAAAATCAAATTTCAAGTCATGCTACAAATTCCCTATTCTGTTTTGGCCCAGACTAGATTCGTCAGCATAATGACACCTATCATAAAAAGTTGTTATATTGAGTTGTCCTCTGTTTTGCATGTTGCCCTAAAGCTTCAGTGTTTTGAACACATGCACGCCACACTTTCCAGATTTTAATTTATGAAAAAGTAAAAAACTGATTATTTTCCATCCATTTGACTTATAAACAGTTTATGTCAGTTTGTCACATAAAATCTCAATCTTAATGTAAAAGTTTTTTGCATTTTTAATACTTGATAATAAAAAAAAGAGTCACACAGATGAGTCTCTTAACGCTCTCTTTGACAATTTGCAGAACAAGCCGGGGCAAAGATCCCCAGACTGGAGAGCCCTATGCCTCCCCTGCCTGCATCCCAGCCTCCCCCAGGTAACCATGACTACTCCTACATCTGCCCGCATCTGTGTCATGTATTTTAGCATGGAGTTGAACTTGGGGACATGCTGGCATCCAGGACACCCTGCTGTTTTTTTTGTGTGTGTGTGCCACTGAAGCGACACTTTATGAGCCGCCAGTGTCGTCTTTGGCAACTTGGGCTTATAGAGCAGCCAAAAATTGTTAGTCTGCTTATGTAATCACCTTTTGTCTGGACAAAACACAAACCACATGGTCCTACACTAACCCAGAGGAATCTGATTAGTGCTTAAGCCCGGTAATGAGACCTCCTGTGTGGTGAAGTTGGCTGATCTTGGCCCGGCTGTGCGTTCCTGTCTGGGAACAGAGAGGTTATTTCAGGTCATGTTTGAAAACTGACCTCATGGCTTTTACTGTCGAATGTTTTTATTAACATGGTTTTTCTTTCTGCCTTGTTCTCCCACACAAGCCCCTCCTGCCGAGGCAGAACCAGGATGTGAAGCTGCTCCCCCGCCTCCACATGCGCCACCCCCACACCAGCCCCCTCCTTTGCCCCATCGCCCTCCTCCACCTCCACCCTCCAACTACCTTATGTCCACCACCAGCTCCTACATGTCAGGAGAGGGGTACCAAAGCCTGCAGTCCATGATGAAGACAGAAGGTCCCGCCTACACCCCCATGCCGCCCAGCTACCCACCTCCAATCCCGCCGTATCATCCACACGTCTATCAACCAGCTGCAGCACCACCCCCAGGTCCTCCACCTCCTCCATCCACCTACCCACCACCCAGTTTGCCCCCAACTTACCCTCCACCAGGCTACAACAGCTACCCTCCACCACCGCCTCCACGTATGCCCCCAGGCCACGTGCCGCCTCCAGGGATCACACTTCCTCCTGCTGGGTACCCTCCACCCCCTGTGCCTCCAGGACAGTCCCAAGTGCCCCTGCCCCCTCCACCTGGAATGCCCCTCAACCGCGGTGGGTGGATGAGATGAGTCTACCAACCCATAGTTGTTGACTCTAGAGCCTAAAGTTTTCTTGTCAACTAAGAACTAAGAGAAGTGAAATTGGTTTCTCTTCAGCACAGCTGCACATTATCAGCTGATGTGGTTGGAAATGAACTTAAAATGACACGTCGGGTCTGGACAGCATTGTTGGGAAAACCAGGAGAAACATTTTTGGTAGGCATCTTGAAAGCTACTCACTGTGCCCATAAGAATCACTGAGAATGTACCGAGAAACGGCAGCACCCTGTTTTCCTCTTAATGGGTGGGACACATACATGTTTAATGGCATTGCAAAGACATGTTTCAGCTTATCTAGTTTTGTTATTTGCTTTCTATCATTCGAATCATGTCTTTTACCTCTGCTGGATTCCCAGTTGCATTTTTTTCTTGTATTCTGTTTCTAACTTTCTTCTTTCACGTTGTCTCCAGTTCTGGAAAACGGACATGAGAAAATACAGTAGTCATTGGTTTGTAGGTTGTTGAACTCTGACCTGTATTTGTTTTGGCATATAATTTAATTTGAAAAATACTGGCTTCATTTTGCAAACAGTTCTGTGACTATTAAAATGTTTATTTTCATGTTTTGTCCATTTTTTTTTTTTGTGATCGAGTGAAACTGTAGGACAGAAGGCATTAAAAGGATTCCAGATAGATCGGATCACTCGCTGTTAAATCAGTCTTATCTGACACTGGGGAGATCTTTTCATTTTAACAAAAGATATTTAGATGAGGGGAAGATATACAGACGTAGTCGAGATGTAAGTATAGGCACAATTATTTCTTCTAAATTATTTCAGAAGCGTCATCTCATCTACTCTTTAATTTGACTACATATATCAGTGGAAAAAAATCACATTTAGAGAAGAACAATGTTGGGTCTTCTAACAAACCCTTTAAAAAAGTTAATTTTCATCTCCGTTGGAGTTTCAACTTCAGAGTTGGAATGTATTTAGTAATTTTCCATTTCTTTGGGGTATAAATATGTGACACAAAGACAGGTTTCTTTTAACCCCTGCCCACTTAAGTTAGATGTAAAACTTTATTTGTCCTGCTACCACACACGTTGACCATGATGGTAAAAGGAATTGTTCCCTGAGAAATCCAGAAAAGGCTTTCCTGACCTACTATCATAAGCGTGAAGTTTGATGAGCATGAGGCAAAGCCTACTGTTATGTATGGTGGAGGTTCCGTCATACTGTGGCCCTTTAAACCTTTGGCATTGTGGATTCTTCAATATAAATATCTGGCGGCCTCTGCCAGAAACTGGTGGTCAGGGATGTTCCGACAGTAAAAGGATCCAAATCACAGCTAATTCTACGTATAAACGGTTACCCAGACACCTTTGATGGCAGCTGTTGCCAAGGGCGGCATGACCATTTACTTTTTCCTCATAGAACATGGTTGGTTTGAATAGCTTTTATCTTTTAATAAATAAAATGATTTAAAACTGAATTCTGTATTTTCTATTTTTCCTACAATGAGGCTAAACCTTTCCTGTCTTAGGTCATTTAGGATAACCACAATTAATTCTTGCTAAATGCTAGAATAAGACAGATTTTATTAATGGAAATCTCCTACTTTCTTCAAAAAACACACCTTTTCAGCTGTGCCCACGCATTTTCTATGGGACTAAGGTCAGGGCTTTGTGATGACCACTCAAACATTGACTTTTCTGTCGTTAAGCCCCTTTTTAACTAATTTGGTGGTATGCTTCAAGTCTCTGTCAATTCGGAAGACCCATTTGGACTTAGTTCAAACTACCTGGATGATGCTTCAATATTTCCATGTAATGTTCTTTCCATTAATTATGTGAGGTGCACCAGTCTCTCCTGCAGAAAAACACCCGCACAACCTCATGTTGCCACCTTCATGTTTCACTGTTGGAATGGTGTTCTCAGGCTTGCAAGCTTCCCATTGTTTCCTCTAAATATAGCAGTGGTGATCATGTATCGAAAAATGTAAGTTCTTGTCCCAGAACACGCAAACTGTCTTGCCTTTTGGAGTAATGGCTTCTTCCTCTCTGAGTGGCCTTTCAGTTCATGTTGCCACAGGACTCACAGTGGACAATGACACTCTGCTTCAGCTACCATCTTCTCACGTTCATCTCTGGGGAATAGAACCCGTCTCCTTCTCTAACAGGATGGCTGAACATAACTTTTAGATGAAAATGTCACCTTCAGGCATCTGGAAATTGTCCCCAGGCATGAACCAGACTCGTGGAGCTTCAAAATTCTGTTCCTGATATCTTGGCTGATTGTCATATATTTTTATTTTCCAATGTCACACAAGGAAGCAGTATGATTGAGGTGTGCCTCTGTTTAACTCAAATGTTATGAACTATTCTATCAGAAGCTGACAAAGCAATGACATTTTCTTCTGAGCTAGAAAGTGATAATTTCATTAATTCTGACTTGTAGCAAATAGAAATGATTTAGGTAATTCTGTCTGACTTAATGTTAGTGAGAAAATGTTTTGCGTCTTTTTATTGAGTGTAAATAACTAGTTTCAAATGTAGATAAAATAACGAGCTGAGGGTGGTAGGAAAAATACAAACCTCTACGCCTCTAACAGCAGGGGGCGTCATTACGGAGGAATAAAAGCCATGTGAAAACAAAAAAATCTCATACGTATATAAACATTTCTTTGCGAATTAGATTCTGCCTAATTGCTTTTAGTTATTGTAATTCAGTTATTTACTTAGTTTTCACTAATTAATTTTAATTCTTGAACAATTCTTCCCCATCAGTCAACAAGTAGCCTATTTTGCGAAATGAGGGCAACAAAAACAAAGACAGGTTTCTTTCTTTATGTTTATGTTATCTTTTATGTTTTAGACATCATCCTCACTCAGTTAGCATTCATAATAATGTGCTTGATGTTGTGGAAAACCAAGGATGTGTCATCGTTCTGCTCGGATATTACAACCTTTGGAATTTAATTTTTGTTCTGTTTATTTAAATAATTACATAGATAACAGAATTACTACACACTAAACAGCCACTTCATTAGGTACACCTAGCTGGTACCAGCTAGGAACCCACTTTGCCTTCAGAAGTCCCTGAATTCATTGTGGTATAGTTTCAACAAGGTGTCAGAAACATTCCTCAGAGGCTCTTCCATATCAGCATGATATTTTCATGCAGTGGCTACAAATGTGTCGACTGCACAATGATGCAATACTACTGCTCCACCACATCCCAAAGGGGCTCAGTTGGATTAAGATCTGGTGGCTGTGGAGACCACTGGAATACAGTGAAGTCACTGCCATTTTTGAAGAAGCTGGTTGGAGATGATTTGAGCTTTGTGGCATCATCTTGCTGGAAATAGCCATCAGAAGATGGGTACAGACACTGTATTAAAAAAAGTGACTTATATGATCAGCAACAACACTTACACGGGCCGGGGTGTTTAAACAATGCTAATTTGGTACAACATCCCCCATACCATTAAACCACCACCACCAGCCTCACCAACTGATACATAGAAGGATGGATCCATGCTTTCATGTTAATCAGGAAACATTTTACCAGTCTCTTATAGCCTTAAATCCTCTGTCTTCCGCATTCTGTGTTTCAGTTTAAACGTCACCATGGTAAGAAAGGTAAATGCAATGAGGTGCGATGTAATTGGCTAATTTAACATTTATGCTAAGCAGCAGTTAAACTGGTGTACCTAAAGAAGAGGCTGATGGGTGTATGAGCTGCTGGTTTATGTGCAGGATGCTTACTTACCGGTAGAGGGTGTTCTCTCTTCTCCAAATAAAGACATCACTTGACAGCATCATGAAGCAACTTGTTTATTTTCTTTCCCAGAGTTTTCTAAAAGAGGCCTAATTCCTGTTCACCTGAACATTGTTAATCTTATCAGTGACATTCATGAGAAAAAGTTACATCATGCTAGTTGCTACAGGATTGACGTTTGGACCGGAGATTCTAGAGGTCTGGATGTGGTTTTAGCATACAGATGGAGAAAAAAGGGGCTTTAAAGAGAAAAGTTTAAAAAAATGTAGTTGGGTACCAAATTGAAAACACACTGGAAGAAAACGTGGCACATTTCAAACTTAACGCCACTTTTTTTTTTAAGTATTCAAAGTTGTACCATGGCTTTAAAGCAGTTCCTAGAAAAAAAGGACACTTTAAAATGAATACTTTGATAACTTTTTTTTTCATTTTAAAACATCATTTAAGGAAGTAAAGGTCCATAACGGCAGCCTCGGAAATGTTCTAATTTGGAACAAATGGCACTAGAGATGGGAGAGCCCGTTCTGTCGGTCACATCTATCTGAAAAACTTATGGATCAAGCTAATCTCATAATTACCTAAACTTTGTAGCTATGGTTTGCTCTCCAATCTCTATCTTAAACATGGTAATAAATACGCTGACGAACGGCTTATATTGACATCAAGAAATACTCATTTTTACAAAGTTTCAAGGTGTAAAGACATCGAAGGGAAGACATACTTCTCAGATTCTAAGATTAAAATGAAAAAATAGAAAGAAATCATGCAACTGCTGAATCCATGACAGCAGAGTCTAATCTAAAAATGCTTATTTTTCTAAAATCCACTGATTAAAATCATAGTGCACCTACTGTTAGACCTTCAAAATCTTATTGCAGTTGGGAAGTTCTTACATGGATTCAGAAAATGCATTCACTACTCTTAAATCGTTTTGTAACCTGATGCTACAGCTGAAAGAAAACTATCCTGTCTTCATTCACGCACGCACATCCATACACACACAAACACACACACACACTCAGAGATTGGTGACGGTAAAGCTTTCGCTTTTCAACCTGAGTAAATGATTGTCTGACATGCACACAGCATACATGTTTTAGGTTGTTTCACTAAGTAATAAAATCATTTGTGGAATCCAAATGGCCTCAGTACATTTTCAGAGATTACATCGAAAAGGTATAATAAAGGTTCATCTGGAAAACAATTATGATAGTAATAATAATAATAAAACAGTTAATACTGAAAGCAAACCCTGTGGAAGGTCCAACTCTGTGTGCTTTCAAAGCAGAACATTTTGATCATATGGCCCCACTAATGTACAAAACAGAGAAAAAGTCAAATCAACAGAAACCATGAAGTAGTGCTATGGTTTTATACACATTATACACAAGTTAACAGTGATCCCTAGACGTAGTTATTAATAGACTTGTCTCACAGGCAAAAGGCGCTAGATCACAGTGGGTTTCATTTCAGTTAACGTTTTAGAATGCTAATCCTAATTATACTTGTTTACCACTAAGGGGTGGAAGGGTACAGGTAAGACGAGATAGGGTTTCTATAGGGGGTACTATCAAAAGTTATCTGAAAATTCAGCCACACTGTTGCTCTCTCATCCCCTCAGCATGTATTGAGGAACAAAAGTGCCAAAATTCAATAAATAATGAGATTGTTAAGTAAATATTGCATGATAACTGGAAATACATACATTAATGAAATGAATGTATTTATAATTATATAAATGCTAAAATAATTTATAAAATACAAAATTAAGTATATAAAGGTGGCAATCATCCATTAAAATTTAAATTCTTTGTAATTATTACAATATTTATTCAGTTTTTTTCAGTCTTGTGTTGCAGCACATTTTGAGGTCATTTTCTTGGTCCACCTTTAGTTTAAATTATTTCATGATGGACTGTAGCACAGAAAAATTAAATTCTAAAATAAATACTTCAATGATTTTGACAAATTCTTTAATTGTTCATTTAATTGTTTGATTGTGCATTTAATATGATATTGAAACATTTATATAAATATTGATAGTTATGAAAATCTTTTTATTTCAAGTATCACCTATATATTTATTTGGCAAATTATTTATTTGTTGCATTGTGGACCTTTTGGCCTCTAACATGCTGGGAGTTCTCAGTTTCTGCGGCGTTGTCGGGTCTGTGCTTGAAACCATGTTGCGCGGCTGGCTCATAAGAGCACAGCTATGCTCTTGAAAAACAAGCTAAAAGCAAGTGTGTGTTTGTGGCTGACGAAAAGTGGCCCAACTAGCTGCCAGTAGTCAACTTCACCATTGACAGTTAAGAAACATGTATAATTCGAGTGTGCATGTAAATAACAGACTACATAGTTCATTCTGTAGCCATCTTAGCGATCCTAAAGAGAGTGTTTGCTGCAGGGAAGCCGAGCTCCATCGGCAGTGTCGGAGCACAGCATGATGGGTCGTGTATGGAGATACTAAGGTGACGCTTTCCCAGGTTGAGGGTAGGTACTGTGGATACTGATGAGTTGGGGCACCAGCTGCCTTGCTACAGTGGGCCCTTGAACTGGTTCCCAGAGAGGTGCTGCCTGATGGACATCTTTGACCCTGCAGCATCACCCAGTTTTCTCCACACCACCTGCAAACAGAAGCAGAGACGAGCTGCTGAGAGGTCCAGGTGAGCAGCATTGTCAAACAGAGAGAGGGACAGACGGGCGGGTATGGAATAAGAGACTGGGGTGGGGGGAATCTAACCGTGAAGAGAGAGAACTTCAACTACTCACACGGACTGAGCTGTAGAAACTTCACACACGTACAGGTGCATCTCAGGAGATTAGGATATCATCTGAAAGTTGTTTTATTTAAATAATTCAACTCAAGTTCCACTTTCTGAATAGAATTACTGAAGTAAATTAACTTCTTATTAATGCAAATGTGTATGTGATACAGTTCAGCTGAACTACCTTCCTCTCTGTGAGGTTTTCCTCTACCATCAATGTAAAGGGGCCAACGGGGAACCCTGGTAATATCACAAAAGAACTATTGTACTGTTCCCCAAATTCCTGGCCTGTCACATACCTCTGCAGGGTCCAAATAGCATGACTCTGCTTCTCTCTAACATCAGTGCACGTTTTATTCAGCACAAGGTGTTTTCAGCACCAACAGAGAGAGATGGAGGGAAATGAGGGGCAGCGAAGGGAAAGACTAGATAGGCGAGAATGTGTGCTTGGAGGAGTGCTCTTTTCCCTGCTGATAAAGTGAAATTGCTTTAACAGCTCAACTGTGAGCCTATAGTGATGGCTCCCAGTATAGGGTTTGTTTCAGAGAAGAGAAAAGAATGGAAACAGAGGATACAGAGAAACAGGGCCGCTCAGGCTGTTAGAACAGAAATATCAAACTACAGCTGTGCTCTAATGGGCTTAATGGTTATGATGTAGTCGGATCCTGTATAAGTAAAATCTGTGAGATTATAGGGCCAAATCTTCATCCGTCCACATGATGGGCAACTTATTCTCTGTACTTCTAAAGGAATTAGGTGTTTGCTTTTATGAAACATTTAATGTTTAATTTTGCAAAAAAGTGGGAATCCATGTAAAATACATGCGGGACCCATTGTATTGTGCAAAACGTGTCACAATAAAAAAAAAAGACATTTATTTTGAATCAGAAGCCAAAAACATTTAAAGATAAAACCCTAACGGATCAGAGACACGGTTGTGTATAAAACAAAATTCCAGAGAGTTTTTCCAGGATAAGGAGGCTGATTGCTCAGCCAAAACTTGGATCAACCATAACATCGTTAAGACTGTCGAGATACAGAGGGGCCACTGTCTTGTTTTGGCTTGTCAGAGATAAAGTGATAAACTGACAAATCCAAATTCTTCAGGAAAATCCTGCAGCTGCACTCTCCAAAGGGGCTTTAAAGCTCTGTTATTTGTGTAAAGATGCAAAGCTACTATTAGTAGTAATGTAATTTATAGCCACAGTATTCACAGCTTTTCCACTATTAAGTGTCAAACCTAAAGGTATTTTTTGGGGATTTTACGTAATAGGGCAACACAATGTAGCACTTAATTGTGCAGTGGAAAGTTAATGGTACTTTTTTTCTTTACAAATAAAATCTGAAAATGTAGCGTGCATTTGTATTCAGCCCCCCTCACCCCGACAGTCTTAATTAAAATCCAGAGCAACCAGTTGTTTTTTTTAGAAGTCACCTAATTAGAAAACTACCATGGGGGACCATAGTAGCTCGGAAGGTGCTGCAGAGATCCACAGCTCAGGTGGAAGAATCTGTTGACTACTGAACTCCACAAATCTGGCCTCTATGGAAGAGTGGCAAGAAGAAAACCGTTGCTGAAAGAACGAGACTGTGCAACCTGCCCACCAGTCATGTAGGGGACACAGAAAACACTTTACACCATGTACTTTGTGTTGGTCTATCACACAGCTGGACTTACGTTGCACATCTCTCGCACGATGGCCTTCTCTTTCTCACTGAGATCGTCCTCGTAGTCTTCAGGAGCCTGCTTGTCCAAATTCTCGTGGACCTCTAGAACCTAATAAAAAGGCAGAAGAAGGTTCACTCACGAATCATTGGAAAAATAAGGAGATTGTTATAAAAGGTTTACAACATTATACAAAGTGGTGAAAGGAAAAAAAAAACACCAAAAATATTTGTGAGATCATGACATGTTCATTCACACATCAACAAAATCAAGCGCAAAGACAAATGCTCCATAACTACATTTCCATAAATGTGTATGAGCTAATTACTGACCTTCATTGCATGCACCACTGCCTCTGGCTTCTGGACACAGGACAGGTAGCCGGTGGCAGGAGACGATTCGCTGGTTGGAAGACGGTTTGTGCCCTGTAGGGAGACAAAAATGATATATTTATGTGTCATCCTGTCACCGTAAACAAAACATGCAACAGCAAATGGAAGAAGAAAAAAAAAACGTGAATGAGAGGTTGACCAGTTGCAAAGGTTAATTGGCACCTTTAAATCCGAAACACGTGGAGACCATGCTCTTTTCGCATCTGCTGTCACTCAGAGTTTAAACCCTGCACCCCTCCACACAGAGCTGAGCATCAACCAACACAAAGAAAGTTCACCACACTCTCTCCACCTGGGTCAGGATAAAAAAAGGAGACATTTCCTGTGCTGCGGCACTGAAAATGTCATCCCTTTCATTACAACTCAAATCATTTCTCCCCTTCCTTTTTTTTTACATTCAGTTCCCAGGTCTGCAACCTGCAAGGCCTGATTTAACCTGCTATGATGGGAGCAGTGAGCCGGGAAGGAGACGACCTGGGTGTTTGCTTGACTCATCTCACCCCCCAGATAGCTCCAGACAGTGGCTCTCTGTTTAGGGGACACAGAGATCTCAGGAACACACAATGGCAGTATTCAGCGTGACCTGGCATCAGGACCCAAGCATTAGACACAGCTCTCTGGTTCTGTTCGCCAGGATTCAATTCATGCTTGTGATGTGTTTGTCAGCTCCCCCCATGAACCCATTTGGATGCCTAAATATTCTGCTAACAATAATAACCCAGCCAAAGCCAAAATTTGACAAAGACAAAAATTTATTTGTATCTCTGGTTCTAAAAGTTCCAGCTTCAAATGAGGAAAATATGAGTGTTTTGTCTTCTTTGACAACACAGTTAAAGGTCACCATCTCCGTTTAGGCTTTAAACATCTTTTTTTTCCCAACAGAACCTTTTTAGGCAAATTAAAGCTATCCTCGTAAAACACGGGCTCTATACTAAAAGAGGCTCCTAGTGACGGATAAAGACATAAACACAGACTAACTAACCAACCAGAACCAAATAAAAACTGTTTCCAGCCTTTCATTCAAAACAAATATGCATAGGACAGAATTTTCATTGGCTAATGAAATGTTGAATTTTATTTTATTTTTACCTTGCTGACAAATAAAAAAGCCCACAAGTGACGTCTGATCAGTTTATCTAAAATCGGTTATTCATAGAAAGTTAAAAGTGAAATTGGTTGTTGGACAACTTTCAGCCTAATTGGCATCTACTGGTGACAGCATGGTTGGAAACTCAAAAATCTGATCTTGCATAGATCGGTGAATGCACCATACACAAGTGCTACCAGGTTGAGGTAACAGCAACACTCTTTGGGGTGAAAGCTGTTGCAGAGTGAATATGACTCGATGTGTCCTGACATGCATTTTATTCAGGCTGATACCGGGAAGGCTGAATGGAGGGGCAAACTTTATTCATTTTGAGCTATCAACCACTGCCGGTCATTAAACATGCCGGAATCGATCCCTCAACTTTCGGATTACAAGACGACTAATCTTCCCACTAAAGAGTGGTTAAACTATCAGCGCTGATCACATGAAATTTATTCTACTAAATCAGACAAACTGTTTCTTTGTTTATTGGTAAGTACAAAACAAACATTTTAAAAACAATTTAAATCCAATAGTTGGATCCCTCAACATCCCTAAGCACCAGTGGTTCTGGGGCACAAACTGGTACTTCTTCTGCAGTGATCATAGTAGTGGCTCCATATGGCAAATCAGAGGAATTTGGAAACAAACAATTTCCTTAAAGGCTTCAGTTTTCTGAGTTGGCGTTGGGCTGACCTGCATGTTTTAGATGTTTCCCTGCTCCAACGCACCTAATTTAAATGGTTAAACTACCTCCTCTGCACATTATTAAGTTTGGCAGACGGTTCTTGATGGGCCAGTCATGTAAGTCATGTTTTAAAGCAGGAAAGCATGAAGGCAACCACCCTTAGGCCTAGTTTTCACTTTATTCTGTAGTCCCAGGGCTGCGCATTGAAAAGAGGGATCCAGACAGTACAAAGATGCAGCGTTTACCGCTCATATGAATGTTGGTTTGGGGAAGGCTACGCCGGTATCAATAGGCCTAGTAAAAGGGGAGGGGTGAATCAAATAGTGTTAGCGCAGTGGCGCACAGTTAGAGTATACATAATCAGAACTGACTGGAAAAGTGTTTGGGTGAGTCACGCATGCAGGCTGATTTTTTCTACTTTCCTTCTCATCTCTCCAATCATTTTCAGTCTGACAACATCCCTCCCTCACTCACTTGCGCTCACTGACCTGGAACTGTGTGTGGCTAAGACAAAGGACTAAATACAGGAAAAGAAGGAGCTGATAGAGTGAAAGGGGTACACAATGTCCCGTTCTCTGAGATTTTGCTTTCTCTTATCTCTTTCTCATGGATGGATAAACTTTAGCTAAATTTAGGACCTGGTGATTGTATTATTGATAGATGCTAACACAAACTGCTGAAAGCCATCTAGTTAATCTGTTTGTTAATTTGAATTCATGGGTTTGCATTGATTTTAGCTGCTAGGCTTTATAAAAGGTAAATGACTTGCAACAGGTTTTAATAGAGATGCATCAATAAATTAGGTGTTGACCAGAATCGGCTGATTTTCAGCATGTTCAGTCCTGAAAGGTGAGCAGGGGACTTGAAGCTCAAAAATTTGATCATTTCTGTTCAGTAAACACACCGTTACCAAGCACTACCACATCTCAGTATCAGCAACATATCTGTGTGAAAGTTTTATCCAAAACATCCAAAACATAAAGAAAGTAATGTTATTTTCAGTAACACTCAGGTGCTTAAAAAGTAATTCAGAAGAAGCACAGAGATTTAAGAAGTTCCTGAAACTGGAAACCATGCTTTCTACAAAATGTCCGAAATATCTGCGGTTTACTGAGGCAATAAAAGTTGAAGAGACAGCAAGAGCAATTTGTAGCAGATAACAGGAAGGCTATCCAGAGAATAATAATGTACCTAGCTTTATGTTTTTGAGGTATCAGTGTCTGTCATAAAATATGCTGAATTTGGAAATGCTGGCAGGTTTTTGGAAATCTCAAGGTAAGAACCTACTTTCTCAAGAACACAGTTATGGAGACTTTGTTTTTTCATGATAACTGGGCTAACATGCTAATCGCTAATATAAGATGCTAAAGATTGTGGTTCAATCTTGTACTGTATGACCACCAACTGGCAGGAAGCTACTTTTACACCTCAGTTTAACACCAAGATAATATTTTACGTTTTTTGTTTATGTGGAACTGGGCCATGGAATAAGGAATCGAATCTGCCTACCTATTTAGAATAGAGAACCTGTTGTCAAAGTTCATGGCCTTGACAAGCAGACAGGGCTGTTAAAATGCTTGAACTTTCCTTATATGTTACACCAGTCTTTAAATTGCTACGCTGGCTCCCTGTTTTGAACAGAAAATAATTAAAAATCTTGGTGCTGGTACATAAGAGACTTAATGACCTTAATGTAAGGGTTCATTTTTTACTCTTGTTCTTTTATTTCATTTCTTAATTTTAACACAGTTCTATAACCCCTGTTCCTTTATGTTCCTGTGGATAGATTTAGTCCTCTGGGTGGTGGCTTTTCTTCGAGCAGACTAAAATACAATTACCGAGCCTTTCCACCCCAGACATTCTCAGGGTCAGAGGTAGAGATGGATTGAAAAGGATTATTACTTTCATAGTGGGATTCAGAACAAACAAGCTCCAGGGAGGCAGAGAAAAGCCAAAAGGCTGGAATATGGGATCAAGGAACGGGGTTCAGACTCCCGGTAAGTTTCTTATATTGCCTCTTTGTTTCTTTTCCAGTTTGCTATATCCACCCTATGACCTATCCCTTGTCTTCCCACTGATTCAGTTCCCTTCCTGTCATGAGTAATACAGAGCAGGGTTGCATGTGGGGGTGTAATTGAAGAGTTTGCAGTAAAGTGAATTAAAGCTAACCTGATTTGATTTAAAATTGTAGGCACCAGTGCCCTCCTCCCAATAATTAGACGTGCCTGGGTTTATTTTTGTATGAAATCAAACCCCGAGTCCACACTTAACCCCATTTAAAAAGGCAGTGCAACAGTGACAGCCTGTTGTTATGGCATTTGTCTAAGCAGGTAAGTGACGGTTGATCTCTCTCTGTGTGTCAGTGTGTGTCTCCTGGGTACTGACCATGTGCATGGCCTCCTGGCGCTGGGGCAGTGAGGACAGCTGGGACTCGGAGTGGTACAGAGTCATTCCCTTCCTCAGGGCTCGGAGGTCACCTGGGTTGCACTGCTGCGCATGCGTGGGCACAAAACAAACACACACCACAAAAGGACAAAAGAGATTAAAGACGTCAAGGGCAGGACACCTAAAACACCAAAAGAGCAAACCTTAATGCATCCTAACGAATCAAAATAATTAACCTAAATGGAGTTTAGAGGGTGGAAGAAAGAGAAATAAATGTTGTTTGTTTTCATAAATTTAAATTAAGTTAAATTTAAAATAAGTTAATTTTTTTTTACTTATTTCCTGATTTAAAGACTGTATTTGTTTCTATTGTTATTTTTTTAATTAATTACATAAAATGCAGTGATTTGTAGAATGCAGTTAAAATTTGATCTTCGCTTTTTGTAAAGCTTTGACCTGCAGTTACATACCTGTAGAGATCCCCCAGTTAATTGACCAGAAAACAGAATAGCCAATTTTTCCTTGATAAGCCCTTACTGGTCATTGGCAGGACAAACACCAAAAAATTTTGATTCTTTTTTCCTCATCATTAAATGCATCAAAACTAAGAACTAACATTATTGTTGGTCTATCAACAGTGTGTACAATGCGCCCTTTTGGGGATGAATACAAAAATTATAAACCTTATGGACATATGGTGTTATTTCCTAATTAATGAAGCCATAAGCTTGACACTCTCCATGTTTCCTCTTTTATCCACGTCTCCACTACGAATCGAAAAAACAGACTGAATCCTCTTGAAAAAGTCTAACTGTTTTACTCAAAAAAATAAAGACAATACAAAAATAACTTATCCACAAACTGTAAAGAGTAAAGAAAATAATATGAATGAGGTCAAAAAACTGTGTGGCTCCACTCCAACTCTCTGACTCACCGCTGAATAGCCACACCCCAAAACTCCTTAACTGTCTAATAAGCAATTACATATGCAAACTTACTAGAGGGCCTTAGTATAATGTCTAATATTACAATTACTTATGCATAACAGTTCTTAACCAGTAAATAGTCATTTTATTCTAATAAACCTGAATTATCATCAAAAATATAAACTTCCTCTATCCTAAATAAAGGTCTAAAATCAAATGTAGGCTTCTACATTACCGGCCCCTAATTGTTATCAACATTCTTGAAACAATTACAAAACAGAGGTGTAAACTTAAATAAGAAAAGCCTAAATAATATCACATTTGCTGAGAAAGAAAGCAAGTCCATTGTCCGTCACCTCGTGAATGAGGTCTTGACTTTAGAATCCTTTATTAATTATCCTCTGATGCCTGCAAGAGACATAGCTTTGTTATAGGGCGACAAAGCTTGTTGGTCCTCGTCTTTACTTTCACCTGCCGCACAAAGCCATTTCTGTCGGGAAAAGTCTCCACAATTCTTCTAAGTGGCCATGAATTTCTGGGAGAGGTGTCGTCTACAATCAGAACCACGTCACCGACACAAAGGTTTCTTCTAGATGAAGACCATACTTGGCGTTCTTGGAACTGTGAGAGATATTCCCTGCACCAGCGTTTCCAGAAGATATTTGCAAGGTATTGCACCTGTCTCCAACGGCGATTTGCATACTGATTCTCCTTCTGAAATATCCCTGGAGGTAAGTCAGGTTTGACTTTAAGCAACAACAGATGATTAGGGGTTAGGGCCTCCAGGTCATAAAGGTCCGATGAAGACGTTATAATGGGCCTGCTGTTTATAATTGCTTCTGCTTCACATAGCAAGGTGTGTAGATTCTCTTCATCCAAAACCTGCTCCCTGACTGTGATGTTCAGGATTTTCCTCACTGAACGGATTAGATGCTCCCAGCATCCTCCATGGTGTGAACCTGTTGGCGGATTGAAATGCCACTGAACACCCTTCTGTAGCAAGTGTTTTTTAATCTTGCTTGTGTTCTACTCCTTAATTGCTTTTTTCATTTCCCTGTCAGCTGACTTGAAGTTGGTTCCATTATCTGAATAGATCTCTCTCACCTGTCCTCTTCTGGCCATAAATCTTCTGATTGCATTGAGACATGCATCGGTGTCAAGTGAAGAGGCAATCTCGAGATGCACGGCTCTTATAGCAAGACATGTGCAAATAACGCCATATCTCTTTATTTGACTTCTACCCCTTTTTACCAGGAAAGGGCCAAAATAATCAACGCCAACCCTGGTAAATGGAGGATCATCAGGCATAATCCTGCAGGTAGGTACAGGGGTTGGACAATGAAACTGAAACACCTGTCATTTTAGTGTGGGAGGTTTCATGGCTAAATTGGACCAGCCTGGTAGCCAGTCTTCATTGATTGCACATTGCACCAGTAAGAGCAGAGTGTGAAGGTTCAATTAGCAGGGTAAGAGCACAGTTTTGCTCAAAATACTGAATGCAACAACATATGGGTGACATACCAGAGTTCAAAAGAGGAAAATTGTTGGTGCCGTTTTGCTGGCGCATCTGTGACCAAGACAGCCAAGTTTTTGGATTTATCAAGAGCCACAGTTCCCGGGGTAATGTCAGCATACCAGCAAGAAGGACGAAACCACATCCAACAGGATTAACTGTGGACGCAAGAGGAAGCTGTCTGAAAGGGATTTCGGGTGCTAATCTGGATTGTATCCAAAAAAAATAAAAACCCACGGCTGCCCAAATCACGGCAGAATTAAATGTGCACCCCAACTCTCCTGTTTCCAACAGAACTGTCCGTCGGGAGCTCCACAGGGTCAATATACACGGCCGGGCCCGTAACCAAACCTTTTTGGTCACTCGTGCCAATGAAAAACATCGGTTTCAATGGTGCAAGGAGCGCAAATCTTGGGGTGTGGACAATGTGAAACATGTATTGTTCTCTGATGAGTCCACCCTTTACTGTTTTCCCCACATCCGGGAGAGTTACGGTGTGGAGAAGCCCCAAAGAAGCGTACCACCCAGACTGTTGCATGCCCAGAGTGAAGGGCCATGGGGGGGATCAGTGATGGTTTGGGCTGCCATATCATGGCTTCCCTTGGCCCAATACTTGTGCTAGATGGGCGCGTCACTGCCAAGGGCTACCGAACCATTCTTGAGGACCATGTGCATCCCAATGGTTTTAAAATTGTATCCTGAAGGTGGTTTCCATGTATCAGGATGACAATGCACCAATACACACAGCAAGACTGGTTTAAAAATTGTTTGTTGAACATGAAAATGAAGTTGAACATCTCCATGGCCCGCCACAGTCACCAGATCTAAATATTATTGAGCCCCCTTTTGGGGTGTTTTTAGGAGAGAGTCAGGGGAAATGTTTTCCTCCACCAGTATCACGCAGTGACCTGGCCACTATCCTGCAAGAAGAATGGCTTAAAATCCCTCTGACCCACTGTTTGGGACTTGGATATGTCATTCCCCAAGATGAATTGACGCTGTATTGGCCGCAAAAGGAGGCCCTACACCATACTAATAAATTATTGTGGTCCAAAGCCAGGTGTTTCAGTTTCATTGTCCAACCCCTGTAAATCTGCCATTAGTTGCTTCCCCGTGGTTCCATGTAGTCTTTTACAGACAATGCATTTTGACAGAAATCTTCTGATGGCTCCGTAAGCTCCAGGGATCCAGAATCTTTGACGCAGCTAAGCCAACATGTGATTTCTCCCTGCATGAGCTGTAATCTCGTGAATGTGTCTCAATACAAGAGTTGTGACATGTGATTCCTTAGGCAAGATAACTTGTTGCCTGGAGTCATCAGGCATTGCTGCGCGGTTCAACCTTCCACCAACTCTCATAACTCCCTCTTCTAGCACTGGATTTAGCTTAAAGAGTGAGCTACATTTCTTTACCCTACGATGTTTTTCAGCTCCCCCCCCCCCCCCCCCCCCCCCCCCCCAAAATCTTCTTTGAAACCTTGCCTTTGACAATGCTTAACAATTTCTGTTTCTGCTTCAACCAAGTTGTCCTGTGTCAGATTCTTTCCTTCAAATGTATTCTTGAACTCAACCATCTGATTTCCTTTCCTGAAGCCTTTAGTTCTCTCCTCTTTTCTTTAATCGCCTTCAGCAACTTTTTCAGCTTTAAGAACCAGGCTACAGCACGCTTCAGCGCGATCCAAGAAGAGTAATGGCTCATCAACAGATCTATGCAATCCTTTGCTTCGTGTGTCCAAATGAGGTGCACTTGAGTCATTCTCTTGATCTCTGGGTCATCAATATCCGGTATTCCAGGGTCTGGATTTTTGGGCCACTGGTCCTGTGAGTTAAGTAAGAAATTGGGTCCTGACAACCGAACTTTGTTCTTCAAAAATGCTTCCATAGTTTGTCCTCTTGAGACGTAATCAGCTAGATTCAGATTGGTATTGATGCATCTCTACTGTGATGTCTGAGAGTGTTCAAGGATGGTTGAGATCCTATTGGCAACGAAAGTCGTGAATCTGGCGCTTTCACTGTTAAGGTACTTCAGCACAGCAGTGCTGTCAGTCCAAAAAACAGATTTAGCGAGCTTCAGTTCCAGTTCTCTTCTTAGAAGCATGTCCATCTTTTTTGCAACCGAGGCAGCTGTCAATTCCATTCTTGGGATGGTTGGAGACTTTAAAGGTGCAACCCTGGTCTTTGCCATAATCAAGGTACATTGGGCTTCGCCACTTTCAGATAGCATCAGCAGGTAGCTTGCTGTTCCATAGGCATCTTCACTCGCATCAGCAAAGTGATGAAGCTGTGCGTAGACTGGCATCCCAAACTGCTTTGACTTGACACATCGATTGATTCCAAATCTCTCAAGCTGAGATAAACTTGAAATCAAATTTTTCCAAATTTTCACAACACTGTCCAGTAGATCTTCGTCCCAGCCATACTTCTGCTGACATAAATCCTGTAGGATTCTTTTTGCTGGAAGTACTACTGGAGCAAGAAACCCCAAAGGATCGAAGATGGAGCTTACCAGGGCAAGAAGACCTCTCCTGGTGTGTGGTCGATCCTGGAGGTTGATCTTGAATCTGAACTGATCCGATTCAGTGCACCACTGGATGTCTAATGTCCTTTCCATAGGAAGGTGGTCTTCATCTAAGTCCAAGTTCTGAAATCCTTGTGTCCTTTCCTCATCTGGAATTGAACTGAGCACCCTCCTGCTGTTACTTGACCATTTGGTAAGTCGAAATCTGCCTTTTCCCAACATGCTTCTTAACTCAGCACATAGCGTGATGGCTGCATCTTCATCAGAAACCGACTTAAGACAGTTGTCTACATAAGATTTTTTCTTGACTGTTTTGACCTTCTCTTGAGCAAATTCATGCGCAAAATACATTACACACCTTTGAAGTGCATAAGAAGCAACACTTGGTGATGATGTTGCACCGAAAATGTGCACTAACATCTTGTGTTCAACAAGGTCCATGTTATAGTTCCCCTCAGGCCACCAGAGAAACCTAAGAAGATCTGTGTCTTCACTGTGAACTCTGACCTGGTAGAACATGGCCTCAACATCAGCCACGGGTTCCTGACGGAACCTCATGAGAACACCCACGAGAGAGCTTGTAAGGTCTGGGCCCTGCAGGAGTTGTTGGTTGAATACTGTTCCTTGAAAACCTGCTCCACAGTCGAAGACGACTCACAGTTTCTGTTTGGTTGGATGCCTAACTCCATGGTGAGGCAGATACCACGTTCTCCCCTCTGTTCCACGTATATCATTGTCAAGTTTCACTGCATAGCCTTTCTTGAGAAGATCATCGATAAATCCAACATACTCCCCATGAAACTTGATGTCTTTTGAAAATCTCCTGCGTAAATTCAATGGATGTTGCTCTGCAACTACTCTATTGTTTGGCATCTTCATATGCATCTTTTTCACTGGAAGGCAAACGCTGTAATGACCATCATCTAGTTTCACAGCTTGAGACACCATCTTCATAAACGGATGATCATCCTTGGACATCTCTGTGATTTCATTTTGTCCAGCATTGGGAAAGTTCTGTTTGAACTGCAGTTGCCAGAGTTCCTCTAGTTTAGCCACTGATATCCGGTTTGCAGTAATTCCAGTAAATGTGTTTGACACCGTGTCACTTTTACCTCTAAGCGGCCCATTCATCGTCCAGCCCAAAATTGTCTTTACTGCGTATGGTCCATTATCTACACTGTTAATCACTTGTAATGGTTCCATAGCTTTGGGAACATTTGCTCCAATGAGCAATCCAACCTCTGCTTGGATAGTGGGAATTCTCACCTCCTGTAGGTAGGGCCAGTCATCAACATCCTCTTGATGGGGAATATTGTCCTTAGTTACTGGAATGTTTTTCTGTGAATAAACCTCAGAAAGTTCCACAAACTGGTTGCTATCCAAGCTGCTGATCTCCAAACCAGTCACAATGCAAGTGTTCACAACTGATTCGTTTCCCATTGTCCGCAATGAAATGTTAATGTTGCGTCCATTCACGTTCAACTGATTAATCAGTGAATTTGTAGCAAAGGATGCTGAGCTACCTGGATCCAAAAATGCGTAAGTTGTGACTGTCTTGGTTCCCTTCTGCGCCTTAATGCACACAGGAATGATGGAAAGGACACAATCTTCCCTACCGACCACAGTGACGTCACGGGTTTCACCTGTATGTACAAAGGCACTTGATACAGATTGCTGTTCACAAATTTCCTTCACTGGTTCTTGTTTGTCCTTGGTTGCAATATGTAAATGTGGAGTGAAATCTTAAGCATTCTTGACACGGAAGCTTCCGTTTGCAGCTGCTACTCATATGTCCATGCTTCAAACATGCAAAACACAAACCTTTGCTCCTCAAGAATTCAATTTTGTCTTTATGGAGCTTGCTCTTGAATTTTTTGCAAATTGTGAGGTTGTGTTGCTCTCCGCCACAATAAATACAAGGTTTGCTGGTACTCTCTGCCAATGTCAGTTGTGTTTTTGAAGAGACATGTTTGTTATCTTCTGTCCTTTGACACAACAGATGTTGTAAACACCTTCTTTGGTTTGAATGATTCCGTGCATTGTTGCTTAAATTTGGGTTTTGTGGGTTCTTTCGTGGCTATGGTGGTGTCCTTTAAGTTTCCATAGAGTGGGTGTAAAAGGTACTTAACCTGTTGGTTCAGAAAGTCAACAAAGTCCTTAAATTAAGCTCTTTTCTTGGTCCTTTCTTGCAGGTCACAGGCAGACTTTCTCCACCATTCTTTAAGCTTGTATGGCAGTTTATTTGCCAGTGACTTTATATTAGCTGTGTTGTCCAAATCTTCCAGATAGCTAATATCTGTCATTGTGTTGGAGCAGCCAGTGAGGACTAATCCAAAAGATTGAAGAGCAACCCCATCTTCTGGTTTAATTGTTGGCCAATCCAAAGCCTCTTTAATGTAGGCGTCCGAGATCTTGAAGTCATCTCCAAAAAACTCCTTTAACATCTGTTTAGCTTTATTTTACCCTGCTGAAGATTCCATATGACTGCAGCTCTTAACCAACTCATATGGTTGTCCATTTGTGTATTGTAGCAAAAAGTGAAGTCGATCACGATTGTTATCAGTGCGACTTTCGATTCCATGTTCAATGGCACCAATAAAAGATCTGTATTCCAATGGGTCTCCATTAAATATTGGTATGTTGAGATCTGGAAGAAGTGATTCCTTATGGTTCTTCACCAGATATTCTGTGACACAGGCTTGTTGTGCGATAGCTTGGCATAGTCCATCCAGCACTGGCTTTTGCTGGTCTCTTTGATCAACCTCTGGTGCAGATGTGGGCATTTGAACATGTGCAGCTGGAACATTGTGTTTAAAGCTGGCTGCTTTAAAGGTGTTCTGTAATAATGACTGAGCTGTAGGTTTTATATCTGCTATACTGTCCTGATCAGCTTGAAAAATGCTGTTGTTTTCTCGAGCATTGTCATATTTCTGCAAAATCTTCATCTTAGCATCAGATTCAGCTAACACGGTTTGCATTGCATGCATTTCCTTCCTTGCCTTTAAAGCAGCTTCAAACCTCTTTTGTTGAGCTTCAATCTCTGCTTCTCGTTGCTTTTCTTCGGCCTCTAGTTGAACCCTTCTGAAATTTTTTTCTGCATGCCACTCCGCTTCTTCCTTTTCAAATTCCAGCCTTTCCTGCAAAGCTGCTGCCTTTGCCTTTAAAGAAGCCTGCTTCTTCTGCCTTTAATCTTATAGAAGAGGATGAGACTGAGCTTCCGCATTGTGAGGAGGATCTACTTTTCTGTCTGATAGTCTGCCTTGATGACAAGGACCTACTATCTGCAGGTGCTACCTGTTTGTCACACTCCTCAGCCTGCTCAACACGATTCAAAACGTCTTTCATCCATCCCTCACAACTCCAAAAGAAGTCATCCATAGCATCATGCTTCTCCTTGCAGTTCTTTTGATCAATCAAATAATCTTCCTCATCCATGACCTTTTGCAGACCAGAGTTCAGCTCTTTAAACTCTTCTTGCAAACCACTAAAATCAATATGAAGCTTATTTTTAAAAATGTTAACATTTGCGTCATTTTCCATTAATTGCTCAATTTGCTTCTTCAGGCTTGACAACTGGGCTAGCTTAGCCCTGCGTGCTTGGATAATTCTAGCCTTGTGTTCTTCTGCAGCCTTCTCGGTCATTTTTACCATCCGTTTTTCACTATCTCGTTCATTCATAACACGCTGAACTTCCACGTCCCATAGATAATAATGTCAACAGCACGTAGCATTCCAATTCGTAATTCCACAGAGCAACGAATAGGCTGCCTCATTTTATTCTTTACTCACGTACTCAAGCTGCTGCCATCCTGCCGCATCTATTAACAAACTGTCTCCACCACGAAGTGTCATTCGTTATCCATCAAGTCCTTTTCCAAAGTGCCATCTGATTTCCTGAAATAATTCCTCATAAGTCAGATTGTTCCAAGTCAATGCAGTGCACATAGAGCTAGTTTTTTGACTAATGTTATTTCCTAATTAATGAAGCCATAAGCTTGACGCTCTCCATGTTTCCTCTTTTATCCACGTCTCCACTACGAATCGAATAAACAAACTGGATCTTCTTGAAAAGTCTAACTGTTTTACTCAAAAAAATAAAGACAATACAAAAGTAACGTATCCACAAACTGTAAAGAGTAAAGAAATTAATATGAATGAATGAGGTCAAAAAACTGTGTGGATCCACTCCAACTCTCTGACTCACCGCTGAATAGCCACACCCCAAAACTCCTTAACTGTCTAATAAGCAATTACATATGCAAACTTACTAGAGGGCCTTAGTATAATGTCTAATATTACAATTACTTATGCATAACAGTTCTTAACCAGTAAATAGTAAATTTTATTCTAATAAACTTGAATTATCATCAAAAATAGAAACTTCCTCTATCCTAAATAAAGGTCTAAAATCAAATTAAGGCTTCTATATATGGTTTGATGCATGAATGGGAATAATCTTATAATTTCTTCTTTTTCCTGTTGGATTTTCCTGAAAATTACTTTCTTTATCCAAGAACCTGCTGCACATTTTTTTTTTTTACTTTGAGCCTTTAGAACATAAAATCAGAATCTGTCAAAATCAGATTCAGCAGGTGAGACCTCAGAGAAAAACAGAAATTGGTGTCGACCAAGAAAAGCCTGATTATACATCGCTCCTGACCAGTTTTCAAATGATTTTCTTTCTAACTTAGCAGCCATGAGCAGTCATGAAATAAATATATTAAAACCCTTGTATCTATAAAAGGCACCATATTATTGTAGTACAGTGCTAAACAAATAAGGGAGATGGACTGGAAGAGAGGAAAAGAAGCATCAGCAAATAGCTATCTGGTTATCTTCTGGTTGCTGAAATATATATTCATTTATTCCACTAAAAGGAATAAGAGCAAAGTGAGTTTCGAAACCTTTTTTTGGCCTCACTGAATGACTCACTGATCAGAGTTAAATGGCTCAACAACAACTACAACAAAATGAATTCTCTAGAAGTGGTTAGGGCCAGAACCAAATTTGAAGAAATGAGCACTAACTCAAGCTCATTAGCTCCTTTACCAACTCGTACTCCAATTTCGTGCCGATGAATTGCCAGCTCATCCTTCCTTTCCATTTTATACCAGTACATAAAATAATTTGTACCTGTGTTCTTTATAGTGTATTATACTGAATTCTCTTTGCAGTTATGCTATTTGATGAAACATAGAGGTAAAATCCCTTCAAATCAAACTTTGATTTCATATTATTCTTCAAAGTTTTACATAGCACATTCGTTATATGGAGCATAGATCTATGTTTGGGCCTGTTGATCTTAATTTTTTAGAGATTATGACCTCTAATTTAACCACAATAACTCTGAGCAACCTCTTGCTGGTAATGTTAATTTTAAGAGTCACAACAACATTTCCTCAAAAGTACTATCTTAAAGAAAGTTGTTTTAAATACCTGGTTGTTAAAGTGGTTACAAAACATCCTGAGTTGATGAGTGGTTGGTACAAAATGCCCAGTGGCACAGTGGCAAAAGGCTCATTTTTGTACCTGAAAAAGGTTAGGTAGGAAAAGACCTAAACTGCGAATGCGCAAAATGAAGAGGTGGAAAAATGACTTTAAAAAAGTCCAGAAAAACTTTTTGTCTTACAGAATTTCTAGAGTTAGAGGACTTGCACACCTTCATAATATTGATTACCTGTCTCATATTTGTACATTATGATCCCCCCTTCAATAACACCAGCTGTCCTCTAATCGTCAGCTAGAGAACATCGCTTGTGCTGCTCTCTGCATAAATGATACTTCATCACATTGGAGGCTGAAATTTTGTGCCCCACAACGCAGTACAGCGCTCTTAGGGTTTTGTTCTCATTAGCAGCCAAAGACTACCCATTCCTGGGGGGCACAAACCAGCCTTGCTACGTGCTGTGGGCAGGGACATAGCTCCGTCCCCAGTCTCTGTGACATTTCTAATGTCACGCACAACTGTTCCCCCAGTGTGAGCCGTGGTTTCTAACCACATGTGATACCTGGAGGCCTCCAGGCTATAAATGGTGTTTTATCTCTGTTCGAGTAAAACACTCAGGTGTACACTCGCTGCAGTTTTCTTTGCACACACCCACAATCAGCATTCCATACGTCTCCTCTGTTGACATCCTTCTTCCTTGACATTCTTCTAACCTTTCCTAATCTTTCTCTTGACACTTCTTGATCTATCCTTTGGCTTTTTATATTCAAACCCACAGGCTGTGTCAAAAGCCTTGAAATGTCAAATGAAGAAGAATGATAAACACATATTTGATAAAATCAACAATTCACCTTAATCTAATTTGTGGGAAATGAAAGGGGTGTCCCACAGGATTTAATTGTGTTCTGCCTTTTTAAACAAAACCAGAACATGGGTCTGACCTCAACAGTTTAGGCCAATAAAGATATTTGTTTGCGGGACAGCAGAGGATTAATAAAACCCTGGGTCTTTATTCAACCCATCCATCATTGCGTTCTTGGTGGTGACAGGAAGAAGCTATTGTTTCCCCCTTTGGGTTATGATGCTGCTTTCAGGTTTCACCGGTCTTTATACTGTGGCTTGTCTCAATCTAAGGTGGTCCCAATCAAAAAAAAAGTTGCATTTCCCAAATGGAATAAAGGTTTCAACTATCTCAGACTGTGTTTTGAAGAATTTCTGTTTAATGTAGAATAATAATCTACTTCCTTTGTTATATAAAAAGAAGTGTCAAAAATAGATTAAGCAGGGTGTCATGCTTAAAGCTTAAACTTTAACTGGTGAAGGTAAGTGTTCAAATGCATCTATGAGACTCTTATTCTCAAGTAAGATCTTGAGTTTTTGAGTTGTCATGTTGTGGTGACAGAGGCAGCTCACAGACTGCTCGTTGCATCAACACTCTGTTAAAAAGCTTAGAGGCTGGTATAGGCGTAGGAATCAGTGGGGACAGGGGGGACGTGTTTCCCCCAAAAAATTATACCACGGAGAAGAAAAATACTTGGTTTTGAAATCTTTACCTCACATGCTTTTATTGTGAAAGCGCATGGCAGCGTGATGTCACTGACTCGCCCGTCCTTTAGTTGCTCTGAGTGTTTGGGACGTGGGGCAGATGCGGGAGACTGCGGTATCAGCTACAGTCTGATCAGAGACCTCTGAATGAGATGAAACTCTCTGTAGGGAATGTTGTCATGAATATGGCTGATTTATAACGTCTTGTTGTTAGTTTACATTTATATTTAGAAACCAAATCTTTTAAATTAAGTCATCTTAATCCTAGGATGGGCACCAGTCCATTACTGAACTGTTAATGTTGTCAGTGTTTCCAAGTAATGGCAACAGCATCAAAAAAGTTTGTCATCTTATTTCAGCAAAATGCCACCACCAAAGAAAAGGTTTAAACAACAGCAGGACTAACTTTGTTTTCTTAAAAAGAGTGATGTCAGTGTGAGTAACGGTTACACATCACGAGGTCTTAATCAAACTCGGCTATTTAACATGTCTGACATTACATTAGATATTATTTGCAATAATGTCTCATCAGGAGAATGATAGTACAGAAGTAGTGAGGCAGTTGAAGCAATAAAAGGTGGAGAGACGGAGGAAGCTCGGTTGAGGGCTTAAATGATTACTGATAAAAATATTATTAGAGCCACGGGGAGCTTCAGGGTGAGGTAAGGTTTAAAAATCACATTAATGATAGACCAGATCCAGAAAGGAGAACAGGCGAGGACTGATGTCAGGTTGATTTTTTTGTAAGATATTTTTTTCATTATTTCCACAGTACTATGAAGGTTTGGGTTAGGATATGAGGTTATCAGCTGCACTAGAACAACTGCACATTTATATGGTGAAATGCTACTCCATGGTAACCGATAGTTGGATTTTATTCCCCATTTATTTTTAAAATGTGCCACCGTTATGCTCAGGAGCGGTACCTTAGACATGCATCTCTGAAGCTATTTTGTATGTTCAGGAGCAGCAATGCAGCAGCACAAACAGAAAAAGTAGAGGATGGTACAGGGCTTGAGGTGAGGTCTTAAAATAAATCAATGAACACTTTAATGTCAGGGTTAGGTTATACTATGAACAGATCTGACAGTGTATGAGCCTAAACACATCTGCAAATCAGTTAAAAATCTTTATGTATGAAAAAAGCCTCAACAGATGCTGCTTTTTTATCTTTTGTAAGTCAAGATACTGTATATTACCATGTGTCGTAATGCCATGAAGGGACATCAAGGGTTTGAGGCATTTTTGACCAATAAAACATTTTAAACCATTTACAGATCTGTGAGGTTTCCAATATTCAACCCCCCCCCAATGTTTAACTCGTTCCTACACCCTTGGAGGCTGGATATAGCGCCATCAGTTTAAATGGTTTTTGTAGCAGAGTGCAACAGCAAAGCTTTCTATTGACTCTAGACCACATGTCATCACCTCTACTTTAACATGTGAAACACTTAGCATGATCAGTCCTAAACTGGATAATTATACACCATAGTTTAAAATTTAAACCTTCATTATATTCATGTAAAGATAAAGAAATTGAATTTTCAATGCTTTTTTTGGAATTAGGACTACTTTAGATTGAGGCAAGCATGAAAACTAAAATACATTGTCTAGTTAAACCTGAACTGACTTATTCTTCCCTGATTTTTCAGATTTCTTTAAAACCCTATTTGTAATTTGTGACACCTGTACTCTATTAGTGAAACAATAGATTCTTAGCTTTCCCCAAAATATTGACACAACATAGTCTTCTCTACTTCCCCTAAACCCAATAACGTCTATTGTTTCGTTTCGTTAGCTGGATGCATAGTTACAGACCTACAGTTTCTTTGTGCCTCCGAACATAAATGGTTTAAAATCATGAATAGTTTTTTGACAGGGGGAGTTACTCAATGTTTCACCACAGCTAGCTGTGAACAGACATTAATGATTTAAAATCTGTTAACAGAAAATGTTAGCTGTAGACTACAGGCGCTCTCTCTATAACACACAATCCAAATGTTCCTGGTGAACTTTTGGACTGAAAAGAAAAGCTACAACCTGTACACCAGGGCCTTCATCCGGGGTAAATTTCTATCCTATTAACCTGTATTTACCGTGGTTAATGCCGAGGAACATGAAAAGCGCCTTCGGACGAGAAATATCATGGCTTATTTAAGTCCACCAAGGACTACCATCTGAATCTGCTGTCACTGTCCTTGCTAATAATCAAGAACAGCGAGCATGAAGAGATTTGAGTCCCCCACACTCTGGTTGACAGGCAGTAATAGCAAGCAGGCACGTGGGAGAACAGCCAAAAAGCAATTCTTGGATATGTTTAAGTTTTTCTTCTTGTTTCATGTGCTCTCTTTTGGTTCCCTTTTTATGCCCATAGTGCAACTCTGCTGTTGACGTCCCCTGCAATCCCTTTGGTACAGTAAAAACATCTCTCCGCAAATCTGGTCTGGAGGTACAACATTCCTAAATAAAAGGCTATTGTTTTTCTCTTAGCGGCACAAGAGCTTTCAATGGGCCTGTTTCAGTGTTCAGGAAGTTAGGCAATATGTCCACTGAGTCAACTAATCCACCATAGCATTTCCATCTGCTAGGATTCAGTCATCAAGAGGGAAATGTGCTAAAGAATGGGATACGTGGCCCTCTTTCAAAGAAATTTCACTCTTTTAAATCACGAGTTTATCTTCCAACTGACATTTTTTCGTTATTCAGTTACACTCACTCACCCACTGCGAGCCATGCAATGCATAATGTTTACATGGATCCACCTGTGTTGCCCCCGTTCGTTAAATTATTCAGCCCACCAGACGTCTCAACAAACAAGAACAAGCTAGTGTGGTTAATGCACCAAAGCACAATGTAGCATTCATTCACCTGGGTTGCAGGGTACCGAACATGGTGCAGAGCAGATCTAAGGACAGACAAAGGTTTTTTCAGCCAAGAAAAGCCACATATAGACATTAGGGCCACCGGTGGGATTCATTAGCACAACATGCTGGAGCCACATAAAGAGGTATGGACACAGAAGCAACACTTTTGCAAGAAAATGTTTTTTCATTCCTATGAAAACTGTTTTAAAACATGATTTCAATTAGGAAATATTGATAAATAAGACTGGAGTTTTCTTTTCTTTTTAGGTAGAAAACTACAACCTCAAGCCTTCTAGATTAGATGTGCTGATTTATTAAATACAGGAAGTGTTTTAATTAAGGTTTGCAATGTACTTCATCTACCACTGATTTTCTGAGGACATCTTTAAAGGTATCCCGGCCCATAATGCATTTAAACCCCATTTTTATTATGGAAGAAATACATCAAAATAGAAAATATAATTAAAAGCAAGAGAATATATAATAAATATAAAGCATATGTTAATCTACCTGGACTACTTTTGCTCAGAACTAGGCTTGTGGACTAAGGTCTCACCAGGAGATTAAAAATCCATTTTAACATGGATAGTCTCTGCAGGGAATTAGAAACAGTAAAGAGCTCCAAATAGCTTAATTTACTGGCACCACAGCATCTATGCACATGTACTCCCAGCTAGGCAAAAGCACACACAGCTCCAAATTGTGCACATGGTTGCTGGCGGACCGAGGAAAATTGTGAGTTATTAGGCTGTAGATAAATAATTCAAATAACAGCTGATACAGAAAATAACTACAACCTTGTTTGAAACTCAGCATGTTCAGTCATGCAGGTTTCTTTCTCTAACAACAGCAAAGTTAAAGAATAACGGGGTCAAGACAGAGATCCAGCGGTAACCATACTAAAAGGAAGAAAGCTAACATCATGGGAAATTCTTCAGAAACTGGCAACTGCACCAATGTCTTACAGTAATCTGTTAAGGTGTGGTTGCTTTTGATTTCTATGAAATGTAAACACAGAGACAGCAAAACAATATCTTCTTATGCTGGTTTCCTGCTTTATGGCACAGATTTAAGGGATGCTCTTCGTTGGGGTTAGCTCTATCCCACTTCCCTGGAGTTTAACTGAGGAAAAATTGCCAAGTTTGGATTTTCCATTTAGGAAAAAATGAAACTGGTTTCTTTTAACACCCTCTTGAATTAAACCAGTTTTGCCCGTTGTTGCAGAGGTTGACTGTGGGTTGACAGACAAAGTGACATAAGTAAGTGATGAATCACACTCATTTGCTGAGTGAATCATTAGGTTTAGGTCATCTTGATAAGAACAGGCATAGATAACCTTTGCCACCCTATCTATGGGATACAAAGACCTGATATACATTTCTTCTACAATGAGTGGCCAAACACCCAAACAAAACAGTGGTTGATAAGAGCAGGCGTAGATAAGGTACTGATCTCCCCACAGGAGGTCTAGAATGTACTTCTTTGCATTTAAAAACGTAAAACATGCTCAGGTATCACCACCAGCACAGCCATCCCCCCAAACCGAGCCAACAAAAAACATATGTGATCCTAAACAAGTCAATCTTTTTAATGTTACCACTGTTGCTTGTGTCCATCCTTTAGAAGGTAGAAAGTTTCAAGCTCTGTGAAACTGTGAAAAGTCCCATCACCGAATATTTAGATGAGTAAAGAAGAAGCCCAAAGAGTTGGTGAGCAGCAGAGTCAACATACATAATGGTGACATTACAGAAAGTTACCTTTTTCATCTGTATCTGCGATAAACTATAGCGGTTATAGGCCTAGGGAGAGAGAAAACACAACGTGAAGAGATATATTACATTATTATTTGCTTGTTTTGTTATTGAAACACCTTGAACGATTCTACATTCTGCCATGTTCCAACTGCATACTTCAACACACTTTTAATGAGGATTTTATGCGATAAGCACCCTAACCCAAATGGAACGCAAAGGATTCAGATTTTTTTTATAAAACATCTAAAGAGCATGGTATTTGTATTTGTCCAACTTTATCATAAATACCAAGGGTTATGGATACGTTTAGAGCAGGGTTAGGTTATAAAACAATGTATAAACTATTCAAGCCATCATCTTACAATAGGAAAAAGGAACTGACATTGTAACAGAGCACCAAGGCTTCACAACATTAGTCAAACAAATAATTGTGATATACCACTTGACAGCTGCGATGTTATCGACTGTGGTTGACCTCGATTCTTCTCACTCTTTTTGTTGTCCTTTACAACAATAACCCAACTCCTTTCTGGGAGCTTTAGCATTTTTCGACTGAAATCCGTAGCAAGGTGTGCATCAACTGCGGCGAACGACCATACATCTCACCAAATACATTATTTACATGAAGAGCTTCCACGCATCTCCTTTGAAATGTTATAACATACCAAAAATTGCATCCAAACAGTCCTTTGACATAGTGATTTTGAAATTGCAATGCCGATTACAATTTTACATATTGTGCAGCTCTCCCCGGAACACACCATCTAAACTATAAAAACATAGTGAGGGCAGCATCATGCTGTGGGGATACGTTTTTCTTACAGGGACAGGAAAGACCTGTTGGAGCCTATAAGAGACGTAAGACTGGGGCGGAGGTTCACCCTTTAGCAGACAATGGCATTAAACATACAGCCAGTGCTGTACGATTAAAGCATAGTCATGTGTTCAAATGGCCCAGTCAAAGTCAAAACTTAAATCCAAGTGAGAATCTGTGGCAAGATTTAAAAAAAATCCATCCAATCTGACTGAGTTTGAGCTATTTTGAAAGAAAAATGGACAAAAATGTCAGTCTGTAGATGTGCAAAACTCATACAGACATACCACAAATGACTTGCAGGCAAACCTGAACACATATTCTCACTAAATTACTTTAAAGTTTGTAGGTGGAAAAGTTCAACAGGCCTGAATGGCTCTGCAAGTCTGCTAAAAAGGAGAGCATCCCATTATTCCCTCCTAAATCATGTGAGACAATGTGTGGCATTTAATTGTAACATTTTGGAATTAAAATATAATAATTATTATAATGTATAATTTCACACTGGTGACTCTAGCCTACACATGAATCTGCTGGGACATAACTGTTGAAAGAGGAATAAGTTTAAAAGGCTAAGAGTAAAAAGGCTTTCAGCATAGAAAATTCAACCTCAGTTTGACTGTCTGCAGTCTGGCTGGCATTCAAATGAGCTGCCGCACATCATAAAACCTTATGATAAAATGATAATGCTCGTCTCTATCTTTTAATGACATCTTTGCCAATAATTAATGACTATCCTTTGAATGTTCCAAACTTTCATCCCCCTCCTAGGGCTAATTAGTACCTCTCAGTTTTAGTGCAGTGTGGATAAACACACACCTCTGCAGACTGACATGTGACCTCCTGGTGAACTACATTGCAGTATCCCCACCCTCTCCGCACTCTTTCATGCTCCACACTTTAAATCCTCTGAATTTGGGAGAAGTCAGCACGAGGTCAACTTTACGGAAGAAAGATAGGGGAAAATACTTTTACTCAGTCATTGTCACTTAATGCTTTCCACTGTTTCGTTGCTTCTTCATCTCATCTTTCTTCCGCATCCCCAGCTCACAGCTAGGGCAAACGTCACTGCTCACAAGTGAAGATTACAGACTCCTCATGAATTAAAAATGGATACACTTATTGTTGTGTAATATAACAAGCTGGCCTACCGTGAATGAATGTCTTTTAAGAAGATCAGGAGAGCACGTCATCACTCACATGTTTCAGGTGAGTTGGACATGTTTTAGTGAAACTGAGACAGTCGTGTTTAGGATGTGCATGTTTTTGCATCTCACCTGAGAGAGGAGCTTATTGTTATCGTCCTCCAGTATCCGGACCTTCGTCTCCAGCTGCCTGATGTAGTTGGAGGGGGGATCTGAAAACGAGACGGAGAAGTGATTAGCATTTCAAACACCTCCAGCGGGAAAAAAAGGCAGGTAGGCCCGTGGTGCAAAAAAGGTTGCTGTGCAATAAGACTACAAAAAAAACAGAACTCTTTCTGCAAGAGTGCCCTCTAAATGGTTTAGTTTACGATTTAAAGTAATGCTGTTATGTTTACAACAGAGAACTGACCTTTTACTTTCAAAATAGCTCGACTTGAATTAAACTGCAACTGAAAACAATATAGACTTGATTATGTTCAAGAGTTTTTTTTTCTATGGCTGTTTGGAGCATAGAGCGGTGATGCCCCTCCCCCACCTGTTACTGTGTACTGCCAGTCAGTTGGCCTAAAGAGAGCTACTACATTTTTCCCTTTCTGTTTTTAAAATAAGTATTATCATACCGTCAGAACTAAAGTAGGGCCAGCCTCTTATTAAGGCAACACTGTTCTCAAAACTGACAGACTACAAGCAACTCTGTTCCACCTGCACAACAAAGGTAACTGTATCTTTTGAACCAATTTTTTCAGCTCTTTTATTTAGTGATTAAATCACTTTGTTCTATGATGCAACAAATAAAAATCATATGTTGCATCTTTAAATCAGATTTAATATACATTAGAATATAGAAAAAAAGGCCTAATTCAGTACCCATAAGATAAAGAGCTTTTCTGAGCAGTCAGTAGTATTGCAATATTACTCATCACAGATGCTAATTCCTATAAGAACTTACTTCTTACTATGAATGATATATCGGCATTAACATCAGTATCGGACAATGTGTCATATTTTTACATATTGGTATTGGTAAAACTGGGCCAATATTAAAAATTTATTTTATATCCATCTTGTCGCTGTTGCTGTGTATGTTTTTTAGGAGGTAGAGGGGAGCAGGTTGATAATGTGATATTTGTTTGGGCATGTGACAGTTATGCAGCGCAGGATTGTGGGGTGTTTACATGAATCAATCTGTAAATATCAGTTATAGGCCATAACAGCACTATTATTATCGGTATCGATATGGGCCCTAATTTTCATATCGGTGCATCCCTACTTCTTACTTATTTTCAGCAGTTCAATCAGCTGTTGTGTCATGAGCACAAAAATAAAAAAGAACAAAAAAAAAAAACAATAACATCAATATTTTCAAACAAACAAAGGCCAAATAATATTTTTCCATAATTAAACCCCTCATAAAAGGTTTTTGCTTTCTTTCTTATTTTTTACTATCAGCCCTTAAAGAAAACAGTTCAAGTTAAAAAGCGGACCTAACTTCAATGTCTTTTTGCAGCTGTTAGCCATTTGTTGCACAAAGTTTATGAGCCAAATATTGTAGCCTAACATCAACATACATTTACTTAGCATTTGTATGCTGACCAGCACTCTCTCTTTTTTATTTTGGTAATCCAGAGCCGTTGAATGCCCTTACATGTGTCCTGCACTGCTTGTTATGCATCAAAAGACACAATTATCACACAACTGAGCTCCACCTTACAAAGCAGCATTCTGTGCTGAATTCAGTTCGAAGGACACACACTGTGTGAGGGAGTGGAGGTGCAGTTTGACTCGGTAGGTGGCACAGAGCCCGCTACCTAAAAGGGTGTGTTTAATCTACGGAGATAAAAGCCGAGTTATGAGGAGTGGCACACTTCTGCGGTGCAGACACATGGCTTTATTTTGCTCTGTTTACTAAGTAGGACTACAGTGGGACTGAGAGAGGGCACACTGATGTAACAAAGCCGGGGCGAATGTTTGTTGATGAGAACAAAAGGCTGCCGTAGGGTAAAAACAAATTTTACCCATCAGTGAGGTGAGACTGACATTATGTTTGTACTGAAATGCTCCACGCCAGCCTAACAGGTCTGTGGGATTTATTGCACAGGTATGATATACCAGGGGGCACTGCAGGACAGACATCAGTAAGCAAAACACCCAATTTGTATTTAGTTTCCCTTTTTCATATTACTGTGAAATACAATATGGCTGTATAAAATCGTGCAACAAATAGATTTACTCAAAGGAATTAGGCATGGAGAAAGTACAAGAACAATAGCCTTGTCTAAAGAACTTTGTAAAAGTATTTACACCTCCTGAACCTTTCTACATTTTGTCAGGTTACAGCCACAAACCAACATGAATTTTATTGGGATTTTATTTTATAGACCAACGTAAGGTCGTGCATAATTGTAAAGTGAAAGGAATATGAAACACAGGTTTTCAAAATGTTTTGAAAGTAAAAATTAGAAAAGTGTGCCTTGTACTTGCATTCCTCTATACCATGTACAGCCACATACTGCTGCAGTTACAGAGGCAAGTCTTTGGAGGTAGGTCTCTGAGCTTTGCTCATCTATAGATCAAAATTCTTGATTATTCTTTTTTGAGAAGTAGCACAAGCTCAGTAAGGCTGGATGGAGAACATCCATTTTCAAGTCTTGCCACTGGTTCTCAAATACATTTAAAGACATGCTAAAGAAAGCAGCTCCGCAGCATGGTGCTGCCACCACCATGTTTCACAGTGGGGATGGTGTGTATAGCTTTCTTCCAACAATGGTTTTTTGTCAGTCTTCCATTAAGGCCATGTTTGTATAGCGCCTGATTAATTGCTGTCCTGTCATCAGGTTCTTCAACCTGAGCTGTGGATATCCAGAATTACAGTGGGCAAAATCCTGCTTTAAACTTCTCCACAACTTTCTTCCTGACTTGTGCTGTGCTCCTTAGTCTTTGTGATGCTGTTTGTTCAGTAATGTACTCTAACAAACCTCGAAGGCCTTCACAGAACAGACGGATTTATACCAAGATTAAATTACACACAGCTGGACCCTACTAATTAGGTCACATCTAAAGGCTATTGGTTACACTGTATTTGATTTAGGGGCGCCAGAGTAAAATAAATGCCATCCTTTTCAGGAAGTAATTAAAATATTTTACAGTTTGAAAACCATTTGTCGTTTACCTCTTCCCACTATACACAACTTCGTGTTTATATATCACATAAAATCCTTTAAAAACACATTGGATTTTGTGGTTGTGATGTGAACAAAAGTTCAAGAGTAGTGAATCCTATTGAGAGTCACAGCAGCTGCATTTACAGTCTGTCCCGTTGACGTTTACGAAGAGTCCGTGCAGCTTGTTAACTAGAGGCCGGACACCTACAGCAGGAGGCTGGAGTACCCAGAACTGGTAATCCTCTCTAACTGCCTTGTGACCCTCTAATCTGTAGTCATCTGCTGGCCTGACATGCAGCCAGATCTCAAAGCTGATTAGGACGGAGGCTCCTCAGCCTTCAGTCATCACCAGCACGCTCAAACAACAAAAAGGTGTGTGTGTGGTTGTGTGTGTGTGTGTGTGTGGGAGGGGGTTTGGGGGGGGGGGGGGGGGGCTCTGAAAGAGGGGGGGGTTTGGGGGAAATAAACACTGGTGACAATTGGTCACAATCCATCCCACTCTTTACTATTTAAGGTATGCAATCAAAAAGAAAAACGAGTGTACTTTTGTTTTACAGTAGCCACTATAAATGCATCTAATGTGTGAAACTCTTCAATCACAAAACAGCATCATCCCACTTTTCTTCCCACAAGAATTGAGCTGACCCAGCATGAGATTCTCATAGTATGATAACTTTGAGTAAATATACCCTGTTTTTAAATTATATATTGATATTAAAAAATATTCAAAAACAAAAATGTATAAAATGGTCTAAATGCATTTATAAAACAACAACAATTACTTAAATTGAAGCCTAACTGATATAAAAGATAGTGATTACTGCAGTTCTAATAATGTTATAGACAGCATTTAGTAAATGTTTAGAAAAAAAATTAACCTTTGCATACCTTAAAAAGCGGCAACTGGCCCATGCCTAGCTGAACATGCAAAACTCTCAGCTTTATTTTATGGATCTGGCACAGTTCTGCAGAGGAAAGCATCGTCACCTCAGAGGTCCTGGTTTATGCTACAGTTCAAGCCTTTCCGTGTATATTTGCAAGTTCTCCCCACATTGTAAAAACATGCATGTTAGGTTAGATTGTTATTCTAAATCGGCCATAGGGATGCATACGATTCTGCATGGTTGTCAGTTTCTACATGACTGACCCCGTAGTGGCTTTATAGTTGGATTGTAAGTTGTGGCCTTTAAATATGAGCAAGGGAGTGTTCAACGCATTCCAAAACACATACACATCCACAAGGATTATGCAACTCTCTGCCATTCTTTAACATCAGGGCTCCAGTCATCCTAATGGAAGAAGGTTGAGGAAATGAAATGTTCCCTTTAGCACCTCCCTCGTCACTCCTTAATCCCTCAGGCATTACATATTTTCCTCCTCAACAACTCCAGAGAACGGCTTCAAATCATACCAGGGTTTCACTGTTGATATGAAATGATTATGTTTTCCTTCTTGCACATATGGAAATTATTAATGTTGGTGATGTTACTTCTAGTCTGGTTTAAGCTTAATGCAATATTTTGAGCGGCTCAAAGGGTTACCAAAAGGTCCCGTGAAGATGCAGACTATGCCCAGCTCAGTAGTAAACAGTCTGCAGACATGTGTGAGTACAGGACAAGGTGAGGCACAGCCTGGTGCAAGCCACGTCACTCTGGATAGCGTCACAGCCACTGTGACCCACTTCCACAGGTCCCTCCCTCTTTAACTCTGCCCCACTCCTCATTTCTCTATGTTTTTTTCTGTTTTTACTACATCCTTTTATTATTTCTGCTCTAACCATTGTATTCTGTGCTTTTTGAAAACACATGATGATTTCCAGACTGTCCAGCAGAAAACTGCCCTATGCTGTACCAAACAACAAGAAAGTTCAGCTAAAAGAAATCCAAGCCATGATCCTTTAAAGGGTCCTGGCCTCCACTGACCCTGGTTTGATTTCTCCTGGGCTCCAAAGCATCCCATATCCATCTGTCCAAAAAGGCTAATCAGCTAATCTTGCTTTTTCTGCAATGCTCCACAGTTCCTCTTGGACATTTCTCAAGTAAAACAGTTGCAGTTCCTCTTAAAACTGGAGCCAACTCCACACCCAGAATATGAATAATAGCATCTGTAGAAATATCACAGCATGGAGAAGTTGCGTAGTAGAGCATAAACTCAACTTGAACTCAGCTAAGCCTTTTTAGACAAACAATATCACAATTAGGCCTTCATGTGTTAAAGCAATGTAATTCAGATATTAAGGAAGGTTCATTAAAGCTTTATCTTACAAATACCTACCTACACCAGAATACCTGTCTTACAATAACTATTTGGGACACAAATGTGTTTTGGTGCAAAATGTGCAAGTCAGCCCCAGAACAATCCAGCCATCAAAATGCCCTGACCTCACTAACAGAAAATTTGTTATCAAAGCTGAAAAGGTAACCTGAATAAGCTACATCAATTCTTTCAGAAGGAATCGGTCAGAATACCAGCAAACTATTGTGAGAAACTTGTGGAAGGCTAACCAAAATCTTCATTCCAAGTCATGCTGCTTAAATGGTAAATGGAGTAGTCATACTGACCACTCACCCACCCTGGAGCCACATTCACCAATTTGTACTCACAAACTAATCGATACACCAATATGCAGATCTGTAGGCAACTTGGGGTTAACTGCCTTACCCACGGAAACATCGACACATGACAGAAGGAAGTTGGGATTGAACCCACAACTTTCCGATTGCAGGATGACTACTCTACAAACATTTGGTAAGCCTAGGTGACCCACAATAGGGATGATTTAGTCAGTTTTAATGTCAGACACTGAGAAAAAAAAAAGAGTAAACTCTCTTTTAATACAGTGTATAAAAACATCTGGTTTCAGGTGTAGTTAAAAATAAATTTCAACGTCAGGACACGACACTTGCTGTGAATTCGCGCTATCGAACTTAGAGAAGAACTAAACCCAAAATATTTTTTTTTTTGCAGATAAACTGGGCCTTATCTTTATGTTACTGTGCTATTTTTTTAATGCCATGTAAATTGTTTAGTTCTGCAATATTTGTCCTCAAACCTGGTTGAACAGTGGTTACTGCAGTTGAATTTTCCTATTGGTTCAAATGGTACAGCTTGGTACATGCTCATGTCACAGCCCCCGCATTCGAGTATAAAACCATCTCACTCAGACACATCCCCGTAGAGTCAGGAGTTGGAATTGCTCCCCCACAGCCTTGGCAGCACTGGCTTTGGGCATTGCCAAGTCAGCGCCTTTAGCCAGCGGCTCAAACGATAAGGCTCAGGCCCGCTGGATGATGAGAGGGGTGAAAAATCCTCCACCTCAAAAGATCTATCCAAGGCAGAACTACCAGCGTCGCTATGCTCACTCTCCATGTTTCAATATACCATATTAAGCTAGCTGCCACTTTCCCTCGTCCTCCTGACCACACCCCTGCCTAACCTCCTCCACTCAACCCCACACTTGGCACCGCCCACTTTGGTGGTATTTGGAGTTATTCTTTTACATAGGGTTTAGTTACACTTTCACTAAACTTATTTGGGTAATATCTGCATACCTTAATAGTTTTAGAACAACTTTCTCATCAACATTATTACTCAAAACACTCACAATACAACAGATGTAAAACTACCACATGAGTCATTGCCTTCATTCAGAAGCAATGACACATGGGAATTTTAAGCTTTTTTTTATAAGCAGTGCAAACACAAAAAACAAAAAAAAAATCAGTGCTATTTAGTGCTGCTTGTACACATTCTCTATTGAGTTAAGTTGCCATGTCCTTCAGTCATCTCAAGTGGCTTTCCGATGTCTTTGATTGATTATTTACACATTTATGTATAGTATATAATATTTTGATTACAATAAAACAAAAAATGCTTGCATTGGTGAAACCATACCTTCTTTAAATTAGCTGCATGCCTTTCCCTTGATCTTTTCACAAATTGCACATCATGCCTTTTGGGGACATGCCACAAATCCCATTATGGGACAGTGGGTGGGGAAGAGCTTAATGTAGGTGGAAACATGCTTGTCTACTAGAAGCCAACTGAAGACCCCGGATAAATACCATGGTGTCAGGAATGCTGGTAGGAGAAGTTGCAAGAATTAAAACTTAGTGCGAATGTACAGTATTTGTGAATAGTAAAATTAAGCAGTAATTTGATGCTGGGGGGAATGACACAAAACCATCCTCCACTCTCTGGACTTGAAGGTCTTTGCAACATCAAAGTAGCATCGGTAAAATACTTCAGTTAAAGCAGAACCACGCGTTGGAATCCCCTCATGTTTTCAAGTCCAATCCCAGAGCAGTTTTGAAGCCTAAAGCATACTGAAATCAGCCTTCTTTTATTATTCCTGGCTCAGCTCTGGCTTTCATCTCATATTTACAGCTGTATGTCAGTGTTTTAGCACAGAGCACAGTATTCTCTAAGCAATGTGTGTACAAATGTGTGTGTGTGCACTTGTGAATGCATATGTGCAGCATTTGTAAGTCAGTAGAGTATCTGTGGGTTTGAATGGGTGTCTAAGCTGACAGCGTGAGATTGTGTGGGAGGAAGGGAAAATGTGCAAAAGGGTTTGTGGAAGAAAGGGGATTTTTAAACCCATCTGTGATTACACTTTGTGTTTGTGTGCACGTGCGTGTGCACGTGTGTGTGTGTGTGTGTTCAAGGCAGGACCAGGTTGGGTCAATTACCTCAAGATGTTGAAGAACGAGCTAAAATTGTCCAAACCCTCCCTTCACCTTCTGTGCCAACAGCTCAGCTAACCAACAACTTCAACCAAGTGAGTCTGCAACACAATGGATTTATGCTGGGGAGTAAAACTTGAAAAGAAATTCCTTAAAAACATAACCAAAAAAAAGACAGATGTGAAAAAGAAGGTAAAAGAATGAGGCACCATTGCCTCAGTTTACCTCATGGATAAAGAGAGCAATGATCAGTAGAAAGCAAAGCTGGCAGCTATAAGAATATTCTTTCTAGGCCTCATAAGTAAATAACTTTATGTAAGTCCAGGATGTCAAAGTTACTAATCTTCTTATAACACCTTGAAAACATAAGGGACTGCAACACGTTCTTCATTCATGCCGCTTAGTTAAAAAATCTGTTGCCAGAATAAGTAAAGTCCACCATACTCAATGGGACCAAAGGGCAACTACACTGAAGCTGGTCTAATTTCGAAACTAATGTCTAATGCACAATTAATGCAGGTTGTAAAATGCACAGTGTTCTGCTACACGAGGACTGGGCACATTATTCTTACAATACTGTTATTTCTCAATATGTTTTTTTCCGTGTTTAAGAGTTAGCTGACCATCTGGGGATACAAGTTCAATGTTCTGTTATGCAGTCTATGACTGTCCCCAAGTGGTCAATTAATTATTACCTGAATTATCAGAAAGTAGGTCATGATGCCACACAGATGGAGCCACTCTAGGTGCCATGCCTAGATAAATTAATCTCTGTCAGTGCTGACAGACCATATGCTTAGTGAGTCATGAGACTAAGTGATGTTATTATAAGGTGACGTTTGAGCGGCATTATTGTCAATTCGTACACCACTGAAGTGTAACTGAGTAGTTTTAGAGGGGTTTTTTCTAAAGCCCTATAAATCAAAAGGTAGCCTCCCAGAGAATAGACCTAAAGAAATGCAGTGGAAATTTGGCGCAGTGCTGGTGGTGTAGGGGTTAGTGCGCGACCACATATAGAGGCTATAGTCCTCGAAGCGGCCGTCCCGGGTTCGAGTCCCAGACCCAGCGACCTTTGCCGAATGTCACCCCCTCTCTTTGCCCCTCCTTCCTGTCTGCCTACTATCAAAAATAAAGGCCTCTAGTGCCAAACAAATTCTTTAAAAAAAAAAAATGCAGTGGAAATGTTCCTGTTTGCTGAAATGTTTGTTTTCACACAAAGCATAAAAATGTATACCTGTCCAAAATAAAATTAAGACATTATATATTACTAACTCCGCTTAGCATGGACTCCAGAGCTGCTCTGACTCATTTTAAAACAAGACAGTCATGTTAATGGGAGTTAGAAATTCACATTAGGCCATCAGGTGCACCTAAAGTGATCATGAAACTATGCTTTGTTAAAGATAAATATTAAAAATATTTTTAAAATTAAAATACATATTAAAATACGTGCTTTTGTGGATAGTAATATGAAACAAGAACCCAAATAAAGATCAACGGACAACTGGAACAAATGTTTCTGCCCCATACCTATAGTTTTCTACAATACAAATCAGTACAAAGAAAACATAACCTAATATTTTATGCTGTGTCTGTATTAAAGTGCATGTATCCATGGCTACACTCAAAGTTAGTATATGCTTCTTCTGCTCAGCTGGGCAACAATGGGTCAAGGCCAGGGCAAGCTGGCCAGAGCAACAGAGAGAAACAAGTTAAGTGGGTACCCATGATGCATTAATGAGGGGAATGGCAGAACCTGGCAACCCAAGCACGTAAACCACAAGCCCCTTGAAGGGCTTCAAAGGCTCGACTGGCTCATCAGCTGGCAGGGAGCTAACCTCATCTGACAAGACATGGCACCCACTCGGGGGGAGAGAGAGAGCACCTCACCTCACTGTGCACTCTACAGTCTTTTGTGTAGGAGTACAATCTGGAAGGCAAAAAAACGCACATTTGTTACCTATATAAGAATGTAAAACTGTGTGTCTTGCCGTGTAATGACAGCTTAGAATTAATTCATGCTTAAACAGACATTGTGGATGCAGAGTGACATGTCAAAGTTAAAGTGTCAGCTGGATTATGCACCTTGAACCATGACCACAGGATCCAAGCTGTGTTCTCTGCCGAAAAATTATCAAGAAAAAGGCTTTACTGGCAGCTCTCTTTTAATATCTGGCTCCTACTTAAATGACTTTTACACAAAGTTCTTTTAGCAACATTTAATTGTGTTATTCTGTTATGGGTTAAGAGCTGATCAAAATGTGTTTTCAATACTACAGCAACAGAGAAAACAGGGACATTTATTTTAACTAATCTTTAAACAGAAATGATATAATAGAGATTTTTTTCATTCAGAAAACAAAAACTAAGAGCGAGGATCCAAAATTTATAAGGACTTCTCTACCTTCTGTAGTGTCTGCGTAATGCCTTAACAATGAAACTACTAAATTAGATAGGTCTCTCTCATGAAGTCATTTTTTCTTGTTGCTTTTTTAGACCAACCCATTTCTATAGGACCTATATAAGAAGACGAGTGCTTTAAGCTTGGCAGCCTGTATTTGTTTGAGACTCTTAATTTGAAGTAGGAAAGGAAGTAGTTATTGATTTGTTTTCTGGGTGACCAGACACTCGGCTACCAAAGCATTGAAGAATTCCCCACCACTTTACCTCTACCTGGTAGAAATAAAAAATAAAAAAACGGTGACATAGTGACGGACAAGTTAGCTGTTAGGTGCTAACGACGCTAAAGTTGGGATTTGCATCAGAGCTCCCAGTGGGTGCTAATCTAGAGGAGGGTTTTAGTCTTTTTAAAGAATGTTAATCTACTTTCAAGAATTTCAAGTTCAGTCAGAAATATCAGTCATACTGTGGAAACTAAAGGAGTGCCACCCATCACTCCTATTGAGGCTGTTCTAAAAGTAGAGTTGACAAGGTACAAGCAACATGTCTGTTAATCAGCCAGCTATTAGCCAGTTAAGCTATTAACTTAGCCAGCAAATATTAGCTACTTGTACTGCTTCCCTAAAGAGCAAAATGGCAAAAGTTATAACAGTCTGTGCAATAAACTCTTCAACTACATTTAGGGTGATCATTCTTCATTTTTGCTCAGGTCTTCAAATAAAAGTCAAAATAAAGATAAATAAATGTTATAGTTAACATTATTAGATGTGTAAAAATCTATATATAATTGTTACATCAGTAGGAATAGTTGCTACTTTTCTGTTTAAATAGAACAATTACATCATGTTTTTAATTTTTTTGTGTAAGTAGCTTCAAACCATGATTTTTTAATCAATGTTGTCACGACATAATACTGATTTTTACTGGGTATGTTGTTTTTAACAAAGTACAAAGTTATGTGTGAGCAGTCTAGTCTAAAACGAGAACCAAACAGACGGTCACATATTACCTGCTTTATAAATGCGACTGGACCCTCATTTGATACAGCACAAATCAATCAGACCATTAAAGTAAATGCAAGATGACAGGAAGTCATTACTGACCTAATCTAATTACCCGCAATAATCTCATCTCGTTATGTGTGTAATAATGATGTTGCAGCCATACAACATTGCGTGCAGGTCAGGTGGTGATTTAATGAATCAGGACATGTCGAAACTGATGTCTGACTATCTATCGATCAGTCAGTCAACGTTGTCCATGTCAGGGATGAAGAGAGACATTCCTGGTTTATTTATGGGCACTGCAGCAGACAGTGCTGATATCACATATTCTGTCTGGAAAAGTGATGTATTTCTCTGCTGTCTCCTTCGCTTGACATCACCACCTTTCACAGGGTCAGCGGATGTCTCCTTGCGCCTCTAGGCCTACACAGCGGGCTAAAAATATACCTGTATATGTGACAAGTTTGTGTGCATCTATACAGAGTGCAAACATGAACTACATACCAATGTGTTAATGCTTCAGAGTCCTTTAAAAATAAGTTCACTTCTTACTGATGGGGTATTTGCTTTGAGACATCAGCTAAAGCTGTAAAACCTTAATCTTTTGATTAGGCCAGAAGAAAGGCAATCAGCCAGGCAGTTTGGTTTAATCCCATAAAATCAAAGCTGCCGGCTAATATTTGGTCCACAATCTTAATTACAGTCCATGTGTGAGTATAGTGGCTATTCATCACAAGACAAAAACTGAAGGGATTATGTGACATTTGGAAATTGATTAGCTATGAGCTATGGTTCTTCTCTGGGCTGTTGTGCAACATGTGAATTCACCCATGTAGAAATTATGCTGTTATTTAGCAGAATATTCCCTCTATTCATTTTGTACTGTAACCTCTTCTTATTTTTAACCTTAAAGTTTTCCAAGAAGGCTGAAAATGATTTCTATTTGCATTCCCATCAGTTACATAAAGAACTCCCAACATCACACATCCTGGGTGAGGCCCGTCTGATATTAGGTTGTGATGCAACAGTCTGCTAAATCAGACAATCATTCTCTGCTTTTGTACCACGGAGAGGTCGGGTGGCCATATGGCTGCAAAATCCTATCAGCCTTCATACATACCACTATCCTGCAGCTGAATTGATGAAATTGTCTGTTTAGAGGTTTGCAAATCATTTGTTTGCAGGAATAATCTACAGTGCCCTGCATGCTCCTCATACTTCAATACTTGTGCGATAGACCAACGTAAAGTGGTTCATGATTGTGAAGTGGAATGAAAACAGATTGCTAGAAATGTTTTCCACAAATCTAAAAAATGAAGGGTGTGGCATTCATTTGTATTGAGCCCCTTTTTACTCTGAATCCCCTATATAAAATCCAGTGCAGGTGATAGCTTTCAGGGGTTTCCTTATTGGTAAATAGAGTCCACTTTGTGTGACATTTATTCTCAGTAAAAAATCTGGAAACCTGTTTAGAGTAAATGGGAGGGCAGATGGAGCTAAACACAGGGCAATTCTGTATTTTTAATCTGTAATTTTTAGAGGCTCCAAAAGAAAAAGTAAAATCCCAACAAATTACAATGGAGTTAAGGGGCTGCAATGTGACAAAACATGGAAACATAGGTCTGTGTCTTTAGTAATTAATTTAATTATCTTTCACAATAACAGTAAAAATATAAGCAATAGGACAGTTATACATGTGCCTTTTGGTAATAGCCATGCAGGAATGCTTCTCATAAATGTTTAGATTTTATCAGGATGATATGGGGGTGGGGGGGTTGTTACATGATAGCTGATTTTACCACGTGAAAGCCGCAAACCAATACAGAATGTAAACAAACACCCGAGCGGCTTGCGGGTAGAGAAAGTCATCTTGGAGCCCACAGCCCTCTTTAACCCCATTTCTCTTGTTACCACGGTTTCAGAAACCACAATCCCCTCTGCGTCCTTTTTTGCATAAATCTGCATCTCTTTTAAAGCCCGTCTGAGTGACTGCTGAGCTGGCAAAGGTTGTGCTTATGAGTAAGCAGGGTCTAACGACGTGCAATTAGATGGTAACAACAGAGGACGTTCTTTCCATAAGTACAACCCTGAAACCCCTTTATTATTGGCAGCTGAAAAATCCAATCTCCCATGTGGGCTCTGAGGCAATCTGCAAACCAGGACTTCTTCAAATCCAGTGAAAACAATCTTTTTCTTTCCAATGACATCATTTTGTGGTGTCATTAGTGTATATCCTGACAATAAACTATGTTTCCAACTGAATCCCAGAGAGAAAAGGGGGCCCCGGAAATTTTCCCCAATTGGGGCTCTCCCTACGGGTTACCAGAAAAAAAACCACTCCCGCCTCCATTTTTCCCTGTTTCAAAATCCCCAAAAGGGCCCGTTTTATACCTGAAAACAACATGCAGGAAATGCAAAAAGATACACTCTCGAAACACTGGGAAAAACTGTCTAAAAACAAAGCAACATTGGAATTTTCAATTTATCCAAAAGCACACAGAAAAACATCTCTAAACTCAAACCACATTGATTGATCAACACATTGATTAACATTAAAGAGAACATTCTTCCGTTGTCTGGAGCTTTAGCAGCTTTTCGTTGACCTATGCAGGGTGAAATGGATCTGTAAAGGGCTATAAGCACAGTAATAGCCTCAAAGACAGAGAGCTCTTACGTAAGAGCTGTGGGGGATAACGGTTATTTTTTCCCGGGCCCACAACTAAAAACTGTTACGTTTTGGCCTTTGGGCCCCCTGGGCCCATCCCGCTTGCGGGGGATCAAATTAAAATGAAACTAATAGATGACAGTTTCTTTTGGAAATTTCCGGTCATCGGGAAAAATAAAGCCTTTGGGGGGGGTAAACCCAGAAAAGACAAAAAGTTGGGGCCGTCATCGGGGAGACAAGAAAAGCTGGGCCAAAACCCTTAAAACTAAACTCAATAAAAAAAATTTCCCATCCTTCAATAAAAAAAATTTATGAAAAAATGGGAACAGCATAAAAATGTTTTTTTGGCTTTTTAAGAGAAGTCAGATTTTCCAAGTTTTCCCGGTTTAAAACCTTGGGAGGGTTCCCAAAAAAAAAAATAAATTAATAGTTTATAAAACAGTAAAATTTTAAAATGACTACAATTTCCCAAAAATTAATCATAAACCTGTCAGATTAAGGCTATAAGAAATCTTTTATAATTTTGTACCAAAAAATGTTTTTTTTGACTGGGAAATAACAATTTTTTGGGGGCCAATCAGGTCCCAAAATTGAATTTTTGGTAAGGGGGAAAAACTGTGTAACAAAAACCCAAAAAAGTAGGGGATTGGGAAGTTGGGGCTTCCCAAAAATCAGAAACCCCTTAAAAAGCTTTTCCCTTTCCAAAAATTTTAAAAATTTTAAAACGAGTTTATTGCTAAAAACAAATAATAAAAACCCTTCCTTTAAATGGAAATTTTTGGGAAAAATTAAAAATTTTTTTTTTACAAAGGTATGTAAATAAAAAAAAGGGAAAATTTTTTTTTTTTTGGGAAAAAGGGGGACTCCCCATTGTTTTAATTTTTTATTTTTTTTTTAAATGAAACACGTTTCCCGAATTTAAGTTAAATTTTTTTAGGTTTTTTAAAGGTTATTTATCAAAACAGATTTTTCAGGGGGATTTTTTTTAAAAAAATGAACCCCAATTTCAAAATAGGAACTTAAAAAACTTTTGGATTGAAAGATTTTTTTAAAAAAATTAAACAAATGGGCCGCGAAAAGACCAAAGCCCCCGATTTTTTTTCCCACAAACTGCCAGGGAAGTTTTCCCCGGGGAAATCTCATTTCCCAAAATAAAACTAATTGGGGGAATGCCCTTTTTAGGGCCAAATTTTTATTTTTTTGGGACTCAAGGAACTAATTGAAGGGAACCGCATTTTTCCCAAATTGGGTTTTAAAGATTATTTACCATATAAACCTTTACAGTGAACTTTATTCATTTTTAAAGAAAATTTAAACAAAAATACAAAAATAGGGTCCCCTTCCCTTTTAAAATTTGGACAAATTTATAAAATAAAATTTTACCCCCTGTCTTTGTATTTTAATAGTGAATTTCCTACAACCTCTGCTTATTTTTTGGGGCCCTAAAAATTTTTTAAAAAAATTTGTTTCCCCTTTTAGATACCCCCCTTTTATATTAATACCAAAAAACCCCCTGCCTAATGCGACCCATGTGTCCTTATCGTTTTCTGCCTAACAGAACAGTGTGAAACGCGTCCAAGCAGGAGGGCAAATCACCTACGCACATGTTCGGATGCAAAAAGGGTATTTTTTAAAAACCCGATTTTTGTAAGAAGCAGCAGCCCGCAAAGCGCAAAATTTTCATTTTTTAAAAACCTTGAATCTCTGGGTTTCATTTGCTTTAGAAGAAATGCAAAAGCATATCTATGTATGTTTGTGAACATATAACTAAAGAGAAAGGTGAACAATTTCTGGGAAATGTGGAATAGAGCGTAATGTTTATAAAAGCCCAGTAACCCCCAGCTGAGAAATATCTAATGAGCTCCGACAAGCAAACATTAGTAGAGGCTCCTTCTGATTTTTTGCCATCTGCAGGGCTGACAGATTTACTTGGGTGGGGGAAAATGTCTTCGAAGGGGATCCGTTTGGGGGGGAGGCCCCCCCGGGGCATTCCTTTAGGTTTCGGGAAATTGTTAATTGTTTTTTTGGGTTTTTTTTGGTCAAAGTTTTTTTCCCCCCGACTTTGGGTTTGCAAGAGTAAAGTGGGGAGCATGGGGGGGTACAAAAAAATTTCCAAATAATACTGCAAACATTTCAATTCAGAGCCTTTTCAGTCAAGAAAAAAATATGTTGAAAAATTACAAAATACATGACTTTTTTTCCTCCCATGAAACCCGAAATTTTTTTGGGTCAATTGAAGGTTTTTTTAAATTTTTGAAGGCAACAGCTAAAGAGTTCCTTTTCTGTTTAGTGATTTTCGGGCCCTTAAATTGGCAGTGCCTTGCAAAAGTATTTACCCCCCTTGGCCTTTTACCTACATTGTTACATTCCGGCCTGCAGTTTAATTTTTTTTTAAATCTTATTTTATGTGATGTATCTGCTTAAAATAGTCTAAGTTGGTGAAGTGAAATAAGAAAAAAATATATAAAAAAGAATTTAAAAAAAGAGAAAATCTAAATTACTGTGTGCATATGTACTGTATCTTCCCCCTTTTCTATGAAGCCCCTTCAGGTGCAACCAATTACCTTCAAAAGTCACATAATTAGTGAAATCAAGTCAAACTGTGTGCAATGTAAGTGTCACATCATCTAACACCTTTTAGAAAGGCCTCAGAGGCAGCAACACCACTATGCAAGAGGCATCACACCATGAAGACCAAGGATCTCTCCAAACAACTCAGGGACAAAGTCATTGAGAAGTACAAGTCAGGGTGGGATTGTGAAAAAATATTCAAATCTTTGATGTTCCCGTGGTGCCCCATCAAATCCATCATCTTCAAATGGAAACCACATGGTACCACAACAGCCCTGCCTAGAGGGGGTCACTCACCAAAACTCAAAGACAGAGCAAGGAGGGCATTAATCAGAGAGGCAGCACAGAGAGCAAAGGTAACCCTGAAGGTGTTGCTGTGGTGGATGTTTTCAGCAGCAGGGACTAAGCAACTGGTCCAAGCTGAAAGATTGTTTTAGGATGGAGGCGGGGTAAAAAAAAAGTATGATAATTTAATTAATTACATAAGGCATTTCTACTCAGAGAGGACGTCATTTGTGTCCTGAATGACTTCAGATGGTGATTAAAGGTGATGCTAATTCTTCACTTAGGTGCGATTAAACAAAAGCCACAGAAGAAGCTAAATGAGGTGGAAATTGAGCAGAAAGGCCAAACATGAAAAAAACGAGCAGAAATCATGAGATAATTAGTTTTGTCAATTTCTTTTAAGGAATGATTGGAAGCCATTATGAGGATCGTGTTAAATGGCCGCTATAATCCAAAAATAATTAGTTAGGTGATTATATAATAATTGTGACATGCCTGGTCATAATTAGTTTTAATGAAAAACAATAGATTGAATAGGTGAAACGGAATCAAGCTAAGCGCTGACATAGACGCTGCGTTCTGGTGCGCTAAGGACTCCACACAGAGCACTATCCATAAAAAAACACAAAACACAAAAAACAGCAGCAACCCGGTGTAACCCTGCTCCAAAGACATCACACTGATTAATTATGCCAGTAAACATTTAAGTGCGGCTGATGAATGGCTTCATCAAACATTCTTGTTCCAAATATCGACCCTTTCCGTGCTTTTTAAACGATAAAAACATTTATGGCTCTTGTTGCGACGCAGTTTTTAGGTTTAGGGTATTAAAACTGATAAGATGAGGACGGAGCTTTTAAATTTATATCCAAACTGTAGCTCAGACAGCATGTAGGATGAATTTTAAGTACCATTATACATTATTCAGAGGCATCATAAGTGTCACAATCCATAAGTGCCACTGTAGAGCTGAAGCATTCCATCCTTTTAATAGGCCTAAACCCTGTCTGCCTTCACAGCCATTAGGTTTATTAGTGTTGCTTCTAATAAGCGTTAAACTCTCTCTCTCTCACACACACACACACACACACACACACACACACACACACACAAACACAGACATCACAAGCATGTGGAAACTCACAGGAACAAATTCCATTAGCAAGTGAAACTAGAGGTTTACAGCCAGATGGTTAACCTGCCCTGAATCCATCTGATGAAGACCACACTGGGACTCCATCTGCCCACACACAAATGCTGACGAACAAACACCTCATAAAGGCTAATGGAAAGCCATCAACTGGTAATTTTACTATATAGGACCTTATCGTAAAAAAAAAACAACCCTCTTTCTCGCTTGTTGATACATGGGCGCACGCGCAACGCTGTTAGATGCTTCCACTGATGGGGCAGCCTGGAGAATCAATATAGCAGCCAATGGCTTTGAAGGCTTTTTTTGTTTAAATACTGCAAATGAGCAACAAATTACACCAAGAAACAAGAAGCGAAGCCTGAAACTGCTGCCACTGGGTTCTATAACCTTTGCATTGGGGGTGAGTTATGGAACAAACTGGTGAGAAAATTCAACATATAAAAGATTCTTTGATCACTCTCTAAAAGTGACCTTGAATCTTTTTGAAGGTGCCATTCTGAAACTGACTACATAGTTAAGGGTTTTAAAAGGTAAAAATGAAGCTTAGCACAAGTTTATTTATATTAATGGGATAGTTTGAGATTTTGAGGTGAAGATCTGTTAAAAGGTTAAAATAAGTTAAGATTTTGCTTAGAATAAATGGCGCTCGTCATTTTTATTTTGTGTAAATTCACATAGGTTTGCCCTGGCTGCGAATGCTAACAGATAGTCCGAGAGGAGCCGAGACCAAAAACAACCTCTACCATCAATCATCTGCTCCAGTCCCAAAAACATCATAATGGTTTGTGCGAATGCGGTTTTATGAATCTTTAAACTAGGGATATAAAGACTAACCGATTTGGATCGATGCGAGGATGCGCTTTTGCAATATGCGAGTGCATCGGTACAGCAGGTGTGACAGGATGCCGTTCGGCGGATTAAATCTAGATCCATTGTGTTTTGTGATTCAGATCATCGATAAAATTCCAGAAGTTTAATAATGAGAATCTTTACGCTTTTATTTAAACACACGTCCCACCCAAAATACTTGATTTTCGGAGGCCTTTTCCTTGTTGACATATACGGCCTGTACTTGTCTCGGACCATGACCTCAAGAATTTTCTGCCCTTCCTTTAGAACAGCTATAATAATTTAAAGACTATTAAAGATCCCACAGTGTTACTTAGGAAGGGGCTTTCAATACCTTCTTAATATGTTTTCCTTATTACTTTCTTTATAATTTCTTCTATGTGTCAGAATAGCCTATAGGAAAAAAATTCCTTCAGTCATTACAGTAAACTTTCATAACTGATACTGGTGCTAGTTGCAGCAGCACTGAGTGATTAAAATACATAAATAAATTAGAAAGTGTAAAGTTTTAAAATATTAAAATATTATAGTGATAAAAATGGACAAAAAAATGTAAAAGCCACCCAAAGTTTATCTTGCCTTTACAGCTGTAAAGGCCACAATGATTAAAAAGGAGAATTATGTTTACTGCGTGGATTGCTTTTAAGAATGTAGCAAACTCGAGCCAAAAAGGAGTTTGTCTTAGCCAGCACGGTTGAGTCAGACACTCTTCTGTGTCTATTGTCGTCTGCAGAGCCAGCTGTCCTTTGAGAGTCACGGTGTCAGCTCACATTAGCAGGGAGCGCCAACGGTCAGGACTAGACAGTGGTCAGCAGGTGGTCTTTCCCAACTCGCTGGAAGTAACCACCAGAACCAAACTGAGGCGGAGGGGTATTAATATTTAGATGACCAAAATGTATTATGACAAACAGAAATCAAAAATAAGCAATACTAAATCTGATAATTTTGCAGTTGCTGCAAAAAGGGGCGTTATATCAGCTCTGACACGATCTAAATAAGCCCTTAGTGTTGTTTTTTTAAATGCAGGGTTTTCAAACCTTTAATCATCTTACTGTAAAAGCCCCAGATTAGAATACAGCAACATATGCTAGCTTTTTGTCCTTGGCAAAACTCTCCTGTTTAAAAAACGTCATGTTTTCCTTTGAAATAAAATACTTTCTGTTTGGAGAGTTGCCCTGTTCATCGTGCATGAATGTGTTCAGATTCCCTTTCGATTGAAATCAAGGCTGGCCTAACTGGTGACTGGAAAATGCCTGTAGGTTTGAATTTGTTACTTTTCTTGTCGGTACATCACCTCTCTAATAAAATGGTGACCTGGCTTGGACAAACAGCATGTTCCGGGAAAGGGTCCAACATCCCTGAAAGCATGTAGAGGATCAAATGGGGCGAGTAATGGATCGAGAGCTTTCTTTAATCTGTATGCCATCCGCAAAATAACCAGAAAAATACAACAGCTTGTAACAACATAAATATGTCCACTGTTGCAGGTCAACAAAAAATATATTAGTGAAAGTGTTGTTTTAGATGAAGGAATTTGTTTCTTTTGCATAAATTTTTTTTTTTTTTTCAGGAAAGTCACATTTGACCCATCTATCACCTTTTTTCCATCCACATATGGAAGTCCTTGAGGCGCTGTAGCAAAAAAGGGATTGGTCCATGCCTTACGTAACCCACTCAAGTGCAATTACAACCTAATGACAATATACTCCACCCAATGCACCTTTGATCCAAGTTTCTGTCAGCACGCATTCTTCTGATTCATATTCCTCAGAAACGTAAAGTCTCTGTGTAGTCCTTCCAGTAAAAACAAAAACATTTGCAGCCTTGCAAAAGTGGGAGTTTCACGATAAATGTTTCACTGTGATGGGTGTGATTCATAAAATAGAAGAACTGCAAATGAGTCTACTTCAGACCACCACTGAGATACTTAATAGTACAACAGCATAGAAGCAGATGAACTCTGAGCCGCATGAATGGTGAAACAGGCTCACTTTGCCAGAGTGTTGTCCCTGATGGATTTCGCTACTGAATGAAATGCAGAAAGGGAGTTTATAGTATAGTCATAAATGTTAGATAAAAAGTATGTACACAGCCTAGAGAAGCACTTAGACATTAACGATTGGAGATATCCCCGTTTTTTCAACATTCCTAAAGCTTATTTAAAAAATACAGAGTAATATAGTTTTACTGTCTGCCTAGGCAAGAAGGTGAAGCTATATTTTAAGTCAACATTCAAAGAAAAATCAGCTCTTGACCAAAATAGCTGATTGGGTCCTATCAGAAACTCCCAAATATGATCTTTTTTCAATGCAAGCTCCACCAGGGTGCGTAGATATCACTACTCATATAAAAGCTGTGCAAAAAGAAGCCATTATCTACCACATGGGCGTGGTTCATTAAGGGTGCGATAAAGCAACAGACTTACAGCAAGATTTCTTTGTGTAATCGTTTTTAACCTTTAACCTCTGTTATAGAACGTGCTGGTTTGGAAATGTAGGCAGCATTTTGAAAATATCAGATTTGAAGTAAAGCAATATCAATTGTGATGTATGTTTAGCTGGCATGCTAATCAACAATATAAGTTTAAAATGTAAGCTTGTATATTAGGAGTAAAGCTACCTCTGTTGCTGCAGTAAAACACAGAAGGGAGAAAACTTATTTTTTTTAACAGTCTCCTGTCCGGCAGAGTAACGCTCAGAATTGTTGTCTGACTGCCAAGACGAAGCCGGACAAATTTACTTTCACAAGTTAGAGCATTACAGCTAATGCTTAAATGCTCTGCTTGATATTTATAAAAGAAAATTTATTAGAAACTGCTTTGGGATTATTTCAATTGTAATAGACACGGAGACAGATATAAAAAGGGAAAAATAAGAAGCACAAAAAAGAGAGAGGTGGGGCAAAAAGGAAAAAGGGAAAGAAGCAGAAAAGAATGGAGGAAAGAAAGAAGGATGAAGAGAATACAAAATAACACCCTGCTTGCTTCTACACCTACAGAAACATTCATATTAACAGCTTTCTTTACCAAAAAGTGCACGGTATTTATCAATGCAAGATGTAATAAGTGGTAAACGCGGCTCAATATAGAACATTTGTTTATCTGTTAACACCTGAATCTAAACACCTGTGGGTCTGAGTGTGAGCACGCTTGTGTATACAAGATTTCTCCATATAAATATGCAATAGCGAGTGTGAGGAGCCACAGACCTGCCCCCCTGGACCTGGTACAGATACGGAGGAGATCCGAGCCATAGACATCCAAAAGCCCCCCAGAGCACAGGAACCCCAAGAGAACCATCGCCGGGACTACCGCAACCCCCACAGAGAAGAGCAGGGGAGAGTCCCAGGGGAACCACCCTGCAGCCACTGTGCAGAAGCCCCAGGGAGCTGCAGCGACGAGCTCACAGGCCCCGCCGGCAGCTGTCAGCGCCAGAGCAGATCCAGCCATGGACCCAGGGACCCAAGACCCCGAGACATATCACTCCCCAAGCAGAGGCCTGACAGAGCCCAGGGGTCCAGGCCCCGGCAAGCAGCTACCTGGCAGGAGCCGGCACACCCCAAAGCACCCAGCCCCAGACATCGAGAACCACAAGTACACCAGCGGGCAGAGACACCGACCACCAGCAGGTAGTGTGGTGTGGATGAAACATGCCCCACATTTGATGGGGGGCTTAAACTGATCCAGGAGAGGGAGCAGTACAAGACCCAAGCTGACACAAAAAAAAACAGGCACACACAGTCACAATCACACATTCCCACCCTAATGCGTAGACAGAAAAACACTCACAGCCACGCACCCAACGTAAAGACAAACAACAATGGACATCGTAAACTCACTCACACATGCATACTCTATAATCCCAGGTCTAGGTGCCGATAGCCCATAGGGGCAACCGGCCCCAGGATCCAGGAGGTGGTCCCCGGGGGTGGAGCAGACCGCCCCAGCACCAGCCCAGACTAGTGCGACCCCCATCCTCATCCGGAGAGGGGCCATGTACAAAAGAGGGGTCTATCCGGTCCAAACAAGCCCGCCAACCAGAGCCGCCACAGGATGAAACAGTCCCCAACTCCCCAATGAATTCTGATCTCAACCCCATGAGCCCCAACATGAATTTCCCCACAGGGCCACCCCCAACCAGGACGCAGATATCGAACACATGCCCCTGAAACCCAAACGCTATGGATCCCCTCCCAGCTGCATTGTAACCTCACCAAAACAAGCTCCTTAAAATCTTTTTAAATTGAAAGAGTGAGTGTGTGTAAAGGATGGACGGACGGACGGACGGATGGATGGATGGACGGACGGACGGAGGGAGACCATGCCTGCATGTCATATGTATGTTTCTAGCTGATGCTGAGAGTGAAGAAAATTATCTATTTATCGTGATAGATGCTGTCATTACAGTAATCAGCAGGTGTGTCACAATTACATGTTTTCCTGATATTGTGCAGCCCTAGTTCTTAAAGAAAAATTGGAATCAGCTGAACTTGGTATTGGTGAGCCAAAGCTTTGTGAAAACCAGTGATCAGAAATTAGCCAGAAAATCCAGCTGATGCATCTATATTTACCATGTTACTGGCAACCCATCTATGGATTTAAATTACCAACACTGACTGTTTAAGGAATTGCTTTGTAAATTGAGTTATTTAGAGCGCTGCTGGTGCAATATTTGTCAGGGCTTTGCATCTCTCCATGTCTTGTTAATAATGTCTCTTTCCCACATATTTCTCACTTCTCCAATACTACATGCTCTCCTTTTTTCTTGTCCCTCTGCACAGCTCTTCCTCACAGCTTCATGTTTGCTGCACTCTATCTCTCCTTTCATCTTTTTAGTTTAAATGTTATTCATTTCCAGCCCTCGCTGCTTGAGCCTTTAGATCTTCTGCTGACCCTACATAGCCTCAAACCTCCTTCTGTTTTTTAAACACCATCTCTCCCCTTTTCAACATAATTCTTCACTTTTAAAATGTCTGTGATTTCCCTGATGGCTATTGATGTGGGCATCAGATGGCCTCCTAAGTCAGCCTTTCCATCCATCTGTTTTACTGCTTTGCCATAACTGTGGTAACACAATTGATATCAACAGCATAAGTCTGCTTTCATTCTAGTTATCTCCTCCAGTGTTCTGCAAACGGTTAATTATTAACTTCATGCATGGAAAATGCTTGTGGTGCACCTTTTCATGTTGTTTCAGGTTGCACGTACACTCAACCATATGCAGCCTGGCACAGTCCCACTCTGTTTCCCAATCTAATACCAGACGTTATTCCTTATTGTACATGCAACTGACTACAGGAAGGCCCTACGGGTATAAAGTATGCATTCCTTCTTAAAGAAGTATAGCTTTACAGCAATCAACAGCAAGAAATGCAGCATCCATTTATCTGCATTCCTTTGCAACAGGACTGAGCTTGTTTAGATGTTTCGCATAGAACAAATTAACAAGAGTTGTCAGGAGAAATTTATCAAAAGCTTAAAGAAGTGGACAGTGGGGATGAGCAAAGCTAAACGAGGTCCCTCGGTTGTGAAAGTAGTGTAACGCACACCCCATAATAACGAAAAAAGGATGCCTAGTATCCTAGCAACAAGCAGAAAGAGAACGCCGCTTGTTCTGCAGTGTCCTCTGTTGCTCCTGGATCTCAAACCTTACATCTTTACAAAAGTTCACCTCAGCAAAATCTCTCAGACTGTTCTCCTCCTTTCTTGCCTATCATCCATGATTAGCCCATGCTGCACCACTTTAAGAGCTCTTTCATCAAGTGTACATGCTGTTTAACGCTGTTGTGTATTCTGAAGGGTTTCACAGAGGGCCTCGGTTTATACCGCGTCTATCGTACACAGGGCTACGTGCTATGTATTTAAAGGAGCAGAGATATAGCACTGGATTCCACTTTGAAAATCCTTTTAAGCCATCCTCTTCAAAACCCTCTGCCATTCTGTAGCGGGCCATGGCACGGCTACATCAATGGCTTAATCTCCTTTACATCTTTTGTTTACTGAGGGGAGATTTAGCAAGATAGGAGACTCTAGATGGTGGGGGATAACACCGTGAAACATCTAAAATTCCTCATTGCTTGGTTTGGTTTTCTGCTTCTCATTGTAATTACAAAATGGAGATGGGTGCTGGCAAAGATTGCCACAGGTACGGGGTATGTTTAATGGCAGGATGTCAGGCAAAAATTTTTAGCGCATCAATTTCAGTTTATTGACATCTGTTATCAAGTTCATAAAGCGATGATAGAAAACATTATTATTGTAACATACATGTTTAAATATGTTTTTGTATATGTGCTTGAATAATCATCTTTTGTTGTGTTTGTTTTACTAAAGAATGAAAAAGTAAACAGCATCAGGTTTTTAGTAGAAGAGAAAGTTTGAAAATGTCACCGAAACCTTAGTTTGAAAATACCAAAATCCAACGTTCCTCAAATGGCCTCTTGAGGCTGTTCACCGTGCATCCGACAGGAAGCGCTGTTCTCAAGCCCAGCCAGTATCCGACCCTTTTAGGTAGAAATATACTTCACAGTATTAGCTATTGAGCCCTATCCATAGCTGTAATCCTAACCCCAACTCTAGCCCTTAAGGTTTACGATACGTTTTTTGATTGAAAGCCTATGACATTTTAACTTCTACTAGCCCTAAGCTGTAAAACTAATCTGTTATTCATTGAAGTGAAGATGCAAACAGTTATCTCCGGCAGCAAATATAATAACAGGCCCTAACTTAAAAGAATCTGTAAAATATCTAATGCCGATACAGCTACCCTGAAGGGACTAATTAAATTTGGCTACAGAGCAAAATACGTTTTACACTTTATCTTGTGAAGCCTCCAACTTTCACCAAAGCACTAACAGTAAAATGTCTGTTCCCCGAGTAACCACTTAAAAATCCAGTTGTCTCATAAACTAAACTAGTAAAACGTCAACATGTGAGAGCTAATAGTTAAATGCAATTCCTACATTTTAATTCTGGCTTCCGAGAACACGGATGGCAACAGTCAAAGAAAAACCTTGAGGTTCTATCAAACACTCGAGGTGAACAAGAACAAGATATATTTTCACCATCATTTTAAGTCTCAGACAATAACAGCTAAACCAAAGAAACTTGGGGAAAAATTCCAAAACATTCCTGGACAGCCGTTTGTTGACATATAATGTCATTAGCTTGGAACCTCTTTGATTACTGGACAAGTTGTAAAACAGCATTAAGTAAAAACTTAGTCATTTTATTTCTTTGATACTACAAGAGTAATTACATTGTCATAAAGATAGGGAAAAACAAATACTTAAACTTAAGTGTAGACTTGCAAACTAGTGCCTGGGTCAAAAATGTGCGGATGCTGAACTCTGCCAATGGCAGAACTAAGATCAGAACTAAACAAGCCACAGTGCAGACGAGGAGAGTAATTGTCTGTCAGGGGTGTCGGTTCCTCTCAGCGTGTAAGTGAGATGAATAACTGGCTTCATTTGCCTCATCTTATACTAACCAGCTCTCTGTGAATTTATAAAGCCATCTGGAAAGAAACTATTCACAAAGAGAGATACCATCTCTCCTAACAATCTACAATAAGCAAAATCCTAAACCAAAGGCAACTTTTTTATGTAATAATCTCCTCCTACAGCCAAGTAGCCAGTATACAATCAGACCTCATTTCTACATTTGCACACCCCAAAGGTGACTCTGGTGTTTAAGAGGATCGGAAAAAGGCCTGGGAACATCTCCGTATTTTCCCCTGGCGGATGTTGCATGGACATTAATGCTAACGCAATTATCCTCTAATTCCATGATACATGCAAACAGATGAGAAGATAAAAAGCTTTTGTGTTTGCATCCCTCTCCCTCTGCCGCCAGCTATCGATTCAGCCAGACAAGCCAGTTTTCCGTGTAGTTGCATTATCAGCTTTCACATAAGCGCTTTACAATCGTCGCAGTCAGTGGAATTGAATGCCCAACATTTGTCTCATTTCAAATAAGCTAAGACTTTGGGTCAGCTAGGTAGGGGTGTTTGTAACATCTTCTTGTTGGAATTTCAGTCGCCATTTGACATCTGATTGTCAGGTCAAACATGACCTGCTAAACTGAGAAGCATCTTTTTTTTTACTATCTAAAGTCTGAAAGGGAAGAAACTCTCATCAAACTCCACGACATCTTCCAGGGTATCCTCTTTCTGCATCTACCTCCCACCCAATTCCGACTGTCATCTAAATGTACCAGCCTTGTCCCAGGGTAAAAGTAACAAGAACCCTCACACCATCTAAAAGAATGCACATGTTTACTTACACAGTCCAGCCTGCAAGAGGAAATTGACCTGCAGAACAGCAAAGAAATGTTACCTGAAACCATCCAAATAGAAGAAAAAAGATTCCAGAGGATGGAGCAATAGTGCTGCAGACTGTAAAATTCATTCCAGATGTTTTAGCCAACAGTCAAAACTCTAAGTTATCTTATCCATCTTAGTGGCCCACCGCCAGTTTCACATGTTTTTGCATCCACAACAGTTCTGCAGTAAAGTCATGCTGCTGAAGTGCTTAAATATTTATTTACCACAGCACATCCCACACAAATTCTCAAAGAGCATTTTATATTCTCGTTCTGACAGCCTATGTATCATGTTAGAAATGGAGGTCATGTTGAACTCAGGAAACCACTCTATTACTGTTAGTCTGGAGGTTGGAAGAAGGTGACAGCACTTTGTATAAAGTAAGAGGGTAAGACCTCTGCTGACTTCAGCCACCAGTATCACAGCGGTCCAAACCAAAGAGCTGACAGATAGAAAATCCAAATGTTCCTTCCAGGCTCGAGTTGCTGACTTTTGGCAACCTGGGACTGAGCTGCAGCTGAAGGTCAATGGTTGTGTTGCATAGACAGAATGAAACTGCTGATAGTGACTTTTAGGTACTGCCCCAAATGGATTATTGTCACTGCGCCACATGAACCCAGTTACTCTTTCCAACCCCTCCTTGTGTCTGTTATTTGCATCCTAATCAGCTGCAATCTGGCATGTGGCACAGATCAATACGTCTCTGGACAAGGGTAAAGAAAACAAATCAGCCCAAGTTGGTTAAGGTCAGACAAACTACAGAGGACAAGAAAAGGACATGTTGCACTGAACAATTAAGTGTCCTATACAAGTTCCCCTGAACTGTGTTTGGTTAAGAATTATGAAAAGGCTTAGAGGTTGCAAATTAACAAAAGTCCTTCATTTAATGCTTAGTATTAGACCTTGAAAAATGTATTCAGCTACTTTACCAAGTCACTACATTTAGGCAGTTTGCACTTTGTGACTATTATAATGAAAGGTGATATATAAATAAAGTTTTACTTACTTTTACTAAAAATACGACACTGATTTATTACTAAACTCTGAATTCAATTTTTATTTGAGCATCAGTGAACTAACTGATTAATAATGCTAACGCCTGTGTAACAAAGTTGTATTTTATCTTTGATACCAATGGTTTGTGGTCTGAGATCAGAAAAAACAATGCACCCGAGTTAATTTGTCCCTTTGTACGCATGTTTTTGCATTTAATCCCTTCCTGCTTTCATTTCCCACCCATTATTGAATCATTTTGTACCTGTGCACTTAAACCATTGTATCTCAGTTTATTTTTTTGTAACCAAGTGTTTCTATGGATTATTAAGAACGACCATAAAAAATCTTCGAATCTTGGATATTATCTAATTTGAATGTGTATTTTATTTTGAAAACCTTGTATTACAACTAATTTCTGTTTATTTTGGTTATGATCCTGATTTGGGCCAGTTCATTCTTATGAAATATGAGAAATTACGATCCCATATAGGAATCGACACATGGTGGACATAAAACATCATGTGACACAGATGTCCATTTCTTAACCTTTGAAGTCAGATACGAAATAACCAAAACTACAAAAGGTAGAAAAAGAGCACCATCCAACCAATGCTCTCCCATTGATTAGATTTGGCTTCTCACTTGTACAAAATTCCAAGTCCAATACCTGTATTCCTTTATTATTCATTTTACCTTAAAGGCACCTTGATTCATAAAATGAATGTCACACTTTGTCAAAGAAAATAATTAAATGACTGACTGAGATCATAGTAAAGAGCCTATTGATTTTTGACCAAAGTAAACAGGTCAAAGAATCAACAGCAATTCACAATCAGACCCATTTGGACTTTAAATCACCATGTTGGCTTAACTTCTGGAAAGCCTGGTTAAATGAAACTGTTTATGCATGCAATGGTAAGAAAAGAAACCCCATAACAGGAGGTATTTTACTGATATTTTACAAGGGGACCAAACAAAAAGTGGATTTTGAATATCATCTGCCAAACATCCTAAAACTTAAAGAGTTATATAACTTAATGTATAAGTTGCAATGACAAAAAAAGATGATTATTAATACTATGTCACAACTAGTTATGTATCAAGTTAGTTAGGTACTGCATTTTGAAGTTGGTAAGATGTTGCATGTTAAAAATACGTTATTACAGAAAAATCTTTATGTTTGTATATACATCTATGCAATGTCTTATCCGTGCTTGGATTGGATCCAGAAGGGAAACCGGAACTTGATGTTTGAATTCCTTCACTTGAGGCAGAGACTGACCTCCAAAATGAGGGAAGCAGGATGTTCTTATAGCTATTTTAAGTGGTTTTTGTTTAACAAACTTCACAATTCTGCTTTATAGTGATTGATAGATAAATATTATACATTTTAGGAGGAATACATACACTTAGTGAATAAAAACTATGCATTCTGGAGTCCTCTTATGAGTAATTTTGATGCAGTAAGAACAAACACTTTACGGACCTCACTGGAGCTGGCATCATTGTGCACGGGTCAGCCAGCATGGAGGGCGTCTATGCCCGAACCTATCCCCATCCCCTTACGTCTTATATTTCCTACGCTTCACTAACTCTCAGGCTAAGCGTGGGTGCCGTCCACTCGCCCCACTGGTCATTGCTGTCGCCTTGGCAACTGAGCAACACCCAGCCCCTCCAGCGGCGTGCTGCCCAGCGATCAGTAGAGAAGGACATCCACTCAGATCAGCACAGACAAAGAGGGGGACAAAGATGAGAAGTGGAAAAAGCCAAGTGCCTTAGTATTTGCCTTGTATGCTGTATAAGAGGAATGTCTGCTCCTGGGGATAATTTTAAACTTCCTAACTTACCATTACCTTATAATAAGAATACAATGCTGTTTGACATGAAGCAGCTACATTTAGAGCAGACTGTAAAAAAAGCATTTGTTATAGTATAGACGAAAGGCTTTTCTCAGGCATTATTCTATAAAAACAAGTTGGCATATTAACTCACCAGCCACCAGAAGGTTGAACCACCTTCTTTTCTTCATAACTGCCCTAATTCTTCATGATACAGACTCAAAAGGTGACAGAAAGATTGCTCAAAGATCCATATTTGCATTACAGCATCACCGAGTTGACTACAGATTTGATGGCAGTAAATCCAGTCCTCCCCATTCTAAACTGGCTCTATTGAAATGAGAACTTGTGACTATTGAGGCTAATGGAGTACAGTGAACCCACTCATGTTAAAAAAAAAAACAGTTTGAAATGTTTTGAACTTGTGACTTGGTGCATCATCCCGCTCGAAGATCATGAGATCATGTTACCATCAGCAGATAGTTACACTTTGGTCATGAAGGCATGGACATGGTCAGCAACAACACTCGGGTAGGCGGTGGCATTTAAACCATGCTCAGTTGATACCAAGAGGCCAAAAGTGGGCCATGAAGATTTCCCCCAAACCATAACACCCCTAACACCAGGCTGAATCACTGACACAGGGCAGCATGCACGCTTGCTTTCAAGTTGTTTGCACCAAAAGAACCAATTTCCTGTTCTTATCTGAAAGGTACCCAGGGTGGTCTGCTGCTGTGGCCTATCTGCTTCAAAATGTGGCATGTTGTGCATTAAGAGATGGTATTCCTTGGTTCTAACAACCTCTGACATCAACAAGGCGTTTTCATCCACACAACTGTTGTTTAAAGGATATTTGCTCTTCTTTTGCACCATTCTCGGTGAACCTGAAAAAAATGAAAACCCCAGGAGATCAGCCTAACAACCACACCAAGGTCAAAGTCATTTAAATCCTGCTTTGTTCTCCGTTTCGATGCTCGGTTTGATCCTCAGCACTTTATCTTCACCATGACTATCTCCAAGCAAGGCTGCGTCCGTGCAGTGCTAGACTCAAGCTGGCTCCGTAACCTCATTCTGTCGGCTGGCTGCTGTGCTGATGGGACAGATAGGACAGCAGATCAGACAGCCGGTTCACAGGAATCGTGAGAAAGATGAACTCAGATGGAGTCCAAGAGATAAAGGGAAAGAAAGACTGGAAAAGTCTGCCATCTAGGTAAGATAAGACATTGACACAAAAGTTCAAGACGAAATCTGGAGACAAGTTTAATTCTTTTTTTTCCTCCCCTCCCATCCTCCTCTTCCTCTCTCCATGCGGCGCTATTCCTGCTGTGTCACAAAGAGCAGAGAGACCCACTTCCTCTTTTGTTTATCCTGGAATGTGGGATGTCCTGACAGGCAAGCTTTCAATGACAGTACACAGCTGAGAGTTTCCCCCGTGGCTCTTTCTCTTAACCTCTTCCATGAGCATGTGTGTGTGTGTGTGTGTGTGTGTGTGTGCACTCCATTATCTGCGCTTTATCAGCCGACCAGGCCTCACACAGGCAGACAGACAGCATCCCAGGGAAACACAATCCAGAGATGTCAAGGGAAACACTTTCTGATGCAATTCCTACAAGTTTTAACAAGGCTTACTGTCTTCTTTATTTACAAAGATTTTATTAATCTTACGTGGAGGTGTCTGTTTAGATTCATGACAAAAGGTCTGAATGTCCATTGAGTGATTACAAGAAAATGACTCCGTACTTGGAGCAGGGAAATATGAACATGAGAGTAGACAAACAGGATATCAGCGACCGAAACATCCTTTTCCTGCCCAGTCGACCCTTTCTTTTTTCAGCCCTTCAAACATGCAGCACAATGACTTGAAAAAGCTGCAGAGAAGAAAACACAATTGTGTTGCTCAGCCTCTGGTTTCCTCCGAAAGAAAGGACCTCTCAAATAGAAACTCAGGAATGCCGGGGTGTGACTAAGGTTTATTTAAACCAAACACAACATACCAAAATTGGACTTTGAACGAAAGTCCTAACAGATACTGAAATTTAACAAAGAACAGACATAGGTTTCCAACATGCAATCCCCAAGATTATAAATGAAGATTTGGGAGATTGGGAGGTTTTATTTTTAGGGTCCCTAATACATGCAGGAAAAAGAAAATGAAAACAGAACAAAATCACCTAAACGAGAAAGTAGGATAGTTCACATTTACTCAACACCTTAACAAATTCATTACAGGTCTAATTAGAGCCTAATTTGAGCCTAAGTGACTTTCCAGGAGGAATTCTTTCTCAGGAACAACACGATTTATGCGATATACGCCAGTGACCGGGGCATGCCAAGTATTTAAATTATGGTCTTGTTAAAGGTCTCATGAATGTTAATCTCCTGCGAATCACCAACTGACCCGACTGGTTTCTGACAGCCATGCACAGCTGAATGAGCTGACGTGTCAGAGAAAAAAACTGACAACAGAAGCTAATCCCTAAAATATTTAAAGCCAAGACACTTTGTGATGACTGCTTTCAGGTAGTAATCACAATGAAGGTCGATACATGCAGCTTGAATGTCATTAGTCTCCGCACTATCCTGCTCACCTGCCATCGGGACAAAGTACAACGTACTTATATAAGAGACACCGTACAACCCACTCCAATGTAACGTCCTGTCTATACTATAAGAAAAGAATTTACAATGAGGTGCGGATTATCAAGAATTATTTACAGAATCATCCCCATAGTCTTTAAAAGTATTACATGCAATAAGAGGGTTGACTGAATACAATAATCCAATATTTTTACCATCACATATATCATCAATGCAATAAATGCCAGAAAACTCATCTATCCATTTATTATCTTCTGCATATCCGAGATTGGGCCATAAGGGTAACAGGTCCGTGAAGGAAACGCAAAGCCATCTCTCTCCAGCAACTCTATCCAATTCATTCGGGCGTATCCCACCCCTTCAGTGAGGTCTGAATCTTGCTTTCTCTCAAGTAGGATGTGCCCATAAAACCTGCAAAGGCAATCACCCAGAATGAATCCCAATTCAGATGCCTGTACCACCTAAGACGACTCCTTTTGATGTTAAGGAGCAGCGGCTGTACTCTAACATTTCCCCAGATGATGAAGCTTGGCACATTGTATCAAAAGCTGAGCCAAGCAGAGGATTCTCATTTCAGCCTCTTGTGTCAGGGATCCTGTTGTTTTGGTCAGGATTTGTATCCAGTAACCATAAATGAGGGTCAGAACATTGACAGGTCACGAGTGAATGGAACAGCACCCGGCTTACTGCAGACGAGGTCTGATAAGTCTTTCCAATTCCCTCCCTATTCTACCACTTAGCAACGAAACGCTATCATCCCAAGACAGACACCTTCTTCTCCGCCACTACATCTTTTGTTCCTGTCCATAAACACCACAAGAAGGATCAGAGACAAGGAGCAGCCATGGCTGAGTCCAACCCATACTGCAAACAAGCTTTAACTTGTGCCAAGAATGTGGACACAGCTCTTGCCTTGGTTATACAAAACTGGACAACCCCTAAAACCATCCCTAGCACCCCATACTACGTCCTGAACACCCCATATTACGTCCTGAAGGGGGTCTAGGTTGGGTGCAACTGGAGTTGGTTGGGGGCGGGTTAGGAGTGATTGTGAAAGCCTGGTCATGCCATAACCTGGCCCAAGAGAACATGGTGATAAAACTGCTGATCTATATATTGCCCATCCCTACTGTAGTGTGATTTTATGCTAGCCACCGCCAAGGATGGCATTAGATCATGCTAACCCTGACAGCAGGAAGAGATTGCCATAGAGATAATCAAACATTTCCACACTTTGAAATCTCTCACTATCTCTTATCAATAGAGTTGACATTACAGCATAAAGAGTCTTATCGCACTAAAACCCTGATTTACATGGGGTCATAAATAAAACAAGCCTGATCTTATTTTCCCATCAGATTCACACCACTGATCCAGGAGTTCAAGTAGAAATAAGAAATAGACAGTCAACAATGGCATTACATGGCTAACAAAGTAGCTCACCCCACACTATCTGGAAAGATGTTCCCTTATTGCTTTTATTACTGTTCAGATATGATCAGCTATAAAGCAACAGAACGCCAATGTACCATTTATATTTTTATGAATCCATTCAAACTCTCATTGGCTTTTATCACAGAGTGGCACCTAAATTAAGCCTGCAGTTTTTGTCCTCACTAGTGACAACTCATGCAAATAACACTGGGGTTCACCTTGGTGAGAGGGGGAGTCGTGTTCTGTCTATGCAGTCAGCCGTGCACATCCCCATTTTTGTAAGTTATATGCCGCAAACAAGAAGAGCGAAAGGGTGTGAAAGCACATTTGTTTTTACAGACATTAGAAGGTTAAGAATGAAAACATGAGGGAATATTTACTGAAAATTTTATGCAGAAGTCAGGAAAAAACTGAAAAGTAACACCTAAAAGTAACACCTATCATTTGCGGTGACATTTACTGTTTGAAATGAGAACTGCAGTGCCTCAAGTGAAGATATACACTTCAAAAGGGACCTTCCTGATATTTGAAGACATTGTTACGTGAAGGTATACCCAAGCTTTTAAAAACCAAAACAGACAAACCAGACTGTTAGGGTGAGTAATGTTCGACAAAGTGTGGCTGGAACAGCCACGCTTTGTTCCTAAATTAATGCTGTACTATGGGTCATCTTATAATCATACAATGGGTGATGTACGGCCAGGATTTCTGCTAACAGCGCAAAAAAAATCCCTAATAGCAGAATGTGTTTATGTCAGAGCGGGTTTGATATTTTCATTGCTCTTTCATCTGACTGCGAGAAAACAACATCCAATGACTTATTCAGAGCACTTTTATCTGCTGAACTACAAATACTGCTTTTCAAAGCCACCATCAGCTAAAAGGCCAGGGGAACATTTAAGGTCTGCTAAAGGTCAACAAGCATTATTGCAAGAGGAGATTTTTATCAGCAGCTCATCTGGACATTGTCAAAGCACCAGTTCCCTGTGTCGCTTAGCCACTTTCTCTTAATCCTATTCTGTATTCAGTTCAGTTTTTAAGGCTCTAAGAGGGAGTTTTATGCAAATTCTCTGTGACAGCCTCAGAATCAGCTGGTCTTTTACTGGAATTGGGTTCCATGGCTCCAAAATTGATTGCAGACTTTGAAAAGCCTATTATGATTATGCATTAGGTTACAAAACCCATGGCATGGCACTCAAAGCAGCCTTTTCTGATTTATCTGCGTTTTTGTTCTAAACAGAAGCCGCCACTCTTAGCCAGAAAGAGAAGGGGAGAAAGGGTGATGTTGGTGGTGGTCAGATGTGTCTGTACTCAAGAGATTCAATTAAGCATACAGTGGGATGTCTGCAAAACTGTTCCTCCATGGAGCTTAATAGGCCTTCCAGGAGCCCCCACCGCACCTCTTCAAAGTTTCCCAACCAACCCCTGACTGCCATTCTGCCACTCCCCCCGAAACCCAAATTTTACTTATAACCCCTTGCTTAGGCTCCTCATAGGACCAAAAAAGATGTGAATTTTCCTATGAGGATTGGACTAAAAACAGAAGAGGATGGTCCTTGTGTGAAGCCCTATAGTCAAACTCATTTTATCCATATCCTCTTTTCTGACTGTATATGTGTCTCGCAAGCAGACAGATGCTGTTCACTTAGCATTTGAGTGGCAATCCTAGAGCTTGTGTCCTAAATGCCCAGGGGAGCCAGTGGCATTTAGGACAGCATGATATAAATGGGGGGGGGTTGACCGACCTCACAACATGGGCACTCCTCTCGGATTTCAACCAGCCAAGTGAGTAAATCTTTCCCTCCAGTATGGCACACAGAGAAGCCCATGTCATGACTAGGTTCCTATCTGAGAGGGTTCTTAGGAATTGTTCACCGAGAAGGAAAGCTGTGTTTTGATGTGTAACAAACAGCGAGTCAGCGTGAGGGGGAGGATGGCGTTGTTGCGGTTATCAAATGGCATCTTAGGAGATGCCAGTTCTGTTCCTTCCCAAATGAAGCTGTTTACAAGGACGACAGATTTGCGATGCTCTGCCTTGTGCTGTATCAGCTAGCATCAATCTCATTACCAGTGCACTGGTTAAAACAAAGTTATCAGAAGAACAAAAACTCTTCCAAATGAAATTTCTCACATATTTCTGTTTGTGCAGTGATATAACAGAAGAGTCAAGTGATAACAAAAACAAACACATAATTCAACTGCATAAATATCTTTCTGCTTTATGGTTATTGCAGACATACGGCCCAGATAGTGAGTAGTCAATCCAGATACTGGGAAAACATAAAAGATCTTTATTCACACCCAAGCAACGTTTTATAGAAAAAAACTAAAAACTTAAAACTTTACTAAAAAACCTCAATGCCAACTTAAAACATTTCCTGCTGCTTTGAACAGCATGCAGCACCAAATATTTTGCTGGCATGGGAAGCCTGGATGCCTGCTACTTTTGCAATAAATATTTGCAAATATTGCAGTCCAAGCTGTTTTTTTCGGTTATTGATTTTGAGTGCAGTGTATTGACAGTACATTTTAGACATATAGTGCAGCTTTAGAATATATTCAGCTGTTCTGTAAAGGCATCTGATGTCTCATAAGGACCATGAACAAACCAAATGTTGAAAAAAAGCAATAAGAAGCCCTGTATAAAGTTTGCCAGATGCAATATACCCAAGACGCCCCATCATGGTGTGGGGATAGTTTTTCCTTAGCAGGCATAGAGAATCTGGTCAGAGTTGATTTGATGGAGCTGAAAGAAGGGCAATCTTGGAAGAAAACCTGTTAGAGGCTGCAAAAGACTTAAGAATGCTGCGCAGGTTCACCTTTCAGCAGAACATCGACCCTAAACATACAGCCAGAGCTACATTGGAATGGTGTAAATCAAAGCATATTCATGTGTTGGAATGGCCTAGTCAAAGTCTAAGTGAAATGTGGTGAAATGTAGTAATTGCTGTCCACAGATGCTATCAATTCAGTCTGACTGAGCCTAAAATATTTTGGCAGAAATTTCCTTCTCTGGATGCGTAAAGCTGATAGAGACAATCCCGAAAAGATTTGCATCTGTAATTTCAGTGCCAAGTGGTTCTACAAAGTAACATATTTGGGCCAAATACAATTGCAGGCCACACTTTTGAAAACTATTTATCAATTACCTTCCTTTTCACAACGATGTGCTACACTAATTTGCTTCTTAGCATAAAATCCCAATCAAATTCAAAGAAGTTTGTGGTTGTAGTATGACAAAATAGTGCATTTGCATGGCACTGTACATGACTGTGATAAATCCCTTGGGGCACACAATGTCATACACATCTGGTTAAACAGCAGCTCAGAGCGGCTCTAGGACACAGCAGACACAATAGTGATGTTACATAACAAGAGCCAAACAATGCCCTAACCGCTGTGCATGACAATTTCTGGATTAAGGGCTCCCTCGGCTCTCCCTCGTGCATAGTTTCATCTTTTTGTATCAGTTACCTGCACAGCTTTACCAAGCACACAACTGATGAATGTCTGATGGATAACATGTTCCTATGTGATCTGATCTGAGCCTGCTCCAACATGCCGTTGCCCTGTCCTTGTAAATGAAAATAAAGCTTCAGTTAGACATAGAGTCTTTTTCCCCTCCAGTGAAGCAGAGTTTATTCCTTTCGCCAAACAGATCACAGGGAGCCAAACGAGGCTTAGTGACCTCATGTCCCACCATGGCATTTGTGGCTTTCTGGCCATGTATTTAGGTTTTGCAGGGACATTGATTTCTGAGCCCCTGCCATACATGTTAAATGGGCCCAAAGCAGAGAGGAGGTCTCTTCCTCCACCACAGAGACAGCGGTAATCAACAGTACCTCATCTCAAAGCAATAAACCTCCTTGAAAACCAAGAGTGCACTGACCTCAATCAGGGCAGACCTCAAAGGATGAGTTAGCTCAGGACTGAAAATGTATTTTAAGGATGCAGTGTGCACCTGTATCACCCCAATCATGACTTGACAGAGAAGTTAAACGAGGAAACTCCATGGCAATCCTCAACAACTTTTATAAGGAAATTCGAGAATTAGTGGTGTTTTTGACAAGTGCTTGACAAGGATGTTACTACCATGAGTCTACTCACCATTGAGTCCATTGGGGATGCTCCTGTGATGATGCGGTGCTGACAGATCATCCATTGACCTCCTCATAGTGGGCATCTTACTGTTTTCTGAGGGTTTGTGTACGTGGTTGTGATTGTGGTGATCCGGGCTGCCGGCACTCCCCGTACTAGACGTGCTGCTCCCGTCTCCAACATCCCTGACCGTCCCAGCACCCCCGTTCAGGTTGCTGAGGCTAGACTGGCTGTCTATGGAGCTCCTGGAGCCTGCCCCGTTCCTCTCCTCGTCCAGCATGAGGATGATCTCCTTTAGCTCGGAGTTCTCCCTCAGCACGCTCTCCTGGTTGGCCTCCAGCTCCTTGAGCTTCATCATGTAGGCACCCACCTCCTTCCACATAGCACTGGCAGTGTAGCGGCCGAAGCACTGCCACTCCCGGGACAGCTTCTTGCCTTTCTGCCTGTCGTCGTCCAGGAAGCAGCAGAGCTCCCGGAGCTCATGGTTGTCGTCCTGCAGCTTCTGGTTGACCTCCTTCAGATTCCGGATCTCGTGCAGGTGCAACTGCAGCCGCCGGTTGATGTCTTTCATCATGTTGCCATGCTCAATCATCAAGTTCATTTTCTCGCTGTCAACCCTCCTTAATTTCCTCACCAGCTCGTCCTTGCTGCACCGCAGCAGGTCCTCCTCCGTCAGCTGGCTCAGGTCATCCTTAGCCCCCTCAGAGGAATTTTTAGCCATGGCTATAATCAGAATCTCAGTTTTTGAATACTGTGGCTCGGAATTTACTGCGAGAACCTTAATTAACCCAACCGGAGCTGAGGAATGATGTTGAAAAACGAACACATTGTCCAAAATGTGAAAATGTTGTTGGCTCTAATAATGAAAATATTAATGTGATGCTATGGCACCCTGTGCATGAGCTGAATGCCCTCCAATCCCTCTGATCTGGTACATAAAAGCCTTACTGTACCTCAGAAACAACTGTTGTTACTCACATTTCTCCAGTAATTACTGTTTACGTTCAGACATAGATTCCGAGGAATTCCCAGTCTGGTCCTATTAGTCTCAAGCGGCGAGTCCAGTCAGCACACCGCATCCCACAGTTTAGACAACATCCTCGCTGGACATCACTCCACACAAGTGATAGGACAAAAATAATAATAATATAAAACACGTTATCAAGAAGATTTAGCCCAAATCAGCGAGTCTTAAAGCGAGCTCAGTCCGTTTCTTTCCCCATCCCACCGCCCGTACGAGGTTGGCCGTCAGCTGCAACGTTCCTCCGCGGATAAAAACTCTGTCATGAGACGGTGCGTTCGGTGGACTGAGAGGTCTCAGCCTCTTTCACCCTGCCCACTTTCCAGCGAACACCTCCCTCTTCCTCTGTGTCTAAAGTCTGGTTTGAAATCATTCAAAACGATTTGGCTCCAGAGGGCCAATCAAGACGGAGGGGAGAGACAGACAGCAGGTAGATGAAAAGTGCGCTCCAGACTGGAAGCTCAGCCCTCTTAAAGAAACAGCACGATGCGTTCAGGACAGCACGGGAAAATGGGGGAAAAAAAGATTAGTTCTATGACAGTACACTAAAATGACAATGGAGTGACATTAAAGACTAGAGAGATTCAAGTTTATGTGCGTAGGCAGGTTTTTGCAAGACAAAATAAAAAATACACATGCTCCCGAACAAGACCCTTGTTAAAATGCATAAAGTGAACGTAGTAATGATGTAAACAGTGCCGTGGCAAATTACACTCCCAAGTTTTGTATACACTTTCTCATCTAATGGGTCTCTTTATTTTCATGACTATTTAAATTGTAGATTCTCACCAAAGGTAACAAAACTATGTATGAACACACATGGACTTATATAATAAACAAAAAGCGTGAAATGCCTCTAAACATTTTTATATTTTAGATTGTTCAAAAAAGCCACCCTTTGCTTTGATTTCTGCTTCCATGAGATTCATGAGGTGGTCACCTGAAATGGTTTTGCAAAGAGTCTTGAAAGCAAAGGGCGGCTACTTTAAGGAATCTAAAATATAAAATTAAATAATTAACGTTTTTTTTTTGTTTTGTTTTTACAATTTATTATTTGCCACATATTTCCATTTATGTTCATTCACAGTTGTGATGTATTCAGTGAGAATCTATACACAATATAGATAGTCATGAACATAAAGACGACCATTAAATGAGAAAGTATTTCTAAAACTTTTGATCGGTAGTGTGTATAAGAAAAAATAAAGGACAAAAAATAAAAATAAAAAAGATGCAATAACCAGGCTGCATATGTGTGCTTAACCCTATAATAATACTTTGATAAACCAGATTCTTGACTAATTTCCTGGATTCAGTCTTTTTGAGTTATGCAAAATAATTCTAAAACTGCACTTTCTATTTGTGCATGCCATCTTTGTCTGGTATTAAAATTTGTTTGGTGATCTGAAACATTTACTGTCAGGTGAAAAAAAAAAGTTCTTTGAAAATAAATAATCACAGATCCATGTCTAATCTTTTTTATTTAGGAAACAAATATGCGAGTGTATTAATCCATTCCTCATCTGGAAGTTGCTTTTTTCTAATTTTAAAAATGCCTTCCTTTCACTTTTTAGTTTAATATTATTACCTGAATTTTCAGTATCAATAAAACTGAAACTAAATATCCAAATGTCAAAATATGTTATAAAATGTGTCCTAAGTTTTTTTTAACAAGACTATGTGACTAATAAGCACAAACAGAAGAAATCTGTAAAAACACAAATAAAAATGTCACCAGCTTATGTTTTTTAGAAAGTGAAGATACTATATTTTCTATTTTCACAAAAAAGGTGTACAAATCCTAACTGCTTCTTAAAGATACTGTAATTAATATAGAATAATTTAGTCAAGGTTTGATGTATATATCAATTTCCATTTTAACGCTAAAAAAGCAAGGAAAAAGCTTCTTTATCGTTTACATGTTAAGAATAAAGGTTTTATAAATCTTAAACTGTGTTTTAAAAAAATCTGTTTTCTGTGTAATAATAAACTTTATTTTATTTTTTATTTTAGATTTTAAAACAGACATGATAAAAGCATTCTCGATTTGCTGATACCAACTTCAGCATCATGAGCAAGCCATGTACTTACAGTGCTTAAACTGTTCACAACACAGGGAGTTGAATAGACATGCAAATAAGCAATAAACAATTTGTTTACACACAACAGCTCCTGCTTTCCCCTGACGCAGTGGCACCCAGGGGGAAGAGCCATGTAATCTATATTAAGGCCCTCTACACGTTACATGAAATACATTTATCATTAAATGACTTTTCTGTAAATTGTTGCTTAACAGCAACATCCTGAGGGTGTCTTTTTCAACATGAAATGCTGAAAATTTACAAATTTCAGTTTAAAATCAAAAGTTAGCTACATTAATGGCTAAGCTAACTTACTAGAAAATGACACACTCAACATGTTTCATTTATTTAATAATTTGTTATAAATTCAAGTAAATATAAACAAAGATATAAAGTAAAATATTACCAAAAACTCAGACAGAAAATAACATAGGAAAGAAAGCCACTAGGAGACACTTCTTCATCTAATATCCAGTTCAGTGAGTAGATACTTCGGAGCAAAACGTTTTTCCAGGAAAAGTAGTGATAAATTGATTGAATCTTAAGTTTAATCCATTTGTGAACATCAGGCCACAATGTCTATATTAAATCCCATGAAAAAATAATAGGGTGTCCAATATTAGTTGGGACTGAGCAGAGCAAGCACAAGTTATCATTGTTATTCAGGCTTTGCCTCTGCAAATCGAGAAAAGATCCCATTTAAACATTTTTCTAATGGACTCTCAGCCTTCTAGGCAGTTAAAACAAATGCTTCTCAGCTTTTATCACAGCCCCCCATATGTAGATTGTCAGCAATGAAAATACATAGAGAAATTGTTGTTCAATATAAACATCTATAGGCTGAGACAGGACCACAAACCTAGCAAGCAATTCAGTTTCATCACAAGAACTGCTGTCATTTCTGTTGTTAAGCATTGACATCGCTTAGATTTTGTATTTCCTGTGTTTGATGGTGCAGATCACTCCACTCTTTGGCCTCAGCGTTCCAGTGTCCTGAATGTCAAAGCTCTGTCCTGGGACAAGGCTGAAATCAAACCTCTGGAGCAGCTTTGCCATCACCACTTTAGCCTCCATCTGAAAACACATTGGCATTTTTTTAACTCAGTCTGTGTGTTTGTATTTGTGTTGGGAATGTATGTTGATTCTTTGTCCAACCCACCTAAGCAAAGTTCAGACCCAGGCATGACCGTGGACCGAGAGCAAAGGGAAAATAGCAGTAATAGGGTCTTGTAAAACAAGATGAGAGAACATTTTTAATTCTTTCTTGTGGCATGCTGAAGATGTGCAAAGGTCACACAGTAATAAAAATCAGGCATCATGCGATGATTGTGCTTTACGTACTTTGGAGCATCTGGATGAAATCTGTCTGGATCAAATTTCAGAGGGTCCTTGAAGAATTTTTCCATTCTCCCAGTAGTATAGCTGCTGAACTGAGAATCAGAGTAAAGTTTCACACGTAATGAGGAACATACCTTGCTATGCTGCATCATGTACAGTTGAAACCAGACATTTACATATTTTTCTCCCTGTTAGAAATTAAACCAGACTAATAGTTTCCTCTTTTAGGTCAGTTAGGCTTAACAAAATTATTTATATTGTTTATATGCCAGAAAAAAATGAAAGAAATAACTTTTACATATTTCTTATTATGTTTTTCATATTCATGAGTTTACATACACTAAGTTTACTGTGCCTTAAACAAATTGGGCAGGCCCAGATGACGACATGGTTTTATGAGCTTATAATAGGAAAATTTAACATTTGAATTAACTGTAGCCACACATAGAAAATCATTTAGAATTTGTCTTCTACTTGAAAAAAGTGTGCCCCTTTGTGTTGGCCAATCACACTAAATCCCAATTAAAGACATTATAGTTTGTGGTTGTTATATGAGAAAATGTGAGGAACTTCAAGTAGTTGGAAGACTTTTGAAAGGGACTATAAAGCAGACACTAGATGCTTTGTTGATGTGCAAAGTCATGACTTTAGTTGGAGCCACAAAATAAAATAACTTAAGTTCTTGTAAGATTGATTCTGTTGTGATTTTATTGTCTTTAGGTTTTGCAGTGATCCAGATTTGCATTCTAATGAAGCACATTTAAGCAGCAAAAGACTCACTGCACAACTGACTTCTCTCGGTATGTGGACACCATCGATCATCATGTCCTCCACTATTTCACGGGATGTTCCTGGAGCAGTAGGGTAAATCCTCAGTGTCTCTTTCAGCACCTGTCCAATAATTATAATAATAAACACGTTATTAAGACTGCTAAAGAAGAAATTAGAAATAAACTTGCAGAAGAGAGTGAATAAAGGAGTAGGTGTTAAAACTGACCTGTGAGAGATAGATCAGCTTCCCGAGGTCATCATTGCTTATTTCTTGTTTCATCCCAATGACTTCGTCCACTTCTTTCTTTGCTCTGTAAAGTATAAACACGCCATAAAAAACATGGTTCACTAACTGTACTACAAGAAATGGTGCACTTAATTTTTAGTTCTCACTTCTCCAGGACTTCAGGATTTCTTCCGAGTTCCATGATACAAAACGCTAGTTGATTGGCTGTCGTTTCTTGGCCTAGAAAGGTGCAGTTTTAGCTAAGCTGAATGAAAGCATCAAATAAAAAATCCAAAACTCAATTTAAATTGTAAATCTAAAAAGGTGGGTATAAAAAAAAATAAAAATCTTATATTCAGATCTTCAGTTAAAAACGCAACTAAATATGATGGATAAGGATCACAATATGTGGCCAACCAGTCATAAAATTCTGGGCTGATATTGATGTTAGACATACAAGCCCATCCAATAAATTAGAAAATTATTGAAAAGTCCATTTATTTTAGTAACTCGATTCACTTGGTGAAACACAATAATAGATTAATTTCACATAGACTGGTGTTTTCAAGCCTTTTTATCTGTCAATTATGATGATTTAGATTATTACACCAGACCGATAATGTGGGCTTAGTAAAAAGTATGTTTAATACCTGCTTGAAGGTTGTTATTTTCTACAGTAGGTTTTATTGCAGCTGTATATCAACGTTGTTAAGTTAACCTTAATTTAGATTAATGAAAACTGTAATCTGTACCCAACAAAAATGACCCACTGATTGACACCGTGTAATAAAGATCATCATACAAATGACAGAAATGTGTGAGGCCTAGTCTTGGCTATATATGTTCATGCAGAATCAAACTTAAAAAAATAAAAACAATTTACTTTAATGTAAATATTACTTGTTTAGCAATCTAGGATAAGGGTTTTTCTTACAAACCCACTATTCTGTAGCCTTTATTTGACATAATTCACTTTCGGCTTTTTCTTGGGTTAAAAACCTATCTCAGTATGCGGTGCCAACCCCATACCCCAACCATGTATTGTTAAATTAAACTAGGGATTAATCTACTTATATATAACCCGTGTTTATATTTAACCCGTCAGTATTAAGAATAAAGAAAGCACCATGGCAAAGGAACAAAAAGGGAAGCAAAACTACTCACCAGCAATGAAAAATGTTACAAAATTGTCCAACATAAACTCATCGTCTTCTTCAGTCATGGTTTCCTCTGCAATATGATAAAACGAACAATTCATGGAATTGACGCCCTTCTCTTGGATACAATCAGAATTGGCCCACATGTGTAACATTATCCGATAATAAATGTAGCTTTAGAGATCAGTGAGTCAATAATATACATGACACTCTAAAAAAAATGTTGACATCATTCAACTTTTCATTACAACCTGTGGCAGCAGTCTTGATGATCTGCGTGAGAATGTCTTTTGGAACATCCTCTCCATTTTCTATGGCGATCTTTCTCTTGTGGATCAACTGAGCTCCAGTAGTGCGCAGTAAGTGGCAAGCTCTCCTCACTTCATTAACGAATGTTCTGTTCCAGGGAATGTACTGGAACAGCAAACTCAAGTTGTCACACCCTCTATTGGTAAAGAGCTTGTTTTCTTTTGTGCACATTAAAAAAATTAAACTGAACTATTACCTCAAATGTGGCATCTCTAGCGTAATGTACCATCCCTCTTAGACAAGTCTCGATGGCCTTGGGGAAGGGTGAAGAATTCTTCAGGAGGTCTAACTCCATACCAAAAGCAACCTAAAGTTTGACAAGGAAATAAAAAGGCACATATTTTTCATTAAGCCAGGTGGTTAGTGTTTAAGACAGGATTTTATTCAATTTTTCCACATATTTTGCAGAACAAGCCGCAAAAATACTGGATACCTTAGCAATGACATCAAGCGTGACACAATTGACAAGTTGAAGCATGTTGGCCTCTGTATTTTTATCAGCTATCTCTGAGAGTTTTTCCATCAGTTTCTCTGCTCTCTCGTTGAAGGTTCCCATTAGGCCTCTCAAATACCTGACAGAAAACATTCTTTCAGTCCAAGAAACGTCACACCAAAAATCAACTATGCAAAAGTATTTTAATTAAATTTTTTCACATCTAATCTGTTAATGGCAAATTTCCGTGTATTCCGTGGACCTACACAAAGTAGTGCATGATTGCAAGACATGGTCCAGCACCTAACCAGATAGGCTGAGCAACGAGAGCTTTAATCAGAGAAGCAGCCAAAAGGCCCATGGTGACTCTGGATGAGCTGCAGAGATCCACAGCTTAGGGATCAGGGGAGTAGCACTAGGCTGGTTTAAATCTTATTTGTCTGACAGATTCCAGTTTGTTCATGTAAATGATAAATCATCTTTAAATTCCAGGGTTAATTGTGGAATACCACAGGGTTCAGTACTTGGGCCAATTCTCTTTACTATATATATGCTTCCAATAGGTAAAATTATGAGGCAGCATAGAATAAATTTTCACTGTTACGCTGATGATACTCAGCTTTACTTATCCATCAATCCTGATGAGCCCAACCAGTTAGATAGACTACAAGCATGTTTTGAAGACATAAAAACTTGGATGACTTTGAATTTTCTGCTTCTGAATTCAGACAAGACAGAAGTTGTCATCTTTGGACCGGAGTCTTTAAAAAAGAAACTGCTTAGTCAATCACTTAACCTGGATGGCATTAAATTGACCTCCAATAATAAAGTAAAAAACCTTGGTGTTATTTTTGACCAGGACATGTCATTTAAATCCCGTATTAAACAGGTTTCAAGGATTTCCTTCTTTCATCTACGGAACATTGCCAAGATTAGAAATATCCTGTCCAGGAGTGACGCTGAAAAACTAGTCCATACATTTGTTACTTCAGGGCTGGACTATTGTAATTCGTTACTATCAGAATGTCCACAAAATGCAGTTAAAAGCCTTCAGCTGATTCAAAAGGATGCAGCAAGAGTTCTGATGAAAATTAAAAAGAGAGATCATATTTCCCCTACTTTAGCTTCCCTTCATTGGCTCCCTGTTAAATCCAGAATAGAATTTAAAATTCTCCTCCTCACATATAAAGCCCTTAATGATTTAGCTCCATCATACATCAGAGATCTGATTGGTCCATACGTTCCTAACAGAGCACTTCGTTCTCAGACTGCAGGTTTACTGGTGTTCCTAGAGTCTCTAGAAGTAGAATGGGAGGTAGATCCTTTATTTTATCAGGCTCCTCTCCTGTGGAACCAGCTCCCAGTTTTAGTCCGTGAGGCAGACACCCTGTCTACTTTTAAGGCTAGGCTTAAAACTTTCCTTTTTGATAAAGCTTATAGTTAGAGTGGCTTAGGTTATCCTGAGCTATCTTCCTTATTTTTACCTCCATCTTCTTCCCTCCCTGTTGGATGAAGTAAGGGGGAGTCAGGTTTAGCCTAAACCGGCTCAGTTATGGTTGAGGTGCAAACACACCCTCCATTTCTGCTACCTGTATGACCCCTCTCTTTTCCAATGGTTATAAAACAATCTGACAGAGAGAGGTATCCCAATCGTTTGTGGTTTTTAGTATAAACAATGGCCATCAGTGGGCTCTAGATGGACAAATTGTCTACTTTTAAGGCTAGGCTTAAAACTTTCCTTTTTGATAAAGCTTATAGTTAGAGTGGCTTAGGTTATCCTGAGCTATCTCTGTAGTTTTGCTGCTATAGGCTTAGGCTGCTGGAGGACATAATGACCACTTTCACCCTCTTCGCTACATTCTCACACTACTCTCGAATTTTGCTTTATTTGCTGTTTTTTCTGCTTTTAACTTTATGTTCTCTCTCTTTTCTCTTCCAAGAAGCTACACCTGGCCTGACTCTGTGTCTACCTGTGACACCTTTCTGGAGAGGGGCATCGTCCAAGCTTCTGCTGGCAACAACTTAATGCTCACCCTTTACAGATGATCCACATGGCCCTGTCTTTCAGTGTTTAACCCTTTCTTTCTCCTAGACATGGCGATTGACTGAGCTTTTACTGTGACTAACTCTATGTTATCTCTTTCAGACCCTAACCTTGAAAACTGGCTCAGAGTTTATCTGTTCCTTCTTTCTAGATGAAACGACTAAAGGAGCTACATCCATTAACATTTACTTTTCCTTCCCATAGAACGTACTCCTGGATCAGTGCTTCTTTGTTCTCTTTGTGTCTCTGCTCTGTTCTCCCAAACCCCCAGTCGGTCGTGGCAGATGGCCGCTCACACTGAGCCTGGTTCTGCTGGAGGTTTCTTCCTGTTAAAAGGGAGTTTTTCCTCTCCACTGTTGCTACATGCATGCTCAGTATGAGGGATTGCTGCAAAGTCAACGCCAGTGACTGTCCACTGTCTCTACATGTTCATCCGGGAGGAGGGAATGCTACAAGTCACTGACTGGATGCAATCTGCTGGGTTTCCTTAGACAGAAAAACTTTTTATCCAATTTGAATAAATAACTGAATCTGACGGCACTGTTCAGTGATTAGGATTAATTGGAATGTATGTACCTGACTTTTGTGAAGTGCCTTGAGACAACATGTGTGGTGAATTGGCGCTATATAAATAAACTGAATTGAAATTGAATTGAGTGTGAATTTGTTGACTGGACAAATATTAGTCTTGCACTCTGCAAATCTGGGCCCTTATTCACAAAGAATCCTAAGACTGAAAGTAGCTCCTAGTGATGTAGTTGTAAGAAAAATATGATTTTTCTTAGAATTTTACCTTTGCCACAAAATGCGGTGTCTCAGTGGAGACAATCTTGCCTGACAAGAGTGCGGCTACTGCCTGAATCTAATAGGGCAACACAAGCCTTCTCCTTAATGAAAATGCAGATAGAGTGCTCTTGATCTTGATACTAAAGACTCAGTTTCTTCCCCCAACGAATCAAAACACAATTCGTGAATTTGAAAAACACATATAAGTTTTACTGACATGCTGACCTGGGCAGTCTGCCTTAAAATGACCCATTTGACCACAGGAGTGACATACCAAAGGGCATTTTTGTTTAAATTCTCTGGCACTGCTATTAGTAGTGATTGAGGAACTATGTGTAGGGCCTTTAGTTCTGTGTCCATTCCCACCCCCGCACTCACCCACCAATAATTCGACTGTTCATTTTTTGTGGGTATCGGGCTGCAAGGAAAGCCTCTGCCATCTCTGCAGCTTCCTTTGAAGTGGTGGGGTTGCCCTCTTTCACCCAGGTATGAAGTTCAGGGCTTAGAACTCTCAGAAACTGCTCCATCAATATGAAATCTCCTATTGTGTCCTTTGTATTCTTCTTTGGAAGAATCCACTTCTCATACAGGTCTTCAAGGTGTGTTCGTAGTTTTTTGGGGTTCTCATCATCTTCCACCATAGTGACCCTGAATCTCAGTTGGTAAGTTTCAGTACTTATTTCAAATTTGTCAAGAACAGCACTCTTCACTTTGTCATAGTCCATTGTCTTACAGTGTCCATAGCAACTGCTCGTGCTTTAGCACTGAGAAGTGGAGCTAGATGCTGTGCCCATTCCTCTCAGTTGCTGCACCTCTTGCCTCACTGTAGAGCTCAGGAGCTTTTCAGAATCACCTACGGCACCTTCCAACAGCATCTTGTGCTCCTGGTGCCCCAACTGGACCTTCTGCTGGAATTGACTGAACTGGTGTTGCATTCTCCGCCACCATTCATCCTGGAGCTATCTGTCCTGATCCCATCTTGCTTCCTGGTTACTGTCACAGTCTGAGCTAGTTTTGGACCAAAATGCATACAGGGACTAGGGCTCGGCATGTTGCAAAGTAGATCAGCTTTATTAAGGCTTGTAGTCAGCACTTACAAGTTCGCTGGGAGAAAAAACTCCATAGGCACAAATGCAGGAGAACACGAGGAGCTCGAGGAGAGACAGGACATTACACAAGGAACCACCGGGGAATGATGGGCACAACCAAGTATATAAGCAGGGAGAGGAGGAGAGTGGACCAATGAGAGGAAGCTAAGGTAATTAGGAGGCCAGCGACAAAGGAGCAGGTGGTCTGGAGGCCGGCGACGAAGGAGCAGGCGGTCTGGAGGTCGGCGACAAAGGAGCTGGCTGTCTGGAGGTCAGTGACGAAGGTACTGACGGTCTGGAGGCCTGCGGTGAAGGAGCCGGCAGAGTAGAGGACCGTCGGTCAGGAGGTCAGGCGAGCAGAGTAGAGGACCCCTCAGTCAGGAGCTCGTCCGAGCAAAGTAGAGGACCCTCGGTCAGGAGGTCGTCCGAGCAAAGTAGAGGACCCTTGGTCAGGAGGTCGGCCGAGCAGAGTAGAGGACCCTTGAAGCAGGAGTCTGGGAGCCCGGCAGTGGCTGACCAGAGGTCTGGGAGGCCGGCGCCTAGACCAGGAGTACCCACGAAGATGATTATCGGGAGACCGGCGTCTGGGAGGTCACCGAGCAGAATAGGGGACCCTCGGTTAGGAGGTCTGAGGTCAAGCAGGAACTCAGGAAGCTTGGAGTCAGGCTTGGAGTCGGGCTGAGAGTCTGGAGACTTAAAGTTGGGCTGAGAGTCTGGAGACTTGAAGTCGGGCTGAGAGTCTGGAGACTTGGAGTCGGGCTGATAGTTTGGAGACAGAGTCTGATGGCTGAGAGTCTGGGTAAAAGTCGAGTCTTAAGTCAGTCTTAGCTGCAGGCTGCGGCCCTGGAGGCTTAGCAGCACGCTGTGGCTCAGGAGGCTTAGCAGCACACTGGGGCTCAGGAGGCTTAGCAGCATGCTGGGGCTCTGGAGGCTTGGCTAGAGGCGATTCATCCTTGAACCCCTCATGAAAATCTGGAACTTGGGATAGGCTGAAGGCTTGGCTGCCGGCTGAAACTCTGAAGACTTGTAGTCATAGAGACCCTGGGAAGCGGCGCGGGGACCGTTAGAGTCCTGGGAAGCAGCAGACGGGTCTGGAGATGCTGCAGGAGAGAGCTGAGACACAGCTAGGAAATCCTGAGGAGCTGCGGGGATGCCCCGAGAAGCTGCAGCAGAGCCCTGTAGATCCATGGGGGCACCATGAAGATCCGCTGAGAAGCCGTGTTGATCTGCCGAGGAACCAAGAATTTGCACTGGAGCTCGCTTAGATGGGGTTAGTGGATCTCCAGCGGAGACTGAAGCTGGAGCGTCAAAAAACCCCGTACCAGGAAACTCCTCTTGGACCGCCTGAAGCACTGACGCACAGTCCGGGGGGTTGCAGACAGCACCCATGCAGGAGTAGAAGGCTTGCCTGAAGGACGGATAGCAGGTGCATTTGCCCCTGGCTGCTCTGGTAACCCGGACCACGCCCCTCTCTCTCCCCTGGAGTCACTGGAAGGCGAGGTTGGATCCCAAAGAGGGGTGAAGCTCCGACAGCGACGGCGTTCCAGCCGAGAGGAAAAGCCAGCAGGAAACTGAGGCCACTGCGGATGCGGATGGCTCGGCTGAGGCCGCTGCGGACGCGGATGGCTCTGCTGAGGGTGCTGCGACCTGGGGAACTTGGCAGCGGGCGCTGCAGAAGAAGAGAGCTTGGCAGCGGATGCTGCGAACGAGGAGAACTGGGCAGCAGGCGCTGTGGACGAAGAGGGCTTGGCAGCAGCTGCCGCAGACATGGAAGATAGGCAATGACGGCGCCTGAGGTGCGAGGAGGAAGACACTGGAGCAAGTGGAGGGGCAATGGTGCGTTTCTGGCCCGGTTCAAACCCTGGAGGAGCTTGGGCCAATTTGGAACCTTCAGAAACCTCCTCCATCTCTTGTAGCAGCAGGGGAGAAGGTAGGATCTCTACTTCACATACATCTCCCTCAGTCTTTCCTCCTGCTGCTGTATCCACCCAAGTAGGTTAGTCGCCCTGTCTGATTGGTCCTGAGTTTTGCTGGTTCCTTCTGTCACAGTCTGAGGTAGTTTCGGACCAAAATGCACACAGGTACTAGGGCTTGGCATGTTCCAAAGTAGATCAGCTTTAATACTATGCTGCTGCATCAGGCCTTTTATTGAAGTTGAGAGTTCAGAAAGGCTTTGTGCATCAACGTGTTGCTCATCAACAGCTTCTGACAGGTTACCGTCATCTTAGGCCTCATCTATGGGGCAATCCATTGGCCGTTGATGTTTTCTTGATTTAGTTGATTTCTGCATTTCAATCACCTCCCGGCCTGGAATAAGGCTCCAGTGTCTGTGGAGTTGTGGGTTCAGATCCCATCACTGCCACAATTTGTAGGGTAGTATAACAAGTGTCAAGGAAGGTGGCAGGTATATAGCATCAGCAAACATTTGGAAATTCTTCTCCGGGGAATTTATTTAAGTCTCTCACTATTTCCCAATATAAGCCTAAATAAGAATTTAGACAGGGCGGAAACAACTGAACCTCATCAGTCAGTACCATAAAAAATGGGTTAAACCAAACAATACAAGCTAAACAAAGAAACAGCAATACAGTTGTTAATTTGATTTACATATTAATCTACACAACAAAATGATTCACAAAATACAATAATCTAGACAAAGTATCTCAAAGATGACTTTAAAGAAAACTATACAAAAAGAAAATCCTTCATTTGATTGTAACCAGTGATGTAATCAATGACATCATGATCCTATACAAACAGGAAGTGCTGGGCAGGCCCCTCCCATACACCCATCCTGGATGTACGATCTAAACAAAGGGACAAATATGGGTGAGTTTACACAGACACATTAACAGAAATAAATAACCGCAAACTGGTTTCAACAGAAAGAAAATTCAAATTGTTTCCTTTAAAGAAACATATGCTTAGATGTAAACTGTAACACAATGCTACCACAAACAAACCCAGGAGAGAATGGGAAGCAAAGTTATCACAGCAATGCTAAACTAAAACACTATGAATAATCTTAAAATAAGATACAGTAAATTATGATATGTTTTAAGGGACAAGGGGTGAATAAATACAGTAGCCACTTTGTCACACTGGCCAACACCACAGACACGTTAACAGTTACAAAGATTCCTAGGCTTTCCAAACTTCTGCAGATTCATAAAGAACTACAGTCAAATTGGAGCACCCTTTCACCACCCTTACTTCCACCAAGACCAGCTTCACAAAATCATTTCTAATTCTCAAGGAGAGCTTTTCCCAGGCTCCCATCATAGTTCAACCCATCCCCCTCAAACAATTTGTTCTCGATGTTGATGCTTCTGACGCGGGGGTCGGAGCAATACTATCACAACATTCTGACTCTGATTCTAAGCTCCATCCTTGTGAATTCTTCTCTTGCAGCCTGAGACTGAGAGCTTTTTGCCATAAAATTCAGCAGTGGTGGCATTGGTTGGAGGGTGCTGAACATCCTGTGCTGCTTTGGACTGATCACTGATCACAAGAACATATTTACAGTCTGCAAAATGCCTAAATTCCCATCAGTCCCATTGGTCTCTTTTCTTTTCTCCATTTCTTATTGACCAGGATCTAAGAATGTCAAGTCCAATGCCCTCTCTCTCCAGTTTGCCTCAAATGACAACAAAAAATCTCCAGCACCCATTTGTCCGCCCAGTTGTGGGATCGAGGAAGTCATCAGACAAGCCCAACAAGATGAACCCGACCCTGGGACAGGTCCAGCGAACCGTATCTACATGCCATCATCAGTCAGATCACGCCTTATTCATTGGATCCACATTTCTAAATTCTCCTGTCACGCTGGAACCAGTGCAAAAATCCCTCTAATCCACAGAAGATTCTGCCTAATACTCACAAAAATTTAAAAGATTACATCCTCGTCTGTTCCATATGCAGCAGAAACATAACCAGAAATAAACCTCCATCTGGACTTCTGCAACCTCTTGCCATATCCACATGTCCCTGGTCTAATATTGCCATCAATTTTGTCACTGCACTGCTGTTCCTAAATGTATGACCACCATTTTCACTATCACTGACTGTTTTTCTAAAGTCTGTCATCTCATCTCAATCAGAAAACTGCCCACTTCACTCCAAACAGTTTAACTCCTCATCAAACACGTCTTCCATCTGCACGGTATATCCCAGGAGATCCTATCCGATCGTGGTCCCCAGTTCATTTCTCAAGTCTGGAAACAGTTCTGCACCGCCCTAGAGGGTAAGGTTAGTTTCACATCTGGTTTCCATCCCCAATCCAATAGTCAAATAGAAAGAATGAATCAGAAACTTGAAACACCCCTCAGATGCGTCACCTCAACCAACCCATCCAATATGTTTCAGTTCTTACCTTGGATTGAATATGCTCACAATTCCCATGTGTCCTCTGCTATCAGTCTCTCTCGTTTTTAGGTCTCCTTAGGCTATCAACCTCTACTATTCCCTGCTGATGAAAAATAAATCTCTATTACCTCCATTCAACATTACATCCACCGCTGCAGGAGAATCTGGTCTAGCACAAACTCAGCATTAAACCACACGTTGGAACAGAACAAGAATTTGCAGATTGCAAGAAAACATCCGCTCCTATCTAACCTCCTGGACAACAGGTTTGGTCGTCTTCAAGAGATATTCCATTAAAATCTTTGTCAAAGAAACTCTCTCCCAGGTTCATTGGTCAATACGAAATATTCTCCATCATCAGCTGACCCAGAAGTGATAACGGCAGCGCTCATGGTGTTCCAAGATAACAGCAATCGAGTGGCGTTTTCCCTGTTTTCGCAACTTCCCCTTCACTTGTTTAGATACTGCACTGCAATAGATGTGGAACTTGCAGATACCACTTGAAATACATTTTTAGGATAACTAAGAAATCACAAATGATCGGACAGTAAAACATAATGCCATGAATATATTCGGCAACTTCGAGAAAGATAGATGGAAATGGCTATCATTGACGGGCTTCAATTTTGAAATTCCACATCAGAGCTTGATGAAATTCGATGAGAGGAATCTGAAAGTGTTCTCTTGTCATCATGAAGTGAGAGTAATCACTGGAAACTAACCGTTTTGTTGCAATAAACACAGAAACTTAAAGAAAATAAACATAACACGTCTTATTCTTAAGATTTTTAGTTTTGAAATTCTATATCAGATGTTGGTGAAATTTGATGAGTGACATCTGGAGGTGTTCTGTCGACCTGAAGTGAGACTGGTCACTGGAAACAATTTTATTTTAATAAATGTTAAAGTTTAGGGATTATAAATTGACATTCTCAGTTGAACCCAAAATTACCACATAAAACAATGCAAAAATAAAAAGGTTATATGTATATATTTGCGGGGGGACTTTTAATAAATAACAGCAAAGACATTAACCACCATGAGTTAGTTCATTTAAAACATATTGATTTCACTAAGATCTGAGCAAGCGGCACTGCCGTAATTCATGTTTTCGCGCATAGTAACCCCGTGTGAGGGCTGATTTGACCATCATTTCAAAGTGGAGGCTGGCTGACTGCAGTAAAACGGAGGCAGCCGCTGTGGCAGCGTCTTAGAGGCTTTTAAAGCTGTAATGTCTCTTCATATGCATTTAATACATACACATAATGCTATTTAGGACATAGTTTCCATCTCAAGTAAAAACAGTGACCTTATATTATGGGTCTAACACTGTTTATTAAATAATAAACAATAATGACATCATCATTATTATAATTACTGACTGACAGTCCATAACAACTATAAAGAACAACCCATTTTCCAATAATCAGCAGTGGCTTCCACAAAAACAGCGGCACCCGCAGTGGCAGCATCTTTTACAGCTGGTCTGGCACCCTGTTGCAAACTCCGGTGGCAGAAGTACCAATTTTAGTTGCTACTGCCACGAAATGGGCTTCCTGTCTCTCAGATTCTAAGGACCGACCACACGAAAAACAAAATCATGTTAATCTACTCCTATGTGTGCCACAAAACGGGCAAAACACCACTTGATTGCTGTCCATCTTGGGTCGTCATGAGCACTCCAGTTATCACTTCCCGGTCAGCTTGGAGTTGGTGCATTCCCCTTTTGTTAGATTTTGTCATTTGTAAATGTGTTTCGGGACTTGTAAAAGTATTTTGCGTGTTGTTAGTCTTTTCTGTCTTGTTATTCTTTTCTGAATTGTTAATTTGTTTTCTGCAATGTTAATTTGTTTTCTGAAAAGTAATTGTTTTCTGAAGTATTAAATTGTTTTCACAAATGTAAATTTGTTTTGGGACTTGTAAAAGTGTCTCACATCTTGTTAAATTGTTTTCTGAAATGTGAATGTGTCTCAAGCTTTGTAAAAGTGTTTCAGATTCGGCCACCGTACTTTAAACAAGAAGGTAATCACAGTAAAATGCTGACAGCTGAGTGTCAACATTAATATCAAGTTGATGAGGTAAGAAAGTGACCAGCATAGTGAGTGAACATAATAATTAGCAAATCAAATAATGATGAGCATATAAATAATGTTCAAGCATTTTGATGCTGTGTGAAAATTAAGTTTTAACATCATGATTTACACATTTCTTAATCCAGTCTAAATTCTATCATCGGTTAATATCTCTCCACTGATTACTGGAAAAGCATTTTGTTTTACTTTTTTTTGTCTTTTGCAACAACCAATCACAGCTTTTAGACAGTGTCACATCTAGCAACGGGGTCAACCACACATCCTCTCTCAGATAGGAATCTCTGTCGTCTCCTCGCTCAGAGTTGCCCTCAGCAGCGAGCTGAAACACTCTTAAGCTAAGACTCCTTGGCAGGAGTTTTTAAGCTAAGGTAAGAGATTTCTGAGAGGACTCTAAGAATATTTGAGAATACGGGCCCAGGAGGACAAGGAGAAAGGATTTTGATCTAACCGTGTTTATGTGTTAGAATGGCCTGGTGAAAGTCCAGACACTACTCTGAGGGCTAATATATGTGCTCTTGGGGGCTTCCCTGGTTTGGGGACCATAAAAAATGCTTACTTTTCTTATACCTTGGGCTGGCCCAACATCAAATAATGAGAAGAGACTTAATGACTCACAAGCTGCAAAGGGAAGGTCCATGATCCGGCGCTGTTTGTACCACATCTCATGATCCCGAGCTGTTATCAGGCCATTGCCAAAAAACCTGTAAATGCCTACGGATTAGCATCACTATAATAATTGCAAATTTTGGTTGATCAACTTATTCAATAAAAGCACCATAAACTAGTTCTTTATGTTAGATATATGTATGTATGTTGCCCTGCGATGGATTGGCAACCTGTCCAGGGTGTACCCAGCCTCTCGCCCGTAGACTGCTGGAGATAGGGACCAGCTCCCCCACGACCCACTATGGAATAAGTGGTATAGAAGATGAATGAATAAATGAATGAACATTCTGAAGATACTACCTTTGTCCAAACAGATTAAAGAGTCTTTTGTAGAATAATTTATCCTTAGGATACTTTGGGGACATCAGAATTTCCTGAAACAGAAACCAATAAAATAATAAAGAAATAAAGACTTCCAAATACCAGACTCTATATTTACCCTCCTCTGCAGACACACCTTTATTGTACCTGCACTCTCACAGAATTTCTCAAGCAACACTCAGGTATATTTACCTTTGTTGTCTCTGGACAGGTCACAAACACACTAACATAATGCAGAAAATCTAGCTTGTAAACATGTCCGTAAGTCTCAGACCTGCAAATGACATGTTCAGAATAATTTTAAAGTGTGAAATATAAATCTAGCACAAATGCAAATAGGAAATTTAATACTAAACTATCAGTTAATTAAACAGATTAGATATTTTTTGTAAAGTACAGATTCCCGGGCAAGCTGAGTGCACTACATAAGTACTGTGTAAACCTTCTGTAGTTACCATTCCAGGAATTTGTCATGCACTACTCCATCTCTTTTCATTATCCTCAAAAGTGTTGGTGAATGGCCAAGGAAGAAGCTGTGGAGAAGAAAATGGAAAACAATGTCAGAACAAATGTTTGCAGAGAACAGTAACAAACACCATCCCAGCTTTGCTTACCTGTCCCTCGGTGGCCCTGGTATGTGGTCATATTTCATGTAAATGTACTTGAGGTACAAGCAGTAACCCAGGAAGGCAACGAAAAGGAGACAGGACAGCAGGAAGAGGACTTTACCAAGAAAACCCAACATTAGGTGAAAAACAGCCATCTTACTAAACTATGTCAAGGAGATGTGAGAACTTGTTCACAGAGTGAGAAATAGATCCAATCCAGGTCCCTCCCCCTTAACTCTGACACAGAAATAGTGTAATCAAAGTTCATGTTGCATTTGAGGTGCGTTAGGTGGGGCTGTGAAGAGCAAGTATTTACAGTAATCAGATATCTGATATGATTTTCTCTTTACTCAGTTTCTTAGATCCAAATTTGTTGTGAGGGAGATGTTAGGAATAACCTTTCTTATTATTACTTTTCGATGAATTTTCACACACACACGCACACACACACACACACACACACACACACACCATAATGCTAAAGTATAAATTCTAATGTTTTCACTTTTGTTAGGATGTGGATAAAAATCCTTCTTGACGTACATTACAAGGACAAATGACGTACGGTTGACATAAGGTTCAGTACATTGGGTTCGATTGTGGAACAGTCTGTAACTGGGTAGATTACAATGCTGCAGCAACACTTAGATTTAGGATTGAACACCTGCTATTACACATCCTATCAGATAGACACCAGAATGGTGACACAGTCTACTGATTAACACCGAGGGACTGTACGTCCCATGCACAGGGTACCAGATATAAAACTACATGTGACCTTCTTTCGAGGCTGCTTCATCACTTTGATCTCCAAGACGATCCAGGACGGGAGCCTGATCTCAGTAACCTCTCTGCCTTATTTAGTGTTAAAAGTTTAGTTCTGTTTGAGAGTCTTTCCTTTAAGAGAAAGTGTTGTAGGTTGTAGACAGTGGGGTCGCTTCTGGGAAAAGAACTCCGAGGCGTCTAACTAGGGTGCAGTAGCTCAGACAAGTTGGTGTTTCCGCTCACGCCCTGGAAGCGAAATACCAGTTCTGGCTGGGGGGCCACAAAAGAAAAGGAAGACAGAGCCTGCAGTCAGAGGCATTGAGTTTAAACGGCCCTCTAATCTTCTTAAAAAGATTTAAAAGCTGTGTGCTTCCTTGTGAGTAAACACACAGAGATGATATGTGATTACACGGGTACGAATTGTCGGGTTCAGAAACTTCCTTACGAGCGCGTAGTTAGACCTGATTCGGATGTTTTCTGAATAGCCCCGGACTTCTTGATATAAGAAATTTAGAACTAATAAAAAGATGCGGCCACAAAATGGTATTGGACTTCACTTTTTTTTTAAAAAACAATCAGATTTTTTCAATTATGTTCCATATAATCACGTCCCGCTCCACCTAACCTGACAATGAATTAAAAGGAGAAGACAAAAAAAAGTTTTTTGCGCACTTGCGGCACCGCGAATGCGCAACTACGCGCACAGCCAGAGACGGACTCCATTCTGGAGAAGTCCAGAACAGCAGTTTACTCCAGGTCGACCTGCTTCCTTCATTACCTGAAAAGTTACACTGAGCGCCTCGAACAGGGCTCATTTCAGAGCAACCGCGGAGCCAGCTGGAGAGAGGGAGCCTGGTGGGTGTGTCTGCAGGAACAGGTGGAAGCAGAGCGGTTTAACCCAGACGAAGATAGCGGTAAAACCTGAATGCTGACTCAGAATGGGCTAATTGTAAGTTACAGCTAATCAATGATTCACCCAGCAAGACATGAGGTGGAGGTTCACTCTAATGAGCATCTTCAGGGTCATGATGAGGAACTTTCACCTGAGCTACAGGTGAATGTTAAATGATCTGTGTAATAGAAAACAGTAGCAACATTCTCTGTGAGCTTCTGGCCGGACTTGCATCAAAATGGAAAATATCTGGTCCTTTTTATTCAGTAAAAATAAAAGCATTTAATCCTAATGTAGCTAAAACATTAAAGGTCCTTCAGATCATCACATTGCATCTCATGGCTGCAGCCAGTCTTATAGTCTAGTTCTACATGTAGACAGAACCAGGTGGTGCTCATAAACCAGGAAAAATATCTTCTGGGCCAATAAGACGTAGTAGAAAGTACAAAAGTAAGCCCCCTTCTCTTTTATATTTTTTGTTGATTCTAAACATACAGCTCTGGCTTTAAAATGCAGCATAATTAAGACATAAATCAGAGCAATTAATCACAGGTGGACCATTGATTAGTTAACTATTTTTTTTCTGAATTACACATGTAATATTATATAAACTAAACTAATTAAACAAGGATACAGTTTTACTGATGGTGAGAAATACATACCATATGTATACAGTCATTAATAACTGTAATATTAGTACTGATAAGGTCCAGGGTGAGGTTCTATGCTATATTTTAAACACCACAACTTACCCTTTCCTCTCAAAGTGTTTAATATCAAGAACTGCACTAATGTCTCCAATGCAGAACAAAAGACTGTGTTGTAAAATGTCAGTCAGTCATTTTCTACCGTTTATTCCATAGTGGGTTGCAGGGAAGCTGGTGCCTATCTCCAGCAGCCTATGGGCGAGAGGTGGGGTACACCCTGGACAGGTCGCCAGTCCATCGCAGGGCAACAAACAACCATGCACACACTTGTTTATACACCTAAGGGCAATTTAGAGAGACCAATTAACCTAACAGGCATGTCTTTGGACTTGGGGGGAAGCCGAGAAACGGGGAAGAAAACCCACGCTTACACAGGGAGAACATGCAAACTCCATGCAGAAAACCCCCGGCCAGGAATCGAACCCAGAACCTTCTTGCTGCAAGGCAACAGTGCTACCAACTGCGCCACCGTGCATGACAATGTAACATTTAAAAAGGTAATTTATGTAGATGACAAAAGAAGCACATTTAACTGTCCCATAGTAAACATCTCTGAGTTTAAAAAAAATTCTGTCAGCAAAAAAATTCAGATTAAATTCTTTTTAAAATACCTCAAAAATGTGCCATTATTTTTTTCAAAAAAGGTTTTTTTTTCAGGCCTAAAACATTTTTCTCCTTGTCCCTTTTTCAGCTTCTAAAAAAAATAAAAAGTAAAATTATTGCAAACTTTTTTGTTTGATTCACAATAATTTACATTCAGTCTAAAACCAGCCGAGACAGAGAACTGGTACAATATGTCCTATATTATTTTAATTTTAAATTACCTATAAATTGTCTTATGGAAATCTAAGTATTTTGGATTGAGTGCTTGAATGATCCTAGAGGCTATGTTGTCTGGGGCTTAAATGCCCCTGGTAGGGTGTGCCATGTTAAACAGGCTCTGGGTGACGGGGCAGACAAAGAGCGGTTCAAGACACCTTCATGAGGACCACACAATCGAGGCATATGATGTCGCCCAATGGTCCCACCCTGGAGCCAGGCCTGGGATCAGGACTCGTCGGAGAGTGTCTGGTGGCCGGGTTGCTCCTCTTGGGACCTGGTCGGGCCAAACCCCAATGAGAGACGCGAGGCCATCCCCCAGTGGGCCCACCACCTGCAGGGGAAACCATGAGGGACCAGTGCAAAGAGGAGCAGGCAGCGGACGAAGGTGGAGACGTCGGCGGCCCGATCTCCGGATTCTTAGGCTGGCTCTAGGGATGTGGAATGTCACAGAGGGGAAGTGTTTGACTTTAAACGGCCCTCTAACCTTTTTAAAATATTTAAAAGCTGCTCACTTCCTTGTGAGTAAACAGTAAACATCAACTGACCAGTGTACATGTGTGTGAGTCAATAACAGTGAGCTAGCGGAAGCAGCATATGGGGGAAATGTTAAACTAACGGACCTTGACCGACAGACGCAGAGCTAGAGGAAGTAGCAAATGGAGGACAGGATACACTGAAGGAACTTAACTGACAGATGGAAACAGACGCTGGCTCACTGAATAAACTCTACTGTGAATAAGCTTTGGTGTCTGGGAGATAAAGAAATAAGCTTTCATTTGGACCAGGAAACGGTGCTGTACCGCCTGGTTGGCCAGAGCGTATAAAAATGTCTGTGTGAAGTGAAAGAATGACTGAGACATCACGAGAAAATGAGCTCCCTGCCTAGCAAGCATGGGAAACAGGGAGGAAAAGAATATTGGCGAGCTTTCCCCAAAAAGATGCTTTAACAATTTAAAACAGCAGTTTGATGGAGTGAGTTTGGGTCCCGAGATAATCGTCAAGTCGTATTGTTATGAAACCAGATGATTAAAAGAGAGCAGTTTTAACATGGCCAAACAGAAATATTTGTTAGAATGAAACGATGTCACTTCGGCCTGGTCTCAAACTTTATCTAATCCTATCTATCATGATGTCATGCAGGTAGTTTGTTTATTTCAAGGGCAACCCCTTGAATATACTACAACAGTAATACAGATCATACATTTCAACACACAAACACCCGCACCATGCTCAAGTACACTCTGACTCTCACAACCACACATCCACTGCATGGTACTCCAAGACACAAAATAAGACAATACATACTGATACAGAGTACTATGCATATCCCTGTAAGGATTAAATCCAGAATAAATTAATCTTTGTTTTTATTGAAAGCAAGTGCAAGATGTTTTACAATAAGTTAGTAAAGACAAATTAGAAATATGAAAAGGTATACATGAAGGGGGAGGCAAATTATTCCAAGCTGATGGAGCTTTACACTGGAATGCTTTGGACCCAATTTCATTCCTAAATCTCTTTTTATTCCTCCATCAGCTGGTATGCAACAAAACTGGAATGTTGTTAATTTTTGTCGTCTTTGTATATATTAATAGTGGAAATAACAATGTACTATTATGATTATGTGTTGTGAAATGAAGAGGGCGAAAAAATGCCTTTTCTAATCATCTCTTTGTTGCCCTAATTAAATATATCCGCCCTAGTTGCTTATCTGCCGCACCGCTCAGTGCTACAGCTTACACAACATAACTGTTGATATCACATAAGATGCAAAACATAGTCGAGGATAAACTGATACAGGAGGATGGCGCCCTTCAGGAGGGTTAAGAACAGGCATGGATAAAAGCAGGACTCACGCTCCATTCTTTGCTCCTCTCGGTTCATCCCTAAGATGGGCTGAGGGGGGCCCGGTACCGAAGGTGAATGTCACTCTGTATCTGTTCAATTGTATACTCTGTACACTGATCATTTTGGCATTAAATCTTGATTTTATATTTAACCATTTCTCATTATTTCACAAGGTAAATACTTTGCTGGTTTTACTGGTTGGCTCTCGGAACTGGAGAGAAACGGACCTGGTGGTGCACAGGGAGGAAAGAGAGTGAAAACTCCCATTTTACAACAGTGGGGGCTCATCCGACTGTCCAGGTTCCAAACGAGACCAAACCAGCAAGGAGGGACTCAGACGGCGGCGGTGGGTGGGACAGAGCCTTCAGTACAGACCGCGTTCATCTCAGGTAGGCAGAAATACCTGGTAGACAGGGGCCTTTACTGCAAGGCTCGGCTCTCACGTCTCTTTTTCTAGACTTCCACTGATCCAAATTTAAGTACGGAGTGACATTCATTTAGTCTATATTGTTGTGGAAAATGGTAAAAAAGATGAAGAGCTAAAAAGATGTCAGAGGTAGAGAACTCATGCATGAGATAGAAAAAACTAATCAGTGATTTAACGAAGAAAGGTTTGAATAAGAGCGGATTCGGCTCGAGGAGCGGGGATCGGTTAACCTCAGGGTGATTGATTTAATTGGTGAATTGATCTATATGGATTTATTCTGTGGATTGGTTGATTAATTGATTTATGACTCAATGATCTTGACACTCCGGGAAACTTGCGTACGAAGTTAAACAAAATAAGTCCCCACCTGTTTTACAGGCACGCCTCATGTGAAACAGTAGTTTTGATGTTGATTGAGAGTAATCAGGAAATTTCTCACAGTGGTTGAATAAGATAGAGAATTGGCTTTGGAGGATTGGAGATCGGTTGGAACTCCAGCGTAGCAAAAGATAGTCTCCACCTGTTTTTACAGGCTCGCCCCGGTAAACAGTAGTATTGTGAACATAACTTGTTGTACTGTGTGAAAGAGATCGGTGGATTGAGGACGTGTGTAGTCTGGAAACCTAGCGGTGATAACAAGGACTGCACGCTGAATCCATTCTCCGGTGGAGTGAATGTGTTCTGGTGTCTTGGAAGCCGATTAGAGCGCTTTCAATTGGACCGGGAGCTCAGAACATAGCGTGTCATACGTCCCGGTTGGCCAGAATTGAGTGTCGTGAATAAAAAGCAAGTCATGGGGGCGGCCCCATGAGAAACTGAGTGAGTATGAATGAGAGTAAGAGCCCTTATCCTCCAGCGTCCTTTGGGGCACTGCTGGAAAACAGCAAACAGCGAATCATAAATCCAGCTGAAACTACAAAACAACAATTGGACTCTTAACAGCTGGTGCAAATACATGCAGGTTGTGGGAATGTTTTGGAAATTTGTGGAGATTTTATAGGTAAATCATTTTCTCCCATTCTGTCATACAACAGCACTGCGATTCGTAAGCAACAGGCAAAGAAAACAGTTTTTGTGTGCCTCCCCCACTTTCTGTTAAAAACTCACGAAACAAACCTAGCCTAATCAAGCATGGTGTCAGACTAACTAACATAGCCATAATGCTGAGGCCTGTTGAAAAGCACATGGCAGAACTTTCAGCTTAACTGAAAACTTAAAACAAAAAGGGAGCAGACTGCCACCCATCCCAGTTCAGAACACCAAGGTAGCTCCAAATTACTCAGAGGAGGAACCTAAAACTCAGGCCAGTGGCTAAAACCAATCAAAAACTCTCACAAGGTGAAACAGGTGCTTTAAAATCATTCTGTGGTGTTCCCCTCTACCAGCGACACTATAATAACATGCAGAAGATTCTTTTTTTAAAGGAAATTATTCCATATTTGACCCAGATTGTGTGCATTTTTTTTTTTCCTCTTTTGAGAGAAGTTAAATTCTCTCCTCAGCTCTGTGAAATGACTGCAGCATTAAACTTGACGCAGACATGCAGCTGCCTGAAAATAAAGATAACACTGCACACAGCAGATTCCCGGTCAGGGAACCAAACTCAAGGCCGGCGGGCCAAAACCGGCCCACCAGAAATTTATGTGATTCTCTAGAAGTAGAACCCTTTTAGATATGGTAACCTTTTCTCTCTCAACAGGGGGAAGTAGGAAAACAGCAGAAGTCTCTGTGCTGGTTCAAAGCAACAAGTCCCATTTCTCAAAAGTCATAAATTAAAGGATAATTTGAAAAATGTCACAACATATTTTCTGCAACCGTGTGAAATCTGCAATTAGTTTAATCTAAAGGTTTCATTAAAAGCAGGACTGGACTGCGTTCCAGTCCACAGTGCTCCATGGAAGCAAATAATGATTGATTTCACTTACACGGGAGCAGAACACAAAAAATTAAAAGGGAAAAGGTTCTGTCTAAAAAAAAGGGAAAGAGGAGAAAAAACAACCATGGGAGTGCCTCAAATCAGGGATCTGACGATGGCACTCATTTTCTCCAATAAAGATCCCGGGGGAATTGAAAGATGAATGGTGTTTAAAAAATTAATTGGTGCAGGTTTTTTCAAACCAGCATCTCATGGGGGTTTGTATGGAGAGCTAACAGATCTATGTATACAAAAAGAAAAATTGGCTAAAGTCTGCAGACACAAAATTAACCGGGATTGAAGCTCTAACTAGGGTTTTTTTTTAATCTGAGATCCTCTCCAAAATGCAAAAGTATATGTCAGTCTACATGAGAATACTAAACAACTTCAACCCACGCCCGAAAAGGGAAATACAAACAAAAACGGGGGGAAGGGGGGGGGGGGACTGATTTTTGAAAATTTTGTCACAGACCCAAATGGGCCAAACCCGGACCAAAAGGACCCAAAAAATTTGGGGGGGCCCCCCCCGGGTGCTTTTTAACCCTGGGGGGGGGCTTAATTTAACCCCCCACTTGACTGACAATGATAACCCCGACCCTTCTCCCAACTGGACGGACCCAACAAGGGGGAAAACCTTTTAAAGGGGGATCCCACTTTAAAAACCACCTTATTGATCCTTGGGGGATTAAAAAAAAAAATTGAAGTATTCAAGCTGGTTCTCTAGAGAGAACCGATATTGCTTTGATTATTTTTTAGGTGTACCTGCAAAGAAGAGAAGAAAACGTTAGCAAACAAATGAGCGCAGAGGGGCTGCTTTTATAGAGGCCGTATGCACATCAGACTGTGCGGTTGCCTGCTTCTGATTGGCTCTGGTCGGAGGATCAAAGCCATTGCTGGCTCTGATGTCACTCTTTGACATGTGGTTAAATTCTTTAATACATGTCACTGGATCACTGTCAAATAACACGGGTGCACTGTTGCTATGCAACGACTCAGGACTGCTGCAGAAGCAGCATCAGAAGTACACAAAACTGTTTCTTTATGAAGTTAGTTGTTTTACGGTGTGTGTCTGGCACTATCATTTGTCAGACCAAATATCACTTATACCTTAACAATTCAAGAAAACAAATATATTAGACCACATATCAGTTCCAGTGTTTACATCTCTCTGTTGATACAAATATTAATAAAAGGCAGTGACCTCCCACCCTAAAGTCCAAACATTTAACATCAAACCCCACACTTCATTGATTCTGCACACTTATTCTTCCTTCTCTCGGGACTTTTAGAAGTGGTGGATAGCCTTTGGTAAGTTTCTGTCGAAGGGTAATGGGAGATTTCTTTTAAAAGTCGTCCATGTTTCGTACCAACAACAATCCCCCCAAAAGGTATAGTATAGTAGATGTTCAACTTCACTTTCATGTTCATCAAACCAATCTTTCACCAGTCTTGCTGTGTGTTTTGGGAAAATGCTTGTCTGATCCACACGAGCCGCCTTCGGCATACATGTTTCCCACTTTGTTTGAACCATGAACATGCTCTTCTTTCTAGGAATCTGGCCGAATTTATTAGTTCTCCAAACCTCTGACAACCCAGGGGTTCAGACAGCAGGGAAGCAGGGTCGTTTAAACACTCCTCTCTGCAGCTTCTGTACTGCTACCCCACATTGCTTCCCTGGGCATAAACACCCTATTAAGACAGTGTCTTCGCCCACGGCCCAAATTCCCGGAGATTAAAAAAAACATCTAAAAAGGAGGACATCATCAGGAAAATCTCATGTTTCACATTGTCCACACACAGATTTCAGACTAAAAAAAAAAAAAAAACAATTAAATGTGGCTTGGCACTGAACATAAGATCTCTCTCTTCAAAGACTTTTGGCTATAGCAGCCGGCCTGTGATGATTTGTGACAATCAGATTTTTTATTTTGCCTCAGAAACCTGGCTGCAGCAAGAGGATTATGTTACTATAAATGAGTCAACTCCTTAATTATTTTTTTTCACATTCCTCGAAATACTGGGCTGCACCCGGACATCCCTTTCAGTAGCACCATCTTTCAGTCCGATTTATTGACTAGTCCCAGACCAATCAATAGCTACAACTCTTTTGAATATTTAATCCTTAGTTTTCCTCATCCAAATTGCAAAGCACTAAAACCACTTCTGTTTGTTGTTTTGTACCGTCCACCAGGCCCTTACTCTCTCAATTTTTAGATCAGTTTTCAGACCTTTTATCTGATTTAGTGTTAAATACAGATAAAGTTATTATAGTGGGGGATTTTAACATTCATGTTGACACTGAAAGTGATAGCTTAAATATAGCCTTTAATGGTATATTAGACTCAATTGGCTTTACTCAAAAAACATTAACAAACCTACCCACCTTTGTCTTCATTCTCTGGACCTTGTGCTGACATATGGCATTGAGTGTACAGACATTACAATATTTTCTCACAACCCTGTGCTGTCTGACCATTTTTTAATAACCTTTGAGTTTAATTTAACCGAGTACTCCACACCTGAAAAAGAAAATTTCATTATATCAGATCATTATCAGACAATGCTGTAACAACCTTTAAAGAATCTGTTCCACTTTTAATTTCCTCATTATCACAGAAAAAAAACAGAGTGGAGGGCAAAAATTTTGTTTTTCCTTTCACAAATTGATTCTTTTGTTCATAGTTGTTTACTTCATCATTGTGTGCATTAGACAATGCAGTTTCATCATCATCAATTCATGCATTGCATTAGACAATGCAGCTTGAAAAAAAAGGTAATTATTCATAGGAGGCAGGGCTCCCTGGTTTAATTCAGAGCTGCGTAAACACAATTAAAGAAAATGTTAGAGAAAATTGGAAAATGGCGCTCTCTACACACCTAGAGGATTCCTACTTAATCTGGAAAAATAGCCTACTGTTGTATAAAAAGACACTTCACCAAGCTAGAACAGCTTATTTCTCATATAATAATAGAACAAGATAATCCTAGAATAATCCTAGGTTTCTCTTTAGTACAGTTGCTAAACTTACAGCTCATTCATAGCTCTGTTGCAGCCATCCATTCCCTTAGCTCTCAGCAGTCATGATTTTATGGGATTATTCAAAAAAAAAAAAATTCTATTAAGAAGAAAATCTTTGACATACTCCCGAGATGATTACATCCTCAACAAGTGAGACAACATTGAAAGTAACTGTAGAACCTGATCTGTGTTTGGACTGTTTTGATCCTGTGGAGCTTCCTGAGTTAAGAATCTAAACCTTCAACTTGTATCTAACCTTCAACCTTGTATATTTAGACCCAATCCCAACCAAATTATTTAAGGAAGTGTTCCCTCTGATTACCAGCCCCATTTTAGATATGATTAATCTATCCTTAGTAAAAGGATATGTACCACAAGCTTTTAAGGTAGCTGTAATTAAACCTTTTGCTTAAGAAACCTTCGCTTGATCGAGATGACTTAATAAATTACAGACCTATAAAATCTTCCATTCTTATCTAAAATTTTGAGAAAATAGTTGCTAATCAAATGTGTGAGCATTTACACAGCAATGACCTGTTTGAAGAGTTTCAGTCAGGTTTCAGAGCTCATCATAGCACTGAAACAGCTCTGCTGAAAGTCACTAATGATATTCTTATTGCCTCAGATAATGGACTTGTGTCTGTACTGGTTCTGTTAGATCTCAGTGCTGCATTTGATACAGTCGATCATAATATTCTCTTAGAAAGGCTGGAATATGCTGTAGGGTCAGGAACAGGCAGGCTGGCTAGGCTGGTTTAAATCTTATTTGTCTGACAGATTCCAGTTTGTAAATTAATGTAAATGATAAATCATCTTTAAACTCCAGGGTTAATTGTGGAGTACCACAGGGTTCAGTACTTGGGCCAATATTTCTTTATATATATATGCTTCCAATAGGTAAAAATTATCAGGCAGCATAGAATAAATTTTCACTGTTTACGCTGATGACACTCAGCTTTACTTATCCATAAATCCTGATGAGCCCAACCAGTTAGATAGACTACAAGCATGTCTTGAAGACATAAAAACTTGGATGACTTTAAATTTTCTGCTTCTAAATTCAGACAAGACAGAAGTTGTCGTCTTTGGACCGGAGTCTTTAAAAAAAAAAAAAAAAAGAAACTGCTTAGTCAATCACTTAACCTGGATGGCATTAAATTGACCTTAAATTGATAATAAATAAAGTAAAAAACCTTGGTGTTTATTTTACCACATGTCATTTAAATCCCATATTAAAAACAGGTTTTCCATTTTTTAATTCTCCCGGAAAAACAACATTTTTTAGGATTGCCATTATCCATTCTTTCCATCTCCGGAAAACATTGAAAAAAAAAGAAATATCCTGTCCAGAGACTGATGCTGAAAAACTAGTCCATGCATTTTTTGTTACTTCAAGGCTGGACTATTGTAATTTTTATTCTATCAGGATGTCAAAAAAATGCAGTTAAAAGCTTCTGCCTTCAGCTGATTCAAAAAAAAAAAGCAAGATTTTTCTGATGAAAATTAAAAGCTTAGATTCTAATTTTTAGCTCCCTTATTTTAGCTCCCTTCCCTTCATTAAAAATTTAAATCCAGAATAAATTTAAATTCTCCTCCTCACATATAAAGCCCTTAATGATTTAGCATCCATCATCATCTTGTTCAGAGATCTGATTGTTCCATACGTTCCTAACACAGCACTGTTCTCAGACTGTTTACTGGTGGTTCCTAGAGTCTCTAGAAGTAGAATGGGAGGCAGATCAGATCCTTTTTAGTTATCAGGCTCCTCTCCTGTGGAACCAGCTCCCAGTTTTTTTAGTCCGTGAGGCGGACACCCTGTCTACTTTTAAGGCTAGGCTTAAAACTTTCCTTTTTGATAAAGCTTTAGTTAGCTTAGTTAGTGGCTTAGGTTATCCTGAGCTCTCTCTTCTTAGGCTTTTATGCTGCTATAGGCTTAGGCTGCTGGAGGACATAATGCTCACTTTCCCTCTCTCGCTACTTTTCACACTACTACTCTCAATTTTGCTATTATTTGCTGTTTCTTTTCAATTTTTTTCTGACTTTCCAATCGTTGTGGGTTTTTGTATTCTCTCTCTCTCTCTCTCTAGGCTTTACTCTTTTTTAAAGCTTTAGTTCTAGACATGCTCTCTCTGTCCTGCTGCCTCTCTGGACATGTCTCTCTAGACTCTTCAATTTTGTTTTTCACTTTTAACTTTGCTCCTAGAAGCTACACCTGGCCTGACTCTGTGTCTACCTGTAACACCTTTCTGGAGACATCTCCAAGCTTCTGCTGGCAACAACTTAATGCTCACCCTCTACCGATGATCCACATGGCCCTGTCTTTCAGTGTTTAACCCTTCTCTCTCTCCTAGACATAGCTACTGACTGAGCTTTTACTAACTAACTCTCTTTCAGACTCTAAAAACTGCTCAGAAAACTGCTCAGATCTTTTTTTCTCTTTCTTTCTTTCTAGGATGAAAAACACTAAAGGACTTTTCCATTAATTTTTTTCCTTTTCCTTCCCATAGAGTACTCCTGGATCAGTCTTTGCTCAGTCTTTTTTGTTCTCTTTGTGTCTCTCTGCTCTGTCTCTCTCCCCCCCCAGTCGGTCGGTCGTGGCAGATGGCCGCTCACACTGAGCCTTTTTCTGCTGGAGGTTTCTTCCTGTTAAAAGGGAGTTTTTTTCCTCTCCACTGTGCTACATGCATGCTCAGTATGAGGGATTGCTGCAAAGTCAACGCCAGTGACTGTCCACTGTCTCTACATCTCATCAGGAGGAGTGAATGCTGCAAGTCACTGACTGACTGGATGCAATCTGCTGGGTTTCCTTAGATAGAAAAAACTTTTTATCCAATTTGAATAAATAACTGAAATCTGACTGCACTGTTCAATGGTTAGGATTAATTGAATGTATGTGTAGGGCCTCCTTTTGACCGGCCTGCATGTCAATTGTCTTGGGAATGACATTTCCTGCACAATTCAAGGGATTTTAAGCCATTCTTCTTGCAGGATAGTGGCCAGGTCATGATATGTGTTTTGTGCTCCTCAAAAAACACCCCAAAGTGGCTCAATAATATTTAGATCTGGTGACTGTGCAGGCCATGGGAGATGTTCAACTTCACTTTCATGTTCATCAAACCAATCTTTCACCAGTCTTCTTGCTGTGTGTATTGGTGCATTGTCATCCTGATACACGGCACCGCCTTCAGGATACAATGTTTGAACCATTGGATGCACATGGTCCTCAAGAATGGTTCGGTAGTCCTTGGCAGTGACGCGCCCATCTAGCACAAGTATTGGGCCAAGGGAATGCCATGATATGGCAGCCCAAACCATCACTGATCCACCCCCCATGCTTCACTCTGGGCATGCTGAGCATGCATGTAGCGACAGTGGAAAAAGAGGAAAAAAACCCCCTTTTTAACGGAAAGAAACCTCCAGCAGAACTAGGCTCAGTGTGAGCGGCCATCTGCAAAGACCAACTGGGGGTAGAGAGAACAGAGCAGAGACACAAAGAGAACAAAGAAGCACTGATCTAGGAGTCCTTTCTATGGGAAGGAAAAGTAAATGTTAATGGATGTAGCTCCTTTAGTCGTTTTACCTAGAAAGAAAGAACATTTAAACTCTGAGCCAGTTTTCAAGGTTAGAGTCTGAAAGAGAGCACATAGAGTTAGTCACAGTAAAAGCTCAGTCAATCGCCATGTCTAGGAGAGAGAAAGGGTTAAACACTAAAAGACAGGGCCATGTGGATCATCGGTAGAGAGTGAGCATTAAGTTGTTGCCAGCAGAAGCTTGGACGATGCTCCTCTCCAGAAAGGTGTCACAGGTAGACATAGAGTCAGGCCAGGTGTAGCTTCTAGGAAGAGAAAAGAGAGAGAACAAAGTTAAAGCAGAAATAACAGCAAATAATGCAAAATTGGAGAGTAGTGTGAGAATGTAGCGAAGAGGGTGAAAGTGGTCATTATGTCCTCCAGCAGCCTAAGCCTATAGCAGCATAACTACACAGAAAGTTTCAGTTCAGATTATTTAGTTAAACAGCGCTTATTTACAACAATGTCGTTTCAAGGCACCCCACAAAGGGTCCCACTGATGGTCATTGTTATACTAAAAACCACAAGGATTGGGATACCTCTCTCTGTCAGACTGATTATTTCAGCCTTTGTATATTGTTGTTTGGGGGTGTTATGAAATGCCTAATAAAAGTAATTTAAAGACAAAATCAGTACATATCACAATAACCATGATTCCCACTGAGTCAATAACAGTTTCAGTCTAATGCTGCCACCCCTTCACATGAGTGTATGAGAGAGATTCTGCATAGACATGGCCTGTGGATCCAAATGTTTTAAACTTCACATGACATTATGCCATGAACATGCTCTGTTCAAGTACTTAACAGCTCAACACTAATGCTCAGCTAAAGTAGTAAACACAGACAACTGTGAAAAAACACTTTAACAACATGTCTGACATATGCTTTAAAATACCAGATTTAAAATCCCCCGTGGCAGGCATGTTGAATTTTCTTTTACTACTTCTCCCAAATAAATGTGTACAAACTTTTTCGAGAGCAATATTAAATGCTGTTTTAAATGACAGTAAGCTTAAAGATGTGTAAACTCTCGTTCCATTCTTGATGTCTTCTGAAAGGCTCTAGATTCAGCGATGTGGTAGATCAAAGGGAAGCACGCCTGTAAATGAAGGATATCTTGGGTTTAAAAGAGCTGTGGGTCTTAATCTGCAGGTCATGAGACAGTCTCAGAAGGGACTTGGCGAGCATGCTGAAATGAGCTAATATTCAATGAGATCCTTCAAAGCATGCTGTGGATTAAAAATATTGCCTCAAACTCTCTGGCACATGATTGAAGTTTAATCTAAAATTACTAATTGTTATTTTTTATTATACATATGTTTTTAACTTAACAGCTATATTCCTTTTATATCCATGAGACTCCCATCGCAACAAAATCTACTAGTGTATAGACTGTGATGACTAGATTTAAATCTGTTTTTGTCTTAATGTCAATTTTATAGCACCGTAACATGCATTCAGAGATGAAATGACTGCATACTGTGGAGAAATATTGTAAAATCTGAGAACTTATGGAAAAACATAGACACATAAAGTCCTTTATTGGGGAACAGTTGAATAAAAGTGGTAATTTTTTTTTTTGGATTAGTGTTTTATCCTTGCAACAAAAGTGAACAGCTGAAAGATATGCTGTTTGGAAGACAATGATCTCAAATGGGTAAAGCTGTAACACATTCCACAAGAAGCTATCAGTATTTTTTAATGCAGGATACCATCCACTTTTAAAATCTGATTTACGTGTCATTTACAGCATAAACAGTAAGGATTTGTATCTGAACATAGATATCCTTAGTGTGATTGCATTTTTAGCAGAAGTAAATTAATGCTGTGTGCGTGTAACTAAATCTGTGTAGGGTCGCAGTGGGGAATGTCTCTGCAAAACAGAGTCGCACACAGAGTGGGACTCTATGTATGCACCATGACTAACAGGATTAAATCTGACTGGGAAGGAACACAGATGAAGAAGGGAAAAAAGATAAAAGAAAGCTGTAGGGGGTAAGGTGAGAGGGGCTAAAAGAACTCACGTTCTCATCTTTCATACCAATAAAATGCAGATGAAGAATGAAGTTACAAAATAGAGTGGGAAGGAGGAGGAGGTTGTCATACAAGAGGATTAGTGGAGACTGATTAGTGTTCTTTAAAAGACAGTAAAAGCAGAGCACATTTGGATTTGTATATCAAATAAGGTAAATTCTTCTCTGTAGAATAACTGATCCTTTTTCTACCTCAGGGGTGCCCAAGACCAGTCCTTGAGAGCCACTACCCAGCAACTTTTAGATGCATCCCTTCTCCAACAGACATGAATCAAAGGAATGGGTAGTTATCAGGCCTCTGCAAAGCTGAGTGAAACACTGATGAGGGATTTCAGCCATAAGTTATTGGGCTACCTGTCATAACTTTTTTACCACAGAAATGGTCAAATGGCCTTTTTCCACTTGTACCTACTAGAGTCTACATGGTTTGGGTTTAGTTTGCTATGGTGGTCTATAATATACGCAAAAAGCCTAGTGTACATAAATTTATTCTTGGAGATATTAGGTATTGTAATATATAAATGTCCTGGATATTGTAATTGTGTGTTTCAGATGGCTCTCCTGTTGTGAAATTATCTCAACTTATTGATCTGGCCGTTTAACGGGCCTCCCAGTAGTGGGATGTTTTTGTTTCTGGTTTCACAAATGCACATTGGTTGTACGTAGAACTCCTGAATGTCTGAACAAACGTTTAGCTACAGGCTTACAGTACAAGAGTATTGGACATTTTTTTTTGAGTCTGCATTAAAACTACGTGCAGGTGTTTGCATGAGTTTTGTGCTGCTGCAGAGACATTGTTGGTGGAGAGGTTCAGAGAAATGGCCATCTACATTGAGAACAGATGGGGGCTTCTTCACTGTTTGGGTGCTCATGATGGCTCCAACATACCCATTATAGCGCCACAGCACTCTCATACTGTCTGTTTTAATCATAAAAGCTGGCACTCCATATTTTTCAGGGTGTTGTGGATGGAAAGGGATCATTCTGGAATGTGTTTGCTGGATTGCCAGGGAGCTTGCATGATGCTAGGGGTTCTGAAACTGTCCACACTATTGGAGTTAGCCAGCCAGGGAAATCTACGTATTCCCAGCTCACATGAAAAACATCAGTACGGTGATATCTGGCTATTACATCCTCTGTGACATCTCTGCTTATCCTCCAGGACTGGCTCTTGAAATCATTCCATGAGACTAGGTGACTGACTTTAGAACTACACATGTTCAACCAAAAATTCAGTCGAGCACGGGTGGTTGTTGGAAATGCTTCTGGAAACTACAGGACAGCACGTTGCTTCTTTGTGCTGAGCTGTGTCTGAGCTGGTGCCGGCGTCGTGTTTTCAGCCTGACTCAGCTCACTTGGAACCAAGTAGGTACTAAAAAAAGGTGTGATGCTAAGTAACTACTAGTTACCAGTGCCATAGAAAGAGAGAGTTATGACGCTCTCATTGACTTCTATAGAAAGAATGGAATGCGGAAGTCATGTGGGTCATGGAGCTGCTAATAGTTCCAAACACCAGCAGCTCCAGCATTGGACGTAATTCATTCTCAGTGCTTCGTAAGGATTTTTTACGGTAAGTTGATGAAAATACATTATCTTGCTATTGCGAAGCTTTAGATGACTGTTCTGTATCGCAGTTTAGCAATTATATTTTATATCGCCAGGTGTAGTTAATTAAGCATGTTAATTCGCTTGTTGTATTTTAACTGCAGCTCATTGCAAGCTTGGCGGGTTTAGACGGGTCTATCTCATTGTGTCTGATTCAGCATTTTAAAATGTCCATTACAGCTTACATTCTTAACGTTGATAATTTTCTAATTTTTATTGTAATTCCAGCTACTGAACTAGCACATCTTGAAAGATACTGTTATATTGACATGGTTAATTTAGTTAAAGTTATAGATTGTTTGTCAACGACGGCCACATAAATGGGGACATTATCATTAAACGTGATTGAGAAGATGAGTAATTTTTATTATTCTTTTCCTGGTAAACCACGAGAATGGCTTAAATGAACTGCTGAACCTTGTTGCATACAAAACACCACAAATGTATCAAGATCTCATTTTCTGTCCTTAAAAATAATAAGAGCTGAATCAAGATGTTTGAACTAAATAATTTTAAGACCTTCAAAAAGTTGGTATTTACAGCAGGACTGTTACTTAACATTTGTTTTATGTTATTAGTTTTGCATTTGCTGGTCATGGGTGAATTTGAAGTAGATATTAGAATCTATCTCAAGACAGAACAATAAATTAAGAATTATTACTGGAACATATCAGCATCAATACACAGAACAATAACAAAAAATACTTTTAAGCTATCAAAGGTAACACTGCTGTATTCTCGTTGATTTGGAGTGCTGGAGCTGACTGGTTGATGGGGAGGCTGTCAAAAAAATCAAATCAAAGTGATCAGAAATTATATATATATAGAGAGAGAGATAAATATATAGAGAGAGATAAATATAATATATATAGAGAGAGATAAATATAAAATATATAGAGAGATAAATATAATATAATAGAGAGAGATAAATATAATATAATATATATAGAGAGAGATAGATATTGTGTTGAAGAAACACATTTACTTTTCTTCGTATTTACTGGAAGGCATTAACTTTTTTTGCCTTTCAGTATGACATTCTAGCTATGATAGTGATTGATTCTGTTTCTGTATTGTTTTCAGGGAGGTCAGCAGATGTGGTGACTGACTTCAAAGGGAGCTGCTGTCAATGATGCCAAGGAGGATGAACCCTCATTCAGACTTGGGCACCTTTCTACCTTGTCCAGATTTGATCAGATACAGTTTTGTTGCAGATGTAATTAATAAACTGTATAAATGGTAGTGCAAGTGCTTCTTTATTAAAGCTAGTTTTGCATTTTACATGTCTTACAGTAAATTGTTTGGTCATTTATTTTTGCACAATTCACAGTTGTTGTAATCTAATACGATTTTAACTACAGTTTCAATTAAATGAACATTTTAGTCCATGAATTACAATTTTACAACAGTTGTCAGACTACAGGCACAATCAACTCTGTTATAGATACAAGTACTCAGTTTGCATGGCAGGAAAAAATAGAATAATTATGTCTTCAACAAAAATTAAGAATTCATCCCAGGTCTTCAGTCATATTTTCATACAGCTACATATTTTCCTCATTCATTTAAAAATGATTTAATTTTTAAATAAAAAAATAATTCTGCTCATTTTCCATCTGTAATATTTGGATATTTTTTTTAAATACATAGGCAATAGATCTTTCCACGTAGTATAGGATGTAGATCTGAAGGTGAGTTTGATCAGAGCTCTTAACTGCTGGCACAGAATACAGTTATAGCATCCCATGCTAGCATGTGCTAGCATGCGGAGGAGATCAGAAAGAGCATTTATAATAGGTATTGTTACTTCTGTTAATTACCAAAAGTCGCAGGAAAGAGTGAAAAAAGTAGCTTTTTGAGTTATGTCGCGCCTGACGCCGTTCAAACTGACTGACACCGCTGAGATGTTTGGAACTATTGAGAGCTACATGAACCACGTGACCGCCTATCAGCGCGTTCAAAGAGTGTCGTAACTCTCTCTTTCTATGGCGCTGCTAGTTACTAGTGGAAAAGTGTGTTGTGAAAAAGTATATGGCCCGGTTTAGACCATTGTTGTTTACAGAACTTTGGAGAACTGTTCTAATTTTCATTCAGCTACTGGGGGGGTCTTGCCACATCATCTCACAGCAAGTCAGCATGTCCAGTCTTTGAATTGTGTTTGTGTAGCCATTCTAAAGTTAACTTAACCTGTGTGCTTTAGATTATTGTCCTGCTGGAGTAAGCTGTGGGACCCATAAGAGAAGTCCCAGGACTCTTTTATAAAAGATTGTGCAAATAGGAATGGTCAAATATCCCTCTCTAAATATGCTCCAACCTTGTTAAAGCTTACAGGAGAAGACCTAGGACTGTCCTACTGGGGCTGTACGAAGTACTAACAGCAGGAGATTTAATACCTATAGTACATATGATTCCACATTAAAAAAATATGTCTTAACATGGGATTTTACACTCACTAAATGATTGCACTCAAAAAATGTTTAGAAAAAATGTATTAGCAAAAAAGGGATTATTTTATTGAATTTGACACATCTTCTATAATAGCACTTCTACCATGGCTGCAGACCAATGTGAAGGATGTTGTACATAATATGTGCCTCCAGTGCTGTGCATTAACATGTTTGAATCAATGAGTGGAGTGGAGCTCACAAATAACATTTTGTCATGAACTTTGAACTGAACAATGTTTTGAATTTGTTTTTTTACATGACAAACTTGAATGCTGCTCATCCTGAGGTCATTTAACAAATTATCTTCCCTTATTATTGATTGATTTATTTCAGTGATCTTCATCATTGTTTATTTTATCTGTCTGTTTACTTAGTTTGATCAGTTTTATTGTGTGTATCTGGTGGAGGTATGTCTGTCCTTTATGAAATGGGCTATGGTTCATAACATGCTGCCCTTACAAAACTGTAAGAACAGGCACCACTCTGTCACTCTGCATGGTGACAGAGTTTCAGTGACCCATTGTCCTTAATGTAAAAGTTTTATTTCTCCTTGATTCCATAAAATGTGACTTTTTAAAATAATTGGCGACTGAATACAGAAAATAAGGGAAAGAGAATGTCCTCTAAAAGGACTTTAGTGTTTCCATCTGTGTGGCATCCACTCCAACAAAGAACCCTACACTTTGGTGGAGAGTCCTTAAACATGTTCACATAGTGGGGGCAGGTGACAACACAAATGCAGATGAAAGTGAATGAGCAGGGTTATGCCTGAGGTGTGACCTCGTCAACCTTACTGAAGTCTGCAGTCTACACAGAGGGAGTTAAGCAAGAGAGAACAGCAGCAGCAATTTCCACTGCTGTACAGAGCATTCTGCAATCACTCTGCATCCAGCTGCTGAGGGTTTTCTATCTGCCCATGCAGAGAAAAAAGAACTCCTCCCTCTGTAACTGGGCTTCAAACAGATTCAGTTTGTCTTAAAACCTTTGATGCACCAAACTTCACTATGGACTGTTGCAGTGTGTTTTTTATTTCATTAAGACATAGAAAAACCAGCCATAGGATTATAACAACACACATAAATACCACTAATTCTACTACTACTACTTCTAATAATAATAATAGTAATGTTAACAATAACAAAACAATTTTATATAAAAATTGTAGTCAGACGTGTTTAATTTGCAGAAACCACAAGTAAACTCCTGTGGCATTTCAAACATCTACACTAGAGCATTGCATATGAACAGTAAAGGGCTTCTAGCTTTATGAATATTGTTTAAAGGTCTGCAGTCTGCGTTGGGCTTATTTCTATCAAGACATCTCAATTTAGGTCAACAGTCACTAAAACAAATCATATACTCAAACTCTGTTCCCATTAGGAAGGAAACAACTTTCTGTTTTAAGAGAATTCATAACATTTCTTTTTAAGAATTTTTTCGGCACTAGACCCCTTTATTTTTGATAGTAGGCAGACAGGAAGGAGGGGCAAAGAGACGGGGAGACATTCGACAAAGGTCGCCGGGTCCGGGACTCGAACCCGGACGGCTGCTTCAAGGACTATAGCCTCTATATGTGGTCGCGCAGTAATCCCTACACCACCAGCGTTGCGCCCAGAATTCATAACAATTCTGACAGAGGGTTTAACTGTTTTAAAATTTATTTATCATTTAAACCATTCTTGATGACCACGGCAATAAAAACTCAAGACTTTTTAGATAGTCCATCTAATGCAACATCCCTAAGATGTTGCCATAGATAGGCAGAAGGCATTAAAAGTAACCCAAGATTATTTCAGTCGCCAAAAAGAATCTAGTGTTAAATATAGATGCATATTAGCAATTAATAGGCATTTAATAGGCAACTCTAGCTTACTAGTGGCTAAGTAAGGTACATTTTATCTGTCATCAGACTGTTTAGTTTGTCTGGTAAAAATGTTACCCGCTTGTCAGATTCCTTGAACTGAGGATCTGCTTGTACTTTTCAGAACAACCAAAATATTAATACAAGTATTTTTGCCTGTTCAACAACTGTAGACTTTGTTAAAGCATCAGAGGGCAGATTTAGAATCAGTTCATCAAATTTTCACAATAAGTGAATTCAAGGTTCAAATCTGGGTCTAGAATCTTAATTCTGGGTTCACCGTGAATGATGGTCTACAGACAATACAAAACCAGTATGCCCAGTTTGCAGTTACAGATTTGGTTATTTAGTATATAGTATTTGCTGAACCTATTGTAACTATTTACAACAGTGAAAACATCATTCATATTTTCTTTCTATTTTACTGGAATTTTAGAAATGATTATCAACACATAACCAGTCTTTAACCTGAGTTAGATATTCAATTAGTTTAGATAACCTGTTAAACTGGTGTGTTTTGAAACTATGTTTCTCAGCCATGGAACTTTTTTTTTAGCTATTTTGTTCTCTTTACCACACACCTGATTTCTATGAATATGTGATTAACAGGCTCCTGATGCATTTAATGGTATCCTGAAGAGGTAATGCAATCATTTGAATCAGGTGTGCTGGAATGGAGACATCTAAAACATGAAAGACTGTGGGCCCTGAGGACCATGACTGAGAACCACTTACACCTCTGGCTTAAGTGGTTAAGTGATAAAACAGTAAGATATTTCCCCAAATGACTAAATAATGAATGTAGCTCCCAGCTGTAAGTTTTTTGATATAACCCAAAAAAATATAGAATTTTTGCTCAGTTGAGTCTTGTTAAATATATAGTTGTTACCCCATAAAACTGATGACCAATAGGAACACTCTGAGGGATCATGTAGCCTGCAAAGAGTCCCGAGGAGAATCGGATAGACTGACTGGAAGGTGCAGTTTCTCTTTTAATGGGAGTACATAAAGCTGAACTCTGGTGCTTGATAACAAAACCTGACGGGGGTTATAAATCTTCAGGGATTTGAATAATGCAGCAAGAGAAATCAGATATTAGAGCTTCAATATCAATTGATGAGGCCCCGCCAAAAAAAAGCATTTTTTTTTTTCCTGGAAATAAAATACAAATAAATATGTTCCATTGAAGAACACGGGGGAAAGGAGCAACTAAAAAAGGGCAAAAAGAGAGATAAATGCACAAGAGAGGGGAATAGACAGGGTTTATGGGTGCTTTTCTTTTGCAGCCACATAACAAACAAATAAGCTGATTGTCAAAACTAAGCCAGGCTATTAATATTCAAGGAATTAGATAAAAAAAAAAAAAAAAAAAGGATAGAGTGGAGAGGAAAGGGGGTGGAGGGCAGATTTAGATTCTTTCCCTCTTTTTGCTCCACGAGGATCCATTTTGTGAGCTTAGGCTATAAACAGCTTGAAATCACTTTGACAACCTGCTGTATCTCATGGAATACACATGCACACACACACACACACACACACACACACACACAAAGTACCACAGGGAATTTTAATTTCAACCTGTGAAATTGTAATTGCCTCTCTTGTAAGAGGCAAAGGATTGTGGGAAGGCTGGCGTAGAGAGAGAGATGGGGGGGGCATTGGTAGCTGGCATTCCTTATTTTCTTACCCATTTATCGATTTTTCATTTTGTTTGGCATTTGGTACCTTTTTACTTCTTCCCTGCACCTTTTTTTTCCGTCACTCGGATCTGTTGACAGAGCTGACATTAAATTAACTGGAGCTGTCAACAAGAGGAGGGAGGCTGGCCAGGAGAGAAGAAAAAATAAAAGCACGAGGTATAAAAGGGGTAAAGTAAGGAGGAGAATAACAAAGAGTAGAGCAGATAGATACAGAACAGAAAGGAAAAACTCAATGACACCATAAATGCGATGAAAATGTGTTGAGGGCATTTTGGAGGCAGTTATTATTTTTCACTTTTGTTCATTTTCTTATCTTCAACTCTTCTTGCAGCAAGGCCAACCTGTGAAAGACTTCTCAGTGCTGTATATGCGATTGTTGTGTTGCATTGTGCTGGAGTGACTGCCTGCCTTGAAAAACTGCCATCAAAAGCCATAATTGAAACTAAAATTAAAATAAAAATCTACCACAACATGCATGAAAGGGATGTGTGTGTAATAAATAGGTTCTGGAATTAAGTCGCCTCTAAGATGTCACCACTCAACACTTTCCCACACACACGCTCAGAATAAGAGGTGCCTTTGTAATAGCTGCTTCCTTCCTAGGCTTAATTGTACTTTAGATGTCCCAGTATGTGTGTGAACAATGGGCAGGTGTGGGCTCCATTTGGAACACCACAGGGGAAAGTTGAGGCAGGTAAGCTCTCTGCCTTCCTGTGCATCATGGACTGATAAGGAATGCAGAGAATAATTGTCACTGAGACAGGCAGTGCAGGTAAGAATGCTGCATCCAATCAAAAATGTACATAAAACAATAAAAATGGGTGGGTCATACAAAAATTCCCAAAAGTTCAGATTCATCCACTCGATTTAAGTTCTGTTCTTTCATCAGCCAATCCCTGCAGATGGGTGCTTATACTGAGCCTGGTTCTACTGGAGGCTTACTCCTGTTAAAAAGAGACTGGTTCCTTTCCACTGTCCCCATATGCTTGCTTAGGATGAGGTATGGCTGCATAGTCAATAACTCAAGTCGAACAGCTGGGCATTGTTAGAAAGATAACCTTTCATATGGATCAACTGACTTTGTCTGTCCAGTATTATTATTAGGATTCATTTGCATTGTATGAAATTAGAAATGATATGATTGGATTGGATTGGATTGGAATTAACAAGATTGATTTGATTTAAATTTGGACCAAATTGGATTCTCTATGACTGCATTACAACCAGCCCGGTTTGACTTAAGTTTCTGAACAGGGACGGTAAGAAATCTAATTCTACTGACCTCTGTAGTGGAAATCTAAAGGAGAAAATAGAAGAGTTACACACATCAGAAATGCATCTGGAAAACATTACCAAAATGCTAGTTAAAAAAAAAAATTGACACTAAGTAAATCTCTGGAATGGCTAAAAATAACATTTTGTCATGAACTGACAATATACAAAACAAAGTTGGATAGAAACGATGTGTGTGTAAAGGAAAACCTACAAACTGCATGCGTTTATGTTTAAGTGACATATAAGCTGCTTGAACACCAGTATTGGTTTTCTACAACCATCCCACTGTATAAAAGTTTACAATCGTTTGGAAGTTTGATCATGAGTAAAACTTCTAGAAACATTTCAAAACCATTATTCTTTTTGTGTGCCAAGAAGAAGCCCAACAGATTTACTTTCACAAGTGGAGCATTACAGCTAACGCTTTAAAGTATCTGTCCCCCTTGGACCTGGGACAGATACGGAGGAGAGCCGAGCCAGTGGCGGGGAGGAAATAGGCCCAACATTTGATGGGGGGTCTAAAATGATTCAGGAGACGGAGCGGTCCAAAACCCAACCTGACACAAAAAACAGACACACACAGTCACAATCACATTTTCCCACTGTTAACCTTTCCTGTTTCCGTCCCCTGACTGTAGTCTGGTGACACAAGGGAGACGCTTCCTCCAGGGCCGAAGTTAATAGCTTCCTCGGGGTTAACTCCCTCACTCATATGTTGCAGAGTGGAGCATGAAGGAACAACATCAAAACACAGTTGTTGACGAGATTTGGGGTTTTTTTAATGACTTTGCAGCACATAAAACACAGGGCTTACAGACTCATATATCGCTGCTCCGGTCGCCGTTTCTACCCCCCCACACACAAGATCAGCGACCTCACTTCATCACTCTTAATTCACACACACGAAACATACACCCCACAGACTGAGCTTCTAATCACATATAGTTCAGGCAATTCCTGCAACACTACCCCCACTCTGGATGGCAATTAAGCAATAATTCCACTCCAGCATTGTAATGCTTAAACTGGTACACAATCCCTATAAGTCCACAAGAGATGTCTGTGTCAACCATTATTACGTAAAAGAAAAATGGGGCATAGCATCAAACATACCTAAGTGACAGGATTAGCCCATTTAAGGTGTACTTACACATGCAAATGAAAGATTTAAGCGCTACAGCATAGAGAAGAAATTACACGATAGTAACTATTCTATGGCGACCGGGCATGGCATTAACGACCCCCCCCCGGATGGAAATACACAATCTACCCAGAGTGCTTGCAGATAAACCCATTGGCTCCTCAAACTTTTTTTCAACAAATGGTGGAAACCATGTTTAACTACATTTCAGCGAACTTGAATTACTAGAACTTTAACTAAACCTGTGGCTTCACTTGGAACTGTCCGTTGCAGCTGAATCAAACTATGCAAACTACTCACCATACCGGTCCGGTGTTTTGCGCTGATGCTTTGACTGTCGCTCCGGCTGGCCCAGATGGTGTGAATCTCCCACCGCACCCCCACCATTCTCAGAATTTACATGGGAAGGCGAAGATGAGACAAACACATCTGAATTGGGTTTAGCCGCAACTGGGACAGGCGGCCGGGGATAGCTGAAACCACTGCTGATTGCAGTGGAGAAAAAACTGTGCAGACCAAGATCACTGTCTGACTGCTCCTCCTCTAAAGTTGATGGTGGGACCTCCATAGGTTCCCACTGTTGAACTTGGTCCAGAACCCAGGTGCTTTCCAGGGGCTCACAACAGACGTAACGCTTCAGCTGGTCATGGTGGACGACCTTCACTCTGGACCTTGGGCTCTTCTGTATTTGGTAAACTAGGTCGTCCAGTTGTCCAAGAACGAAGAAGGATCCTTCATATGATGGGAGAAACTTTTTGACTTTGTTCTTGACACGATGTGTTCCTTTTATGAGATACCACACAGGATCCCCAATCTTATATGGTGTGTGGCAGCAGTTTTTGTCATATTGTCTCTTCGCTCGTGTGACTGACTCGCCCACAGCTTCTCTGGTGATGAGGTGGGCCAGCTCCAACCGCTCACGCATCTGTTGCATGTATTCAGGGGCCAAAGGTTGATTGTCTGAGTCAGGGGGCAGGCCTACAACCAGGTCAACTGGTTCACTTACTTTTCGGGCGAACATCATGAAGTTCGGAGTGAAACCTGTGGCACTGTGCTTAGTCGCCCTGTAGGGCATGACAGCATATGGGATCATCAGGTCCTAGTCCCAATGACAACTTTCTGCTGTGGAGGCCAGGATTTTTTGAAGGGTGGCTTTGAAACGTTCAACCTGGCCATCTGACTGGGGTCTGAAAGGTGTTGTGTGACTCTTGTTTATTCCAAACAAACTACACATCCCCTGGAACACCTCAGACTTGAAATTGCATCCCTGGTCACTGTGTAGCACCTGAGGTGCTCCGTAGCGGTGCACCCAATCAGCTGCAACAACATGCTTCTGTCCGTTTTGTGAAATAATTTTGTTTCACAAGCACATAGCGGTTTCCACCTTTAGTTTCATTCAGAGGTCTTATAATGTCTAGTGCAATGCGCTCCATAGGAGCCCCTACCCACACAGTCCCCATAGGAGCTTGTGGTGTTTTCTGGGGTCGAGCCCTGGATGCACTGTGCAGGTTCGGCACCAGAGAGCAACGTCCTCCCTCATACGGTAACAGTAGTATCGAGTTCTTAATCTGGCCAAGGTTCGCTCTACACCAAAATGTCCACCCACTGGCCCTTCATGCATATGGCCCATCACCTCTGGTTGAAGCTTGCGTGGCAGCACAATCTGCGGGTAGAACTTGGTGTCATCAAGGCAACAGAAGCGACGGACCAGGACCCCATCTCTAAAATAAAGTCGGTTCCATGGAGTCCACTACGTCTTAGTGGCTGGGCTGCATGGCGAGACAGTAGTCCATGGGGGGCGTTCATTGCTGGCCCCTATCCAGGCGCATAGTGGAGCAATGTCCACATCGGCTACCTGGGCTTGGCTCAGCTCCACCATGGTCCAGCCATGAAACAAAGAAGCAGTATCAAAAGTCTTAGTCAGATATACTTTCTCAGTTAGCTTTATAGTACATTTATCAGTGGGAATGTTCTGATGCGATCTATTTGTGTGGGTATGAATTGTTTGTGATGCAGTGTCTGCGTTGGCAGAGGTGTTTTGACTTACCCCCACTGGAAAAACCATAGTAGTAGGTGGATGTCCCTCTACCCCCAATGGACTCAGAAACTGGGAGCTGGTGTCAGAGTCCATCTCGCACTGGACAGCCCGATGACTGGTGCCCCTAGTTTGTGTGGAGGGGTTCTGTACTTTGCATGGGCAGGACTGCTGGCATGGTCTCCTGGACAGACTATCAGCATTGGTGTGCATTCGACCTGCACGGTGGATAATCTGAAAGTCATATTCTGCAAGCTTCTCGAGCCATCGAGCTAATTGTCCATCTTTAAGCTCCAGGGTTAATTGTGGAGTACCACAGGGTTTAGTACTTGGGCCAATTCTCTTTACTATATATATGCTTCCAATACGTAAAATTATCAGGCAGCATAGAATAAATTTTGACTGTTACGCTGATGACACTCAGCTTTACTTATCCATAAATCCTGATGAGCCCAACTAGTTAGATAGACTACAAGCATGTCTTGAAGACATAAAAACTTGGATGACTTTAAATTTTCTGCTTCTAAATTCAGACAAGACAGAAGTTGTCGTCTTTGGACCGGAGTCTTTAAAAAAGAAACTGCTTAGTCAATCACTTAACCTGGATGGCATTAAATTGACCTCCGATAATAAAGTAAAAAACCTTGGTGTTATTTTTGACCAGGACATGTCATTTAAATCCCATATTAAACAGGTTTCCAGGATTTCCTTCTTTCATCTCCGGAACATTGCCAAAATTAGAAATATCCTGTCCAGGAGTGACGCTGAAAAACTAGTCCATGCATTTGTTACTTCAAGGCTGGACTATTGTAATTCTTTACAATCAGGATGTCCACAAAATGCAGTTAAAAGCCTTCAGCTGATTCAAAATGCTGCAGCAAGAGTTCTGATGAAAATTAAAAGAGAGATCATATTTCCCCTACTTTAGCTTCCCTTCATTGGCTCCCTGTTAAATCCAGAATTGAATATAAAATTCTCCTCCTCACATATAAAGCCCTTAATGATCTAGCTCCATCATACATCAGAGATCTGATTGTTCCATACGTTCCTAACAGAGCACTTCGTTCTCGGACTGCAGGTTTACTGGTGGTTCCTAGAGTCTCCAGAAGAGTCTCCAGAAGTAGTAGTAGTAGGCAGATCTTTTAGTTATCAGGCTCCTCTCCTGTGGAACCAGCTCCCAGTTTTAGTCCGTGAGGCGGACACCCTGTCTACTTTTAAGGCTAGGCTTAAAACTTTCCTTTTTGATAAAATTTATAGTTAGAGTGGCTTAGGTTATCCTGAGCTATCTTCCTTATTTTACCTCCGTCTTCTTCTCCCCTTGTTGGATGGAGTAAGGGGGAGTCAGGTTTAGCCTAAACCGGCTCAGTTATGGTTGAGGTGCAAACACACCCTCCATTTCTGCTACCTGTATGACCCCTTCTCTTTTCCAATGGTTATGGTCAATCTGACAGAGAGAGGTATCACAATCGTTGTGGTTTTTAGTATAACAATGGCCATCAGTGGGCTCTAGATGGACAAACTGTCTACTTTTAAGGCTAGGCTTAAAACTTTCCTTTTTGATAAAACTTATAGTTAGAGTGGCTTAGGTTATCCTGAGCTATCTCTGTAGTTATGCTGCTATAGGCTTAGGCTGCTGGAGGACATAATGACCACTTTCACCCTATTCGCTACATTCTCACACTACTCTTCAATTTTGCATTATTTGCTGTTATTTCAGCTTTTAACTTTGTTCTCTCTCTTTTCTCTTCCTAGAAGCTACACCTGGCCTGACTCTGTGTCTACCTGTAACACCTTTCTGGAGAGGGGCATCGTCCGAGCTTCTGCTGGAAACAACTTAATGCTCACCCTCTACCGATGATCCACATGGCCCTGTCTTTCAGTGTTTAACCCTTTCTCTCTCATAGACATAGCTACTGACTGAGCTTGTACTGTAGCTAACTCTATGTGCTCTCTTCAGACTCTAACATTGAAAACTGGCTCAGAGTTTATCTGTTCTTTCTTTCTAGGTGAAACGACTAAAGGAGCTACATCCATTAACATTTACTTTTCCTTCCCATAGAAAGGACTCCTGGATCAGTGCCTCTTTGTTCTCTTTGTGTCTCTGCTCTGTTCTCTCTAACCCCCAGTTGGTCGTGGCAGATAGCCGCTCACACTGAGCCTGGTTCTGCTGGAGGTTTCTTCCTGTTAAAAGGGAGTTTTTCCTCTCCACTGTCGCTACATGCATGCTCAGTATGAGGGATTGCAGCAAAGTCAACGCCAGTGACTGTCCACTGTCTCTACATGCTCATCCGAGAGGAGTGAATGCTGCAAGTCACTGACTGGATGCAATCTGCTGGGTTTCCTTAGATAGACAAACTTCTTATACAGTTTGAATAAATAACAGAATCTGACTGCACTGTTCAATGATTCGGATTAATTGTAATGCATGTACCTGACTTTTGTGAAGTGCCTTGAGACGACATGTGTTGTGAATTGGCGCTATATAAATAAACTGAATTGAATTGAATTCCTTCCGGCTCCTTCATCTTTGTAAGCTATCGCAGACTGCTGTGGTCGGTGCGCACTTTGAAAGGCCGTCCAAGGAGGTACTGGCGAAAATGAGAGTTCATGTCTCGTTGTGCAGTAGTTTTGTTCAGCCTTTGCCAGCTTGTGACTGCCATAAGCCAACATGTTCCACACCCTCCCGTATTTGCGACAGCACAGCGCCGATGCCTGTGTCACAAGCATCAGTGTCCAGTATCATCTCACCGTAGTCCAATGGATAATGGAGGAAGAGGGCTGATGTGCGGCGACTCTTTAGTTCATCAAACCAGCCTGGTGCTCGGCCTGCCACCGGAAAAGAGCATTTTTCCTAGTGAGATTGTAGAGGGGGCCAGCTACGGAAGCAAAGTCTTTTACAAATCAGCGATAGTATGAGGCCAGGCTAATGAACCGTCTGACTTCCTGAATAGATGTGGGTGTGGGCCACAATTGAACCTTCTGAACCTTACTGGGGTCAGTGGCCACACCATGTTCAGACACTATGTGGCCAAGATAGGCAACCTGGCGGTAGAAAAGACAGCATTTGGCAGGTTTCAATTCAGCCACTTCAATTCCTGCGACACCACCGCTCCCAACGTAAAGACAAACAATGGACGTCATACACTCACATTCCCCATACATACTCTATACTCCCAGGGGACTGGTTTAGGCGATTTGGGTCCAAGTTAAAGTGTTCACCGTCTACATAACTGCTGCTGAGCCCGACTCCAGCTCTGTGTGCCGGTGCGGTGGAGCATGGGAACAGTTCGGAACCTCCTGACCCGGACAAGAGGCCTTGTATGAAGGCAGAAGTGTGGGTGACGACCACCGCTCCCAACGTAAAGACAAACAATGGACGTCATACACTCACATTCCCCATACATACTCTATACTCCCAGGTCCAGGTGCCGGTACCCGAACCAGCCCCCGTACCCAGGAGGTGGTCACCATCCCTCCAGGGGTGGAGACAGGTAGACCGCCAAAGCACCTGAACCTGGGCTGGGCTAGCCCGGGCTGGTGCCCAAACCCCCTGCCACGACCCCAGCCCCCTAAGCCCCATCCTCATCTGGAAAGGGGCCATGTACAAAAGAGGGGTTTACATGGTCCAAACTGGCCCCCCATCCCCAATGAACATGAATTTCCCCACAGGGCCACCCCCAACCAGGACACAGATATCGAACATATGTTCCTGAACCCAAACACCATGAATCCCCTCCCCACAGTATTGGGTCTTATCCCCCCAGGTGAGCTTCATTCCCGAAAAGTCAACGAAGCCACACCCACACAGCTCAAGCTCCACACACAGCCCCACTCAAAGCACCTAGCATTACGTCACCACCACACGGCACGCTGTGAGGGCAAGGCAGTGGCCCCGTGCAACGCTAGCCCAGCCCCAGCCCACAGGCGCAACAGGGCAGACACCATCAAGCACCGCGCCCACAACAAAACCCCGACCCCACACCAAGATGGGACAAACTCACCCGACAAGAGATCCCCGGCCAGCGGCAAGAACTTGGGGCCAGATTCCCCCAGTACCACACAAACACACCACATCACTGCCACTGCAACGATAGCTAAAAACCATCATTCTTACCTATAAACCTTGTGGGCAAATGAGACAAAAACTCAATTATTTTGTTGGCCATGATGACAATGAGCATGACAAACGGCTAGAAAAAACTTATTTGCTTTCGATAATTTTCTATGTTCAGATTAAACTATTGCAAGCATGATTTGATCATCCTGCTAGTGCTTAAAAATACAATCAGAATAGTGCAAGAATGTGTTATTTGTAGTTGTAGTTTTCTTGAGCCTTGATCTGTAATTGCAGAATAAAGCTTAATAGATCAATGTCTGCACTGATTTTTATGAGAGATGTATGAGTTAAATTTATTTTATCATAGGAGAAACATCAAACACTAATAATTATAGCTGGCATAAAAACATCAAGTTGCACTGCCCCCCACCCCTCCAACCCAATCCAACCCACCCAGCTTGACAGGACAAACTAACTGAAATTTTAACTGTTTATAATTAAGCAGGGATGGCTTGTGTTATTGCTTTTTTTCAACAGAATGAAAAGTTTCTGAATCAATCTAAATCAGAGTCTGTCATATACTTCCACAGCGGCGGAGCTTTTGTTCATTAACTGCTGACATTGTTCAAGAGTGCCAGCAGGAAGGTCTCAACCAGCTCAGTGCTGATTAGTCAAGCATACACTAAACCTGAAAGCTCTAATTTGATTCAGTGAGACAATCACATGCAAAGGTTTTTAAGTGTAGACCTTTCCTTCACTGAAAAGCTGGTGCTTTAAAGCTGCTTGTGAAATTCAGGTAAATATAACAAGATACCTTGATATTATGAAGTGAAATCAAGATATGATGCAAGGTATGGAAACTTGAAATTTTATTTAGTACATGTCATTTTTAGTACATGCTTGATACATGGTTTTCTCATTTTATTACATTAAATATCTGTCACTTTGCACTTTGCAAAGAACTGACGTTTGAGAAACCCTACCACTTGCCCTACTGATCAAAGAACAAAACAGATTTTCTATGGAGCAGGTAACAGTGGGGAACTAAACCTTTTATCTTGACACTGACCTGGTGGACTAAAAGGAGGTGAGATGGCGGAAAATCTTGACTGCAGCACTTTTAAATAACCTTGATTCTAAAAAGTGTTTGTCGAATGAAATAAAACTGCAAAGCTTGTAATTTAATGCAAAGAAATAAAAAAAACTTATTTTTTCTTTCATACATATATACGCCTTTAATTAAACATCAACTATGTACGTTAGGTACATGTTCAATGTTTTTATGTATTGACAATGCACCATGGCAACAATCCTGCAGTTAGATGTAATACAAACTCTACAGCTATAATCCAAGAGGTGAAAATAAACTTAAAAAGTAACTTCACACACACAACATAACATTTTTCCATTATATGATAGAATTGAATATATAATAGAAATAGAATAAAAAATAGGACAGCTGGAACATGCAAGCATTAGCACCGCAGGCCAGCATGACGCCGCTTTAAGTCATATGATTGTTTATGACCTTGTAGCAACTAAACAGCCAAATATTACAGTGAGTGTGTTCAGTAGTTTCCAGGTTTGGTGTTGCTGTGCTTTAACATCAGTGATTGATAGCCACTGTTATAAAACTTCCTGCCACAATGAGTCATATGCTGGCAGTGTTCACAGGATGGGAAGGTGGTAAAAAACTAAGACAGTATCAGATTAGATTTATATTCATAAAAAGTGTTCTAGAAAACTGCTAAAATTTAAAATATTTACATTCAACTTCTGTTCCACTGATATTGCAAATAACCTTAATCACTGAAAGCAAACGATGTATGTAAGTCCATCAAAAATAAACTGCACACACTGATGCACAAAGAGAAGCTAGAGCTGGCAATCCACCAAGACACTCAGCGGAGCCAATCTCCTCCTCACATTGCAGGCTGTGAATTCCCAGTTTGCTTTGCAGTGACAATAGGGTGTATGTATGTGCGTGTGTGTGTGTGTGTGTGTGTGTGTGTGCCTGCGTGTGTGCGTGCAGATAAAAAAATAACACAGCAATCACCGAATGCAGGCACAAGGGCCACCAAACTGAATGCTTGGCCAAGCTGGCATTAAGACTTGTGTACGCATACATAAAGACACACACAAACACACACACTTCCTTATATGTGATTAGGATTGGGTATGCTTGCCAAGATGGTTTCCCCTCAGTACCAGAAAGCACTAAGGTGCAGAACACACAGCCAACAGAACTCAGCCTAAATAAATGAAAAGGCGGTGTGCGATGGAGGGAGAGGGGAGGTACAAAGACACAAGCAATAAGGCATGCCGGTCACCGAAATTGCAGAAATTAATTGGTCACACCGACGTGGATTTGCATTTGCATCCAGCATGTGCACTTGGATCTAAGTGTAGGAAATAAGACGGCAGTAGTTTTCCTACAATTTCCCTGGAAACAGACACCAGAAGAACTATTTCCGAGCCGTATTACAGTCCTGCTAAAATGTACCTTTTTTGTTAGATTATTGGTAAGATTCTCAGCAGCACATGTTGACAAGCAAGTAAAAATAATTTTATCACGTTTTATTGAACCAAAGTTTCCTTTCACAAAAATCCTAATTGAGAAATGATTTTTTTCCCAGTAATTCAACTCAAAAAGTGAAACTTGTTTAGATTCATCACACAGTCTAGTCTTGCTATCTTTGATGACTTTGGCTTACAGTTAATAAAAACCCTAAATTCAATTTGTATTTAAATAAGATCAATATGTTTTTTTTTTTAAATAGAATTATATATACAGGCGTATGTGGACCACAGCATGCACTGGGGCGGTTTACAGCCGAGTGTGAAGCAACTAGGATGAAGATCAGCTCCCACAAGTCCGAGACCATGGTTCTCTACCGGAAAAGGGTGTCTTGTCCTCTTCAGGTTGGATGGGAGCTTCTGCCTCAAGTGGAGAAGTTGAAGTATCTTGGGGTCTTGTACACGAGTGAGGGGAGAATGGATTAACAGACAGATTGGTGCGGCTGCCGCAGTAGTGGGGACGCTGTGCCGGTCCGTTGTGGTGAAGAGAGAGCTGAGCCGAAAGGTGTAGGGTGGCCGGGCACTCCCTTAGAGATAGGGTGAGGAGCTCAGCCATCCGGGAGGGGCTCGGAGTAGAGCTCCTGCTCCTCCACATCGAGAGGACCCAGTTGAGGCGGCTCAGGTATCTACACTGGATGCCTCCTAGACGCCTTCCTCGGGAGGTGTTCCAGGCACGTCCAACCGGGAGGAGGCCCAGGGGACGGCCCAGGACACGCTGGAGGGACTATGTCTCTCGGCTGGCCTGGGAACGACTTGGGCTCCCCCCAGAGGAGCTGGAGGAGGTGTCTGTGGAGAGGGAAGCCTGGGTCTCTCTTCCGAGTCTGCTGCCCCTGCAACCCGGTCCAGGATGAAGCGGAAGACGACAAGTACAAGTATGAGAATTATCAGTCTATACCAAGTATCATTCCATATAGTGTATTGAGTAAATATACTGTTCAGCATATGTACTCAGTATTTGGTTGTGGCTCCTTTTGTATGAATTCCTGCATCAATAAGGGATGGCAGGGAAGAGATCAGCATTTCGGTCTGCTGAGGTGTTAAAGAAGCTCAGGTTGCTGTAATAGTCGTCTTCAGGTCATCTGCATTGTATGCTGGGTCAGGTGTCTCTCTTGATAAAACACTAGATGCATTGTAGGGTTCAGGTCAGGCCAGTTTGCTGACCAATCAAGCACAGTAACATGATGGTCATTGAACCAGCTTTTGGTACCTCTGGCAATGTGGGCAAGGTGCAAAATCGTGCTGGAAAAGTGAATCTGCATTACTATAAAGTCTGTCAGCAGAGGAAAGGATGACGTACTCAAAAATGTTCTGCATGGACTTTGGACTTGATAAAACAGAGTGGACCAATACAAACAGATAGATGCATGGTTTCCCAAATCATCTATTACCTCAAGCAAATTGGATTCTTTAGAAACTTGGAGCTTAATTTTCATTTGTTTATGGGTGGTTTAAGACAAGAAATGAAATGGTTGTAGCCCCTGTCCTGGATACTTCTGTGGTGGCACTTGAAGCCCCGACAGCCACAGTTCACCCCCCTGTGAACATCCACTCATCTCTTGTATGGGTCCTTCCACTCAACTTTCCACTAGTATGCTTGTGGAGGGTGCCAATGACTAACTCTTGGACACTTGATAAGTCAGCAGTGTTCCCCATGATCATGTAAACCATAACACTTGTCCTATGTAATATTATAGTTTTAATTTTAGTTAATTAAATGTTTGTAATATATCACTCTGCGTGTAAGGAATGCATGCAATTAATGGGTTTCACACTTTGAATTAAATCGCTAAAGTGAAATGAATTTCTCAATATATTTTAATTTAATGAGATGTACCTGCATGTAGAATGCTAATATATTCTACATGCAATGTGATAACAAAAGCTCACTCAAGGGTTTTCCTCTTACACTGCTTTATGTCAAAGTTAAGAGTAATGATCTGCAAACTGAACGAGATGAAGAATCAGACACGTCCTCGTTTCTCTCTTTTTCAGCACAATACGCTAATAGTGGAAGCTGCAAATTAGGGCATACTCACTGAAAATGCCCACAGACACTCACACATTATTAACAGAGGTTGTCTCAAACAGGCCTCAGTTGTAAGGTAGTGGCAGTCCACTGCGCTTTGTGTGTGTCTGCCCTCAGGTTAAGCAGGCCTACTCTCTTACACCAACATAGCAAAAAAAATAATTTTCAGATTTAGCCAATGGCTGTCAGTGACTACATCTTGTGTCAATTAATGAAATACATGCGATGAACATAAAAAAGTAAATCTAGCTGCACTCAAAGCACTACTGTCTAATTTTTTTGCAGCTTTGAGTGGCTCATAGATACTTTAAACGCTGGCAACACGTTAAAAGAGACAAAGAGAAAAAGCATAATTGTAATGAAACCATTTGGAGGCATGCTGAATGAAAAGCTGACTGAGATAAATTGGAGTTTTTCTGACAAACAGTAAAAATGTAATATGTTCGTGAAGGAACAGTGTGCAGGTTTTTTCTCTCTTCCATATAAGACAAGCCAACATCGTCTTATATTCTGATGTTCAAGTTTCCATTAGTCAAATTAATAATTCATATTCAGGTAAACACACGAGGAGAAACAGTGACAGATGCTGCAGATTGGGAGGAATTTACTTTGTAAGGCAAAGACTTAAAGGTCACAGCTTCAGACGGCAGCTAATGAGAATCTCTGTCAGCGTATAGTTAGTGTCAAGATGCTCTGGATTTGCTCAAACTTCGGTTACAGGCATCAATTTGTATTTATGAATAGGTGAAAGCACATTCATGTGACGATAAGTCATCATCTGTGAAATTGAGGTTTAATCTTAAATTAATTGTGCTGACCTGAACTTTGGATCAGCTCAGCATAAAGGGTAACAAGAAGCTGGGAGAGAAGATCAGCTAAGAATAAACCCTTTAAGATTTCATTTAAAACACAGGCAGAATTAAATTTTGCCAGCTTTGAACGAAGACTATAGGATTATGTGGAGATTAAAACTGACAATTTATAAAATGATCTAAGTCATTATTCTTCAAGTTCATATGAAGATATATATTATATGCATGTACAGTAAAATAAAAAATAGCCATTCCCATCTACTTTGTATTATGGGCAGTGTACCCAGCATTGCGTGTCAGCATTTGTGCAGGTCAAACTCAGGGAGCAATTTATTAATTGTTACCCTCTGTTAGAGCAGACTGGTCTTTATGATGGTCTGCAAATGTTTCCTCTTCCTCTTCAACAAACTCTTAAAATACATTCTGTTTTAGCACTCGCATCCTTGACAAATTTGGACTCATTTGTCAGCTGCACTGCCACAATCAGACACTTTTAGTGTCCTGCATCTATCAGGTATCAGTGACGTTGAGAATTGCCTAGTACGATACGTCCTGGGGTCACCCACAGAAAACATCCTGTATACTGTATGTGAAATCTTTGTTCACTGTCTATAAACAGTACCGACTGACAGAATACACCTCATATCAGAGATTCATGATAGTGATCAGAAGTTTTAAAGCCACAAAAAGAAGCTCAACAATCCTCTTTCAGACCTTTGCGCATTTTGAATGATGAACAGGGAGTTTATATGCATGAATAATTATGTTTTATAAGCAGTGAAATGAAAAATAAAAGCAGTCATTTTAGCATATAAAGCGACAAGTTCATTAAAGTTCAGTAAAAATGAGTTGGATCTTCTGCCAAGTAAACCAACCCGTTTGGTGGATTGTTTAAGTGTTTCAGACAAAGTCTATTTTCTCTGTGTTTCCGTGGTGAACACATAAACATGTGTTGGTCTTCCTTTTGCTGCCCAGACTTGCAGAGGTATGAAATCAACTAGATTCCTGAAGGTGTAATATTTTGTCTAGAACCAAGTTGGTAGCAGGAGATCCTTTAGGTGGAACCTCCATGTATTGGACTTGTTTTGTCCAGCGCATCCCACGTATGCTGAAATAGAATGACATATGGGGGAATTTGGAGGCCAAGTCAACACCTCAAACCATTTCTGAGCTATTTCTGGTCTGTTGCAGGGGACACTGTCCTGCTGAAAGAGGCCACATCCATTTGGGAACGATACAGTTTGCATGAAAGGAGGTACATGGTCTGGTAGGCTTTGGTAGATGTTACATGTCAGAGTAACATTTACATGGATGGCAGTACCCAAGATTTCACAGCAGGATATTGCTCAAAGCAATACACTGCATTGTGCATCCTGGTATCATGTATCTCCAAGCTAACTGACACACACACACACACATTTGGCCATCCAGGTGATCTAAAAATAAACAATATCAGTTTAGACTACCTTCTTCCATTGCACAATGGTCCAGTTCTGATAAAGCCATCACAATTTTGTCAGCCCATTTTTCCTGCTTCTAACTCATCCTTTAATTTTAGAGCACAAAATATTTACCTGCTCCCTAATATATACTGCCCAAAGACAGATGCAAAGGTAAAGAAAAATATGGAGTTTAATGAACTTTGACTGTTAGTGGTAATAATGTTATGCCTAAGAGATCCAACCAAGCTTGCAGGGTTTATTCTCTCATTATGTTGAACATGCAACCACGATTTAAATTTTACACTCGAAGCTATGATTGTCAAAAATATTTCACATCGGTTTAAAAAACAATTTTGGTCTCCAACATCGTCTGAGAACAGATGACAGCCGCAGCTTTATAGAACCATGTTTTACTTTGAGTTATGCCTTATATCTTAGCTCCTGAACAAAATAATCTCTTTAAATTTAACCCCTTTTTTCACTATTAGTGTAATTATCTGTCCAGATCAAAGTCAAACTTTATCACACTTCAATTAAAGGGCACAAAAAATGAGAAATGACACAGGAAAAGCACTTAACGATCCACATTCATTTCATATTTCCTCATGTCTAAAGTTTCACACCACTTCACAGGTGACAAATTGACAACAGCTGCCAACAAGACGAGAATCCAGAGCTCTTGCTTTTATTAGCAGCACCACGGTGGATGATACAAATTGAGTAATGATCTCCTCACAATGGTTTCTGCCTCAATGTTTCAAAGTAAGGGAAGATCTCCTAAACATCAGGGGTGCTGTTGCATCCATATTTCACCAGAGAACAATGCTGTATAAGTGACGCGCACAGAGGCAGAAAAATGTGCTTGCATTGCATCAAAGGAGCTGTATGGAGAGCTGTGGAATAATGCAAGATGCTGCTGGATGGATGTAACAAGCTCCACAGCTCCACAAATCATTTGATCAAACAAAACAAGCACAGAGCGTCTTCCTGTACAACATGCAACGTTTGATTGAGTGCCCATGTTGGTGTGAAAGTTGGTTCAATGTGCATCATTTGCCTGTATAACCCAAAGCTTCACTGTGATGTGAGTGAATATGTGTTTGTATAGGAGAGAGAAAAACATGCATCAGCTAGGCAGAAAATGCCAGCAAACATGCATGTATCTGTACATTAAATGTGTTGCATGCATGATTTACTAACTTGAGACAACCAACCAAATGTGCATAAAATCTACAAATATATAAAAAGAGGACTCTCAGAGACCAATGTGTCGTGTCAACATGCTCTAAGATTTTCTGCTAAATGAATCATCAGAAGAACCTAAACACACCACTACATCACACTGTGCAGGGACGTCCAGCCACATCTGCTCACGCATGGACAAGTTCAACATCTCAGCTGCTTGGATATATGAAGAGGACGGATGTGTGCGCACACACATCCAGTGGCACAAAAATAGATGCTGTGTAGTACAACAGAAATTGGGGCATGCATTATTAACTGATGGGATTCAACAGCTTGTGTTGGGATATTTGTATCTAAGAACAGACAGCAGACAGCATGATAAGCAGACTTGATCTATGACAGCAACTAGACAATCAATAATTCATTGAGTCAGTAAATCAATCAACACTTTTGCAGTTTTACTCAGAATTAACTGATTTTGACCTTTATTAGATGATTCTGTTACAATGAAAAAAGACAATTATCAATACATGGTACATTCCCTTTCAAAAGCATTTTAATCCTTAAACCTTTTTTTCCATTTTTTAACTTCTGTCAATTTTATAAAGAGTTTATGAGATACTCCAACACAAAGTAGTGATTAATTGGGAGGTAGAAGGAAAATTACACGGTTTTCAAACTTTTTTACAATAAAAATCTGAAGAGTCTGGAGTGGATTTGCATTCTTGTCAGATGAGACCAAAACTTTATTATTTTCTCCAAATTCTAAATGTGAAGGAAAACTTACACTGCACATCACCGTGAACCAACTATCCCCATGTTCAGCCACGGTGGTGGCAGTATCATTCTGTGGGGGTATTTTTCTTCAGGTGGGAATAGGAAAGCTGACCAGAGTTGATGGCTGCGACCTTCCAGCAGGAGAACAACCCTGAACATGCAGCCAGATTTACCATTGGAATGGTTTGGATCAAAGCCCATATCTCAAAGTACTTGGGGGTGGGGGGGAGATAGAACAGTGCATGTCAAGGTTTTCTGAGTATGAAATTCAAATTCAAAACCAAGTATCCTTTTCCCTAAACTTTGCCATCATGCATTACTAGGAAAAAAACATGAACATTTTGAACCACAACTAAATATGTAAAAACTTCATGAATGAGATTTATCATGTAGCTCTAAAATACATTGTATAGTTTGTAAAAATAAATACTCTGAAATTAATGTAAAAGCAAAGAAACTGTCTCACTCATTTCCACGTAATAAAATTAATTAGCACTTCCAAGCAAAGCCATTGGCAAAATAGATACTGAAATATCTGTTCCGTTGTTTTTGGTTTATCTGTAAAATAGCTACAAATCATTAAAAATGTCAGGATGCAGAGGGTCGTGAAGAAAGACAAAAAGCCTTAATGTAGCCATTTCCATACAAAAACACAAAACCTGTTTCAAACCTGCTTGAATAAAAAAATCTGCTTTGAACAATTTAAACCTGTCGTTTGCCTAATTATTTCTTGATTCATCACCTTCAATACAGCTTCTCTACAATAAAGGCTAAGATGGCGGCTGCTAGTGCAATGCCTATCCCCAGTTTCTTCAGCAGTTCACTGTAGGAGCCAACCCGGAGCGCAGAGTCAGGTCGCACAGAAGCAGCTCCTTTTACTCCATTGACCACATGTTCCTGTGGAAAGAAACACACACATTATGTAAGCTCCATGGAACCATTTTTATGCATATTTATGTGTCCATACACTTACAATAATATGCTACTTTTCTGACTTCTTAAGAGAGAATGTTACTGATTGCTCTCGTCTTCAAAGAGATAAAGATTCCTATCGCAGCTTCAGACATTGACCTGACAGTAATCAAACTGAATGGTAGATAAGGTATTACTAATATGAGCCTCACAGCCTCAGTCTCCCTGCTCATTAAGTAAATAAGTGAATTTCAACATCCTGTGTAATATCCCTCTGATATGTGCCAACACACTGACATGCACAAAGCAGCACTGCGTCTTATCTCACACTGACTTGTGGACACAGATCAATGCAACTCATTGCAAATTACACGCAAATTACACAAACATTTATGTTTTCGGACGGTGGGAGAAAGCTGGAGTACCCAAAGAGAACCCACGCATGCACAAGGAGAACATGTAAACTCTCACAGAAAGAGCTTTGGCAGGGATTTGAACCCAGGACCATCTTGCTGCAAGGCAACGGTGCTACCAAGGCCCATTGCCAGAACTAGTTGACTAGTTGTCAAAATCATTATTTTTGTAGACATTTTCAAGAATTAAATTTTTTATTGTTTTTCTCGTCATCGTTATAGTGAGGAGAAACCTCTGGCTACAGTTTGCCAAGTTTGGTTGTTAAAGAAACAAATGTTTGACTTTTGTAGGAAAATATATCATTTAGAAATCCTTTAGTCAACACAATAATAAAAAAAAAATGTTAGCAACTGTCCTAGTTGATCACGAAATAGAGAAAGAAAATGCATAGTTGTTTGACTGTATATACGGTTTTAAACAACTGGAACTGTGGCAAACAAGGCTGGACCAGAACCCAAATTTATTTTGCCCCCAAACAGAGAGGATTTAGGTAAAGACGTATGAAAAAAACAAAACAAAAAACAGCTCCAAAGCTCACCGATAAGAAAACTGCAGCAAAAGGTGAGATTCTGGGGTCACTAAGTCTCCATGTGATTTTAAGATCTCGTACTCGTACTCGTCGTCTTCCGCTTATCTGAGACCGGGTCATGGGGGCAGCAGACTGAGCAGAGACACCGAGACGTCCCTCTCCCCAGACACCTCTTCCAGCTCCTCCGGGGGGAGTGCAAGGCGTTCCCAGGCCAGCCGAGAGACATAGTCCCTCCAGCGTGTCCTGGGCCGTCCCCTGGGCCTCCTCCCGGTGGGATGTGCCTGGAACACCTCCCGAGGAAGGTGTCCAGGAGGCATCTGGTATAGATGCCCGAGCCACCTCAACTGGCTCCTCTCGATGTGGAGGAGCAGCGGCTCTACTCCGAGCTCCTCCCGGATGGCTGAGCTCCTCACCCTATCTCTAAGGGAGTGCCCTGCCACCCTACAGAGGAAGCTCATTTCAGCCGCTTGTATCCGGGATCTCGTTCTTTTGGTCATGACCCAAAGTTCATGGCCATAGGTGAGGATAGGAACGTAGACCAACCGGTAAATCGAGAGCTTCGCTTTTCGGCTGCGTCTAGAAATCCTGTCCATAAAAGTTATGAACAGGACTGGTGACACAGGGCAGCCCTGTCAGAGTCCAACATGCACCAGGAACAGGTCCGACTTCGTGCCGGCAATGCGGACCAAACTCCTGCTTCGCTCGTACTCCTTCCACCGCCCGATAATGTCCCCAGTCGAGGTCAGCAGCTCCCCACCCCCACTATAAACAGTGTTGGCGAAGCACTGCTTCCCCCTCCTGAGGCGCCGGACGGTTTGCCAGAATCGCTTCGAGGCCAACCGGTAGTCCTTCTCCATGGCCTCACCAAACTCCTCCCAGGCCCAAGTTTTCGCCTCTGCCACAGCCCGGGCCGCAGCACGCTTGGCCTCAAGCTACCCGTCAGCCGCCTCAGGATAGGACTCCTTTTTCAGCTTGACAGCGTCCCTTACTGCCGGTGTCCACCACCGGGTTCTGGGATTGCCGCCACGGCAGGCACCACAGACCTTACAGCCGCAGCTACGGGCAACAGCATCGACACTAGATGCGGAGAACATGGTCCACTCGGACTCTATGTCTCCAACATCCCCCGGAATCTGGTCAAAGCTCTCCTGGAGGTAGGAGTTGAATACATCCCTGGCCGAGGGCTCCGCCAGACGTTCCCAGCAGACCCTCACTATGCGCTTGGGCCTGCCAAGTCTGTCCGGCTTTCTCCTCCTCCAGCGGATCCAACTCACCACCAGGTGGTGATCAGTGGACAGCTCAGCCCCTCTCTTCACCCGAGTGTCCAAAACATGCGGCCGAGGTCTGATGATACGACAACAAAGTCGATCATTGGCCTCCTGCCTAGGGTGTCCTTGTGCCAAGTGCACTGATGGACACCCTTATGTTTGGAACATGGTGTTCATTATGGACAATCCGTGACTAGCAGAGAAGTCCAATAACAAAGCACCACTTGGATTCAGATTGGGGAGGCCATTCCTCCCGATCACGCCTCTCCAGGTGTCACTGTCGTTTCCCACGTGGGCGTTAAAGTCCCCCAGCAGAATAATGGAGTCCCCGGGAGGGGCACTATCCAGCACCCCCGACAGGGACACCACAAAGGCCGGGTACTCCGCACTACCGCTCGGCCCGTAGGCCGAAACGGCAGTCAGAGACCTATCCCCAACCCGAAGGCGCAGGGATGCGACCCTCTCATCCACTGGGGTAAACCCCAACACGAAATGGCTGAGCTGGGGGGCAACAAGCAAACCTACACCAGCCCTCCGCCTCTCCCCGTGGGCCACTCCAGAGTAGAAGAGAGTCCAGCCCCTCTCGAGGAGATGGGTTCCAAAGCCCATGCTGTGCGTGGAGGTGAACCCGACTCTAGTCGATATCACTCGACCTCCCGCACAAGCTCAGGCTCCTTCCCCCCCAGCGAGGTGACATTCCACGTCCCTAGAGCCAGCCTAAGCATCCGGGGATTGGGATTTTAAGATCCATTTATTTTTATACTGTTGTTGCAGCTTTGTCAACAATACCAGTAATTGTGGGTGGTACTGCATATCAGAAGTTTATGTAACAACATAAATTTGTTTTTTTTAAATAAGGCACAACTCTTTATAGATTACTGCTTTTAATCATCATTTACATTCAGAAACACATTAATGGTGCCTTATATTAGGATTCAAAAATATTCTAGTAGTGTGATAGTGTGACTTTTCATGTTACTTGCTGACTGCTTGTACTCCACATTTACAATTGTAACATCTGTTGTCTCTCTTAAACGACAACAGATTGAATCTTTTTTTTTACTAAAGTGTTCTTTCCATTTTTCCTAAATGAAAGCGATCATAAAAGCAGCCATTTGCTTATGCAAATGAGTGGATTTCAATTACATCTGTGTAAGCAGGTATTGCAGTTTTACACTGATCTGATTACAGCAGAGTGCTCTCTATTGAATAAAGGATGATGAGAGGGTGGATGTCGATGCACTTAAGTAAGCTTGCAGGAAGATGAGAAAAGTTATTTTGCACATTGTTACAACTAAAACAACACTGTTTATTTTACATTAAGGGGAGGTGTGCATCTAAAACAGTGATTGTTGTGGTCTGAGGTTGTTGAATACCTGGTCTAATAATCAATCAATCATGCAAATCTAAACAGTGTGCAGGTATAGGTTGTGTTTTTAATTATTCTTTTTTTTAAGCCTCCATCCCGCCTCATTGTTATGACTGATTAAACCTTTATTTAATTTTGTCCGCTGGTATGAAAGTGGAGACCTGCCGCGAAAGCTAATGCTAAGCCAAATAATTGCAAAATAAATTTAAAAGCTGCACACAATGTGATCATTTTAGTTTGAGCATTAAACAAATTGGATGAGGACGCCGACACATAACATGTTTGGGTGAAGTGGAAATCAATGTGGATTACTTTGAGGTGCCTCCTGGACGCATAACAGTTGGTAAAATGACATTTCAACATGGTAAATTATGCAGAACAGTATTGACGAATTGATCCAGATATCTAGAATAGCCTTTAAGTTCACTCTATAGCTGATTGTAGGAGGCTTGGCTGGTATCCACCATACAGTAGGTACATATCGACTCATTTAATCCTTCTCTGCTTTCGTTTCCATCGCATTTTCAATTCAATTTCTGCATATTGTCATAAATCACATTAAGTATTAAATGATGAAATTATATATAAAAAAGATTTTATCTGCTGAACCTACACACAGTAATGCATAAATATGATGTGGAAGGAAACGGAGACATGGTTAAAAAAAATAAAAAACATGTTGACATGACAACTGGTATTTGTGCTTGCTATCAATCTAGCCTTAATGGAGTGGAAAGAAAAGAAACTATTGTTGAAAGAAAGCCATAGAAAGTCCTGATTGAGGTTTGCCGGAAGCAATGTAGGTGACACCCATAGAAGAATGTATTCTGGTCAGATAAAAAAAAATAAAACATTTGGCCTTCATCCTCAATGTTATGTGCAGCAGAAAACTAACAATGGAGATCACATTGAACGATGTTTCTCCTCAATAGGGACAGGAAAGCTGGTCAGAGTTAAATGTAAATGTCTTAAGACTGGAGAGGAGCTACACCTTCCAGCAGGATCACGATCCTAAACGTACAGCCAGAGCTACAATGCAATGGTTTAGATCAAAGCATGTTGATATGTCAGCAGGGTCCAGGACAAGTCCAGCGCCAAATCCAATTGAGTCAAAGGCAAGAAATGTTTTGTGTTCACAGATACTCTCCATTCAATCTGACTCAGCTTGAGGTATTTTGAAAAGGTGAATAGGAAAAAGTTCAGTTTCTAGATGTGCGAAACTGCTAGAAATTTACAATTTGCAGGTTTAAATGCATTGAAAGGTGGTTCCCCAAAGTATGACTCAGAGGCTGAATTCAAATCCACACATTTTTATTTTGTTGCATCATTTTCCTTCACATCATTTTGCTTCACAACGATGCATATTTAGGTTTGTGAAAAAGTTCAAAGTGTATAAATCTATTTACAAGGCACTAGCATATATCTACTTTAATGAAGAAGCTTTCAGAATCTTTTCTACATTTTAATGTTTAAAAATTAACTTCAAACAAATGTCTTTTATGCCTCTGAGGACTCACAAATCTGCACAAATAATATCAGAATTTATACTAAAATGCAGTAAAAGCAGGTTTTACATCTCTGGAGGTTCACATTAATGCACAAATATGCAACAATGAAAAAATTATTTGTAAACAAAAACTTGGAAATCTGCTTGAAATATTTTCCTTTCATATAACTTTGCTGTGTGAACTACTATAGAGAAGTGACAAACCTGCTGTAAGTATACCTTTTCTAACACCAGCTGGTATGTGGAGTCTGTATCAGCATGTAGCCGAGCACACCTGCGCGTGTTGCATGCACATGGTTGGATGTCTGAGCAGCTGCTCAGCGTCTGCCCCTCTGTCTCACTATCCTTGACATTTCTCCTGTTTTCCTCGCTCTCACTTATGGTTACAAACACCAGCCTGTCACCCACTCCTCCTTTCACTGCTTCATTATGAATGTTTCCCTCTGTTAGGTCGCACAAAGGCGGATGGATTCTATAACCACGGCGGCCTTAGTGACACATCCATGGACAGAGAATCAGTAACATGAAACTGAGTGACACATCAACTTTTTTCTAATGTCAGGATCCTCATTAGAATGCCTAATGGTAAAACTGATATGCCTGTGAAATATGATTATGAACTACTGTGGTGCTTTCAGGTACGGACTATTGTAAAATTCCCAAAAGGACTGTTAAGAAAAATGTGCCAAACATTGGCTGAATGACTGGAGAGAAAAAAAGAGACAAAAGTGTGTTTCCTGACAGGAGACGCTGCAAGTTTATTAATTACCCAAGTTAAAAGTTTAGTAAACTTATTTCTCTTAATTAAAGCCTAAAAATACTAATTTATAAAAAAAGAAAAAAAGGAGTTATAGAGAGCACAGAACTAATAATGACAAACAAAGTTGAGCAACTAAAGTATTATCCTTCTTCTTGCTGACAGGCTCAATGCACTGTCTTCTTCTTGATGCTTTTATTTATCTGTTTCTCTGCAGGTGTCTTTTAACAACAGGGTGCCTGGAGACTCACTGAATACTAGTCTAAAATCTATTACTACTAGGGAGGATAAGTGAAAATCCAAGTGCCAGTAGGTGCGTGTCAGCACAGTGGGGAGGGATGGGAGGAGAGGGGCATAGAAAAAGAGACGAAATGTGGAGAGGAAGAAAGGGAGCACAGGAAAAATGAGAGATGTGGCTTTCAGTGATAGTTCACCACCTGCTAGCTGGCATGCTGAGTTTGTGCATTTGTCTGTGAGAAAGGGAGGCAGTATTATTGAGTTTGTTTGTGTGTGTGTGTGTGCGCCAGTGTAGACCAGTGGTGGATATTGTCTGTCTCTGCTCACAGCAGTGGAACAGACCAAAATAATCCCCCCTGAAAATCATCTAACACTACGCTAGGGGTACCAGACTGGCTTCCACAGCAAGAAACTTTCCCTCAAAACTCTAGCTCTCAAATGTCTTTCTGTCTCTTAAAAACAAGAAAAACCCTCCTGTTCTCATTCCACATTACAGAAACCAGTGCAACCTTCACTACCTTACCGTCGTTTTCACTAAAAAGCACACACACAATGTGGCATGCACATCACTTCACTGGAGCTAAAGTATAATGCACAGTGGTCATGTTTCTCACATGATCCTCACCAGCTGTCACTGTCGCTCTCAACACACAAAAACCATGGAAGTGTGTGTGTGCATGTAAATGGATACTGCAGCAGCCTCTTTAGTCATGGCTGATATAACAAAGCCAAAGTGACGATCATTGTGTGAACTGCGGCTATAGTTACAGAGCAGAAGGAGAGTAGAGACAAATTTATTATGGAATACTATTAATCATAAAACCTCTAGTCATGAGACTGAATACAAAGAGATGAAAACAACGAACAAAAAGGGGAGCAGTGGGGGAGATGGAAATGTTCTGTCTTTTTCATCTTACAAATTTTCATCGCTTCGATCTCAACTGTCAAACTTTATCACTCAAGACAGACAGGCATAACAGGGATATCTTCTGGCACTCTCCACTCACAAAGCTATAAAGCATCTAAAAAACTAATTTAGGTCTCTCTACACCCAATTAGACCTACCCAATGTGTGTTTACCCAGTTTGTACAACTGTGTTTTAAAAAATAAGCTAAAAATGATTAAAATAGCTTTTATTTCCAAACATGCATTGGAAACTGTGTATTCACTGCACACCAAAAGATGAAAAACAAATCACATTTGTTTTCACTCTAAAGAAAGTGAGTAAAAAAGGGAAATTATATTACATTTTTCGTTACAAACTCAAACTTAACTGTATAACCTGTAAAATGCTTGAAAGATTAGCTTAACTAAGACTAACATCTGTGCTGAATGGAGTTAACCAACGTCTGGCACCTGTGAAGAGGTATTCCAGTCCAGGACCATTGGACTCCTCTGCATTTCTTGCTTTTGCTTCAGAAATAACATGACCAGCCCAGTCCCTAGGTGCAGCTGGACGGATACAGACACACATTTACATAATCACAAAGAACCTCTTTAATGTTCAGCAGTGTCTTACAAAAGTATTTACCCCCCTTGGCTTTTTGCCTATTTTGTTACATTGCAACATATAATTAAAAAATTTTAAAATCTTTTTTATGTGATGGATCTGCACAGAATAGTCTACGTCAGTGAAGTGAAATGAGAAAAAACATATAAAAAAGAATGAAAAAAAGAAAAAACTGAAAATTAGCATGTTTATATCTATTGACCTCTTTGCTATGAAGCCCCTAAAGAGTTCTGGTGCAGCCAATTACCTTCTAAAGTTACTTAATTGGTGAAATTAAGTCCACCTGTGTGGAATCTAAATGTCACATGATCTTTCAGTGTGAAAGGCTCCAGAGGCTGCAACACCACGAAGCAAAAAGAAAAAAAGAGCCATTACTTAGTGTTAAAAATAAGAAGGCACATTTTGAGTTTGCTAAAAGGCGAGTGGGCGACTCCCCAAATGTATGGAGGAAGGTGCTCTGATCAGATGAGACTAAAACTGGACCACCAAGGAAAATGCTATGTCTGTAGAAAATCCAACACATCCCATCACCCCAAGAACACCATGCCCACAGTGAAACATGGTAGTGGCAGCATCATGCTGTGGGAATGTTATTCAGCAGCAAGGACTGGGAAACTGGTGCAAGTTAAGAGAGAGATGGAAAGATGGACGAGTACAGAGATATCCTTAAGCAAAATCTGTGACACACTGTCTGTGATTTGAGGCTGGGATATAGGTTGAGCTTCCAGCAGGATAATGACCCGAAGCATAAAGCAACTCTTGAGTGATTTAAGGAGAAATATTTAAATGTGTTGGAATGCCCTAGTCAAAGTCCAGACTGCAATTCAATTGAGAATCTGTGATTGTACTTGAAGATCGCTGTTCACAAGAAAAAAACATCCAACATGAAGGAGCTGGAGCAGTTTTGCCTTAAGGAATGGGCAAAATTCCTATTGGCAAGATGAGGCAAGCTCAGCTAGACTTATGCAAAGCAACTTGCAGCTGTAATTGCTGTCAAAGCCTGCTCTACAAAGTACTGACTTTAGAGGGGGTGAACAGTTATGCACACTAAAGTTTAGTCCCATTTGTTGTTTCCTTCACAATAAAAAATACATAATGCATCTTCACAGTTGTAGAAATGTTTTATTCTGCATATGAACTTTGAGAGGACAAAATAGTTTAATCTGAAATGCTGTAATAATAAACCAAGTAGACAACCTCACCCAGAGCAAAAGAGATAGAACCAAAAGGTAAACATGATGGGACAGTGACTCCTTGCACCATGTTCTTTCACCAATTCTTCAAGCCCAAAACAGATTTCTGATCTAATGCAGAGCCCCTGATACTCGTTCATGAAAGCCTGATCCATGCAGTCTCCTCTGACCAGCTGATGGAGAGATATGTCAGCTCCCGGTACTCTGGGAAAACACTGATGTGGGCTCTAAGCCGGGTTGATGCTTTTTAAAGGCTTATAATTCTACAGAACCCATCTTCTGCAGCAGATGCAAATCTCCTCTCCTCCTGAGAGCCAATTTCACCCCAGTGCCTGTTGGTTTATTTTTGCTTTAATCTTTTTTTTATTATACCAGCATTAAAGTATAAACATTTGGTGTTTACTAATAATAACAACTATAGCACAATGCTTCTGAAAATGCCAGGAGAAAAATATAATTGAGTCAGGATGCAACATTATCATCAAGCCAATCAAATTCAAAGATAAAATTAACTGATAGCTGTACAATGCCTTGCAAACGTTGTGATGCCCTTTGAACTTTTTCACATTTTGTCACATTACCATCAAAAACTTCAACAAATGTTATTGGGACATAATGTGACAGATTACTACCAAATAGTGCATAACTGTATACTGGAAGAAAAGGGGATAAATGGGTAAAATTGTGGAAAGTGTCCCATGCATTTGTACTCAGATGACCCAGAGCAAATATTTTGCAGAAACCCCTTTCTGAGCAATTAAAGCTATGTACATCTCTGTTTTGAGCCTAAAACTTTTGGTCATTCATCTTTGTAAAATAGCTCAAACTCTGTCAGTATGGATAAGGAATATCTGTGAACATGAACTCTCAAGTCTTGCCACAGATACTTGGTTAGATTTAGGTTTGGAATTTAGTAGACCATTCCAATACATGAATATACTCTGATTTAAAACAATGGCTCCTGTCTTCCAGGATTGCCTTGCAAATATCTATGCGTCTCTAATCAGCTTCCCTGTCCCTACTAAATAGAAGCATCCCCACAGCATGATGCTACGACCACCATGCGTCACCTTGGTGATGGTGTGTTTAGGCTGAAGTGCAGTGTTAGCTTTCTGCCATACACTGCCAATTGTGTTACAATCATGCCAACATAATAAATGCATTGAAAACATGAAGACAGTCACTAAAAATAAAGTTGCAATGTTGGACCTGTAAAGAGAGCCTCTAAGGGTTTCTATTAGCAATTTTCAGTGAATGACTAGTAGTTGTCCTGTTGACACCCAACTGAACCGTGAATCTCTGCAGTTTCTCCAGAGTTAACGTGGGCCTCTTGGCTGCCTTTCTGATTAAAGCTCTCCTTCCCTAGGCAAAGTCAGTTAGTTTCAACCTTCCAGGCCATGGCCTGGAAGGCTTGCAGCTGCTCCCTACTCGTTTCATTCCTGGAGATAGATTGAAAAGTGCTCCAGTAAATTTTCTAAGCTTGGGATATTGTTTTAAATTTCTGCTTTTAACTTCTCCACAGCTTTTTTCCTGACCTGCCTGGTGTATTTATTGATCTGCATGATGCTGTTTGTTCACTAATGTTTTCTAAGAAACCTCTGAGGCTTTCAGATTAAATCACATGCAGGTGGATTTTCTTTATCAATTATGTGAAGACAGCAGGTTTTATTGTTGCACTGTATACTGAACATTCTGGAATCACAATAGTTGGAATTACTTTGGCCATCATAGTTGCAATGAAAGTCCAATATAATGACGGCTCTTTTCCAATATTTTATCAGTATTGCACATGCAGTAAAAGATTCAGAAAAGAATGGATCTCTACAATGAGGTGTGTGCACATCAAGCATTAAATATGAGAAAACTGCGCTGTGCCTTTAATAAAAGGTAATTAAAAACATGAGTGAGTCTTGACAAAGATTTTTTTTTAAAAGGCCATTACAACAAAACTCTGATCATTAACATCACTAGTGGAAAATCATTCCTTAAAATGCACTCAGTAACATCTTGCATTTTGCCTTGACAGTTATGGACTAAACTCCCTCTAATTTGGATCTTTCATCTTTCGTTCACAAGCTCATTTCACGGGAATTTAAAGCTACCCGACATTCAAAATGCACAAAACAGAATGAGTCCTCTTCATGCTTTTCGACATGTTAGGTAACATTACTGAAAATAGAACTGACTGATATTCTGATGGCATAGCATATATTCCTGTTCTGGTGATCTTGGTTCAGAAGTGCAGGTCATGTAATATGGTTTGACATGCTAAATAAAACCTTAAAACAGCTCCGCCTGCTGTCTTGATAACACTATTTAGTTGCTATTTGAGAAAAAAAAAACATTCAAAGGCCAACTCAACCTTTTGGTGTTTTGAGCTCTTTTAAGTCTAAAAATAGATTTGAGAGGATTAATTGCATCTCCACCAGAAAGACAGCATAATCTGAGATTTCGTTTCCCCTGTCCTATCAGTATATTTGACAATGAGTGAGAATAACGCAACATCACAGCAACAATCCATGACGGCTGCGTGTTCTCAGAGATTTTGAAAAGCTTTATTGTGTGCGTCATGCAAGCTTGTGTATTGTCTTTATGTGCCGGATACAGCCGGAGGCAGGTCGGATTCTGCCAGGCACACCAGGGGGGCCGCATCAGGGTGCATCTTTATACTAGCATGATGTGCACAAGGATCTCAATGTGTCTATGTGATCAGTTTAAACAATATACTAATGATGTAAGCTATGTTCAGTTAGCGTTTGTGTAAGTTTTATGATGCAAAGTGCAAGAAATCAAACACTGACCAGATCTATGCTTCATGCACGTAGAAGCTCTGCTTGTAGAGGGCAGGAGGGTCTGTCTTATCTGTATAGCTTTCTGTGTCGAAGGGCTCCTAAAGTTTTTTCAAAAATTTAATAGTTTTCCAGAGTCAAATTTCCAGAGCTCCCTGTCCTCCTAATATACTTTTGAAATTTAAATACAAAAGACTACTGCATACATTACATCCATATAAGAATGGTGTATAAATAGATACTCAGATAGATGGATGGACTGATTAAATGGTTAAATGGATATGACTTTTAGATAAAAGAATAAGAAATGAAGTCTGATATTCCATATGTTTTCCATACCTAACCAAACCTAGAGACTGTGTGGGAATCATGGTATTAGAATCAGCAACAATAAACTTTAAAATAATCTTTTGTGTCTTTTTTCTGTCCCCATTTGTCCTGTCTTAGTTGCCATTAACTTAAAATTCTTGCCTACAAATTTAATAACTTAAGTATTAAAAAGTAAACAAAGGCTTCAATTGCTTTTCGACTTGGGAGACACTTTATTCATGCTCTGTATGTTATTTGTATTTTGCACTCTCTCATGTCGAAGGTATCGCCACCGACTGGAAAAGCATGGGACTTTACTCTGTCATGGGACTGTACTTGTCGTCTTCTGCTTTATGCAAGACAGGGTCATGGGGGCAGCATACTTGGTAGAGACACCCAGAATTCTCTCTCCCCAGACACTTCCACCTACGTCCAGGAGGCATCCGATGCAGATGCCTGAGCCACCTCAATGTGGAGGATCAGCGGCTCTACTCCGAGCTCCTCCCGGATGGCAGAGCTCCTCACCCTGTCTCAAAGGGAGTGCCCGGCCACCCTGTGGAGGAAGCTCATTTCAGCAGCTTGTAAATGCAACAAAATAATAAAAGAAATGTATTCAATAATTGATCAATTTATCAGATATAAATATATATTTCTATTTTAATCCACTATTTTTATTTAAACTACTAAGTTTCAAATCATATTCATTTTACCTTTGTTTATTTAATACAAGTGAATTTCTTGCCGTTTTTTTTTTCCTATTCCCTTTATTTCTTTCATATTTATTACACTCAAATATATTTAAAACATGTTTTTTAATTATGGCAGGATACGTCCTCCATAGATACTGGAAAGGGAAATTGGACTCTTCTAGTAAACTCTTAAGCCTTTCCTTTTGCTATGCTGTATTTCACACAAGCTATGTGCTTGTTCCCCTCTGCAAGATCAGATCCATTTTTCCTCTTTCTGTGATTCTCTCTGTCTTCTTGAACAAGTATGCCTTGAAAAGAGCTGATTATTAGATGGCTTCCAAGCTGCCTCGCTGTCTCATCTGTCCATCTACTTCACTCACTGTCCTTCATTCTTGCCTCATTTTTTGGCCTCTCTCTTCTATCATTTAATTTAATCTGAGGATGTGAACAGGTGAAGGAGCATTCTGCTTTCTTTCCTTCACCATGATGGTGAGTCCCTTCTCTACTATTGTGTCCCACCAAAAAAGATTCATTTACTACCCTTCCTCCTCTGGTGCGAGTGTATGTTTCTGTGAATGACAATCTAAAAGACATGGAGAGAGTGAAAAACAGAATGATGGGACAGATCAAGAAAAGTCCACGCAAGTCAATAAAAGACATTTATCTCTCAGGAAGACCAGGATCTTCTTTTCTGAAATGAACTGGCAAAATCATAAAGGGTATTTAATAAAGCTGTCACATCATGGACAAGTTGCAGTTTCACAGGACAAGATTTTAAAAAAAAACAAAAACAAATTTTTACCCCACAGTTCATAACTTTTGACAGTTTGACCAGCATGTTTTCATGCTAAAGAATAACATAAGGCTCAACTAAAATGCACATTATGAACAAAATTTACACCTAAAAGATATTTTGCTGTTCTTTAAATCTTGCTAATCATCAATAATACAATGAACTTTCTTGCATCAATAACTAGAAAAAAGGGCCACCAATCTGATAGTAGGTTCAATAGTAACTAATGTGATTGGATAAATAAAAAACACAGGATTTTTGTTTCTGATTAATAAATTTCTCTTTATGTATACACACCTTTTTAATCTGCAGATCTCCTGGACATCAGCAGGGTGATATCAACACACAATTAATCTGTCCCTACTATTTTATTGCATTGGCTGCTGATACATGCATCTGTTTAACTCCTCATCTATCAGTTACTTGCTTCACTGCCATCAAGACTTACATAACAGTTAAACACTTAAGTATGACAAACATGAAAACACATAAGAAATCAGAAAGGGAACAAACACTTTTTTCACACCACTGTATAATCCAGACATATATCTGTCTTCTCTAAGGTCCATCCATTCACAGCCATCATACCGTACTTCTAAATAAAATTCTATCCATTTAACCATATTGCTTCATTCCCACATACATCACTATGGATGTTGGTTGGTATGTAATCATTTCTCCGTCTACTTCTGAGATGAAAGATCTTTCACTTCACTCCTTTTCTGAGACACACATTATAGACCTCAGCCTACCCAATCACCCACTTATATAACACTCCTTTTGTCACACACCCTTGCATTGCTCTTCTGCATCACAGATAAAATGGCAAAGTGAAGACTGCCTTTTCACACCCGCCAGTCTCTTTTTTTAGTGCTTTATCCTTCATTTTCTTGTTGTCTTCTGCTAAAAGCTTGTATTCCGGGCCATTCTATAGGACATTAGAGTGAATATCTGTCTTTACACATGTTCACACTTTCATTCACAAGTATTATCAAAAGTAAATATTCTGGGACAGAACTATACAGGGTAATAATGAAGGGACAGTGATGTCAGATGGACTAGGACATCTACCATAGAGCAGTGGTTTTCAGCCCTGGTCCTCAAGGCACACTGCCCTGAATCAGATGTGGGTTTTTTTGTAAAACTGGATTTTTATTTTGCAGCCACTTGACCTGCTTATTTAAATGGTCATTGAACTGCTTTTACAAATAATGAAACTAAGTTTTGAAAAAAATTAATTTAAATAAAAGTAAAATCCCTCATTTTACTTTAGTTCAATAAGGTTTCTGCAAGTTGTAGTGAGTTAAATTAACATTTTTTAAAGTCCTTTTTAAGAACATAGGGATTAAAACTCAAGACCTACATAAATGACAAAAATATCAACTTCGTAAATAATATGTTACATGTTTTTTGATTAAAAACACATAAAACGAGGTGGTTTTTTTTATAAATTTTAAACAAAGAGTATATAAACCTTTCTTAACTTTAGAATTCAGAATAAATACTTTTGTGATTGTGCATAAAATAAGAAACCCACATCCACATCTTCGATGCTAACCTCAGAGATCATTTGAGCATGTTCTTTGCAGCCAGCAATCAAACGTATTGTGCATCATACAAGAAGTCATAGATTGCGTTACTGTTCAGGAATTTATTAAACTCATTCCATATCAGTATCAACAGGAATACTAAAACATTCAAACTTTAATTTTTGTTCTTGGCTACACTGAGAAAACTATGCTAAAATGTTAAACATGAGCAGTGATAAATACTCCAACCTGTTTTAAGAATCCATCTTTAGTTCGGTTCTCTTTAGTGTGTCACTTAAATTTGGCTTCAGCTTTGGGCTGAGCTCCCACAACTGAAGAGTGGGAAGAGTGAGAGAAGCTTGACTGGAAGAGTTGTGGAGCTGTTACGGAGCACAATCTGGAGCCTAACATCTCTGCCCCAAACAATCAACCAATCAACCTGTTTCAAAAGCAACATTTTTCACTTTCTGCTGCTTTGTGGGCCTCCTGGTTTTGTCCATCAGTGTTTTGGTAAAGGGTGATCTCTGTTAAAGTAAAAGAAAAGTAACCTTTGGACTCTTGCTATTGTTTCCTTTTATAATTGTTGTTCCGCACCCCTAATGATAGGTGTAAACCAAAATCATTTAGGTGTGTTGTTTTTTATTCCCTTATTCTTATCACTAATGTCATTTGCAGCTGAAAAATCTTCTAGCAGGATAAATGTGAATGTACTTCTTACAACCAACAGCATGATCCTATTACAGGCATTACATTCTTGTAGTAATGCAGTCAGTCCACTACTTACAACTTCTGCCAAATCTTGTATCCAGATATGCAATAATGCAGTGCCAGTTTATGTTTTAACAATGAAGGTATTTTTGCAGCATCTTCAACAGCTATCATGAACCAACCTAATGCAACAATTATTTGTATACTGATATTGCACATGCATAAGACTATAAATCTACTTGTAGTGTTCAAAAAGTGATATATAATTTAAATTATTGAAAATGTACTCTTTTTGTTTTAAATGTGTAAAATAAATGTGCTACGGCTAAAATTCTATACATTACCACCAATATAGGCAATAAACCTACCATAAAAATTTGAATGAAATTAGCTAAATGTGTTGAACTAGAAGTTTAGAAGTGATTAAACTTAAAAACAAATCAGACCTTACACTGACCTCCAGAGTCTGAAAAGTCAAGATGTCAAGTGAACATGTGTTAAACAGCTGAGAGTAGGGTTCATCTTTAGGATGGTTCTAAACAGGTGAATACTGTGCAAATGTGGTGCAAAAATGTTCCACCTCATCTTACATCAGAGGGGTCTATTCTTTACACTTATACCTAACTTTGGCATGGTTGCACAGTGGTATCATTTTTTGTCAAATTTACATTCCTCAGTAGGTTGTGCAAAGCTTATACAAGCTAAAGGATTGTAATGGCTAAAGGGCACTAGCACAATTTGAGGTACCAATACCAGGGATGTTTTAGTAAACAAGCTGGTTGTAGGAGAAGAGAAGACAGGTAAAAAAGTTGTTAGTTATCATGGCAAACTGCCCAAAGATAAGGAGTGGAGTCCTGTTACCTTGAAAATATGAAGCTTATAAATGTTCTACATCTCCTAGAACCATGTGAAGTCATGGAATGGTCACCATTTCATCATTACAAATTCAAAGCACTAACAAAACCAAAGATGGCAAACACAACAGTAATCCACATATTTCTGCAACTGTCCACAGTAGCAGCAACAGACTATGCTAGTAAGAAGTGCATTTGCCAAGCCTGTCAGAGTATTTAATGTAAAGTTTAGGAAGCTATGTAATATTTAAGGTAGGAATAGAGATGAACTGAGAAATTGAAACTAAAACTGACTTAAATAAAATTTTAGCAAAGTGGGAAAAACCCTTTTCTAATCTTATATCTTCTTAGTTTATAGCTAAAATCAGTATCAGCACCCTAAACCTTCACAAATGTTAAATATACAAAAATGGCCACAAAATCCTGAATGAACAAAGAATTTAACTTCAGTCTAAAATGAATTTATAGGTAAAAGACTATGGGCCAGGGACAAGATGCTTGTAGACAGAATGTGGACTGGACACATTATGGTCCAACTAGCTTTGGGGTCTATTGCCCTAAACTTTTTTAGGCTGAGTGACACGTCGCTTGGTTTGATAGGTAAGCTTCCTTTTTGCTTTCCTTATTTTAAAATTATTCTCTGCTATCCATTCCTTTCTCTGCTTGCTTTCCTCACCATCCATGCCCCCCCTCCCGCACATGTCTGTACCTTTCTTCCCCTCCCTCTCTGTCTGGAAGTAAAGGCTGATGGAGTGTGAAATTAGAAAGTGTATCATATTCTGCTCAGTGGCTCCATGTCCTAAGCTATAAGCTACAGCTAGTCAGAGTGAAAAATAACATGCAGTGAAACAGATACATTAACATGGTTTTGTGTGCTGCTGTGTGTGTGAGGTGAAAGGCAGATAGAGAACAGTTTAGCCGGCAACAGCTTATCTAAAATTACTTATCTCAGGCATGATACACTTCTGCTTCTTCACAAACTCCAGAGGTGAGGGCAGATTTAAAATAAGGACACATGTATTCACACCCTATTTGTTTGCTAAAGAGCAAAGAAACTGAATAGCATGCTGTAAATGCAGGTTTTAGAAATGTGTTGAGGAAAGGAGGCACATTTAGAGCTGTAGAGATACAGAATTCGGCTTCTGTCACTACCTGGAAGCATCAGTATGGGAAATTTTGTGCGTTTTACTATAAATTGATTCAGATTATTCACAAACCCGTTCAGTCTAAAATTAACTACACAGAGCCCACAGTGAGAGCTAAGAGGAGGTCCCTAGTAGATTTCATCATTTGACCTGATGTCTATTTTTACATTATTTTTTAAAAAGTTGACCGTGTGCAAAGATTGCTGGGAATACATTCTAACTGTAGTTTATTAATGAACTGACCACCTTACCAGCCTTACACTTGTAAAACTTTTAATGCTGCATATAACAACACGTTTGCCTAAGACTATGTTCGGACATTTTGAAAACTATAGGAAACGTATTCGATTTAGTACCACATGGCACAATTCTGATCGTTTTTGGAGGTGAAAAGATCGGAATTGGGCCATTCTGAATGCCATGAGAAAATTCAGATATGGTCGCATATAGGCAAAGAAGTTGGATTTGGTACGCATTTGCAAACTGTGTGAATGTAGCCTTAATGTATTATAGGCATATAGAGCCTAAATGCATGTTCCTTAAAAAATTATTGGGGTCTAGGCAGTTGTTCGAAATTTGTATATTGTGCACAGTGATATTGAAAAACCCTAAATTTGTGAAAGTGAAATGTGCAAGGAAAAGAAGATCATCTTCAAAATAAATGAATTTAACAGCTGGGTGAAGATATCCCGAAGTCCCAGGACTTGACCATATGTGACACTAAGTTCACAGAAACAATGTCAAACTATGTTTTAAAGAACCTACTCAGTGTGTAACAATCCATTCCATTTTTGTGTCATTTGTTTAATTCTAAAATGCTCCAAAGGCCCCAAAAACATTAAAGTTAAATTCTTTGTATTTAACAACCCTGCTTGAACCCTACCTTAATGTGGTGAAGGAGTTTGAGTGCTCGATTGATTATAGAGGCTATGTTGTCCGGGGCTTAAATGCCCCTGGTAGGGTCTCCCATGGCAAACAGGCTCTGGGGAAGGGGTCAGACAAAGAGTGGTTCAGATGCCTTCATGAGGACCGCTAGAACAGGGCACATAATGTTATCTGGATGCTTAAACTGGCTCTAAGGACAAGCCGGGATTGATCCTGAGGTTGTGGGGGAGGTCAAGAAATAGGCTAGAAATAGGCTATCCAGTGGGTTCTGGAGGTCCTCGAGAGAGGTTGAATTCTCTTCCACTCTAGAGTGGCCTGCGGGGAGAGGCGGTGGGCTGGGGTAGGTTTGCTTGTCGCGCCCCAGCTCAGCCGTCTGATGTTAGGGTTTACCTCGGTGAATAAGATGGTTGAATCTCTGTCCCTTTGTGTCGGGGACAGGTCTCTCACTGTTGTGTCAGCCCATGGGCTGAGCGGTGGTGCAGAGTACCCGGTCTTCTTGGTGTCCCTGTCGGGGGAGCTGGATAGTGCCTCTTTCATGGACTCCGTCATTCTGCTGGGGGACTTCAACGCCCATGTGCGAAACAACAGAGACACCTGGAGGGGTGTGATTAGGAGGAATGGCCTCCCCGATCTAAACCCAAGTGGCGTTTTATTATTCGACTTCTGTGCCAGTTATGGATTGTCCATAGTAAACACCATGGTCAAGCATATGGTGTTCATCAGTGCACTTGGCACCAGGACACCCAAGGCAGGAGGTCAATGATCAACTTTATAATCATGTCTTCGGACCTTCAGCCGCATGTCTTGGACACTCGGGTGAAGAGGGGCTGAGCCGTCCACCAATCGCCACCCGGTGGTGAGTAGGATCTTGTGGAAGAGGAGGAAGCCGGACAGACTTGGCAGGCCCAAGCGTTTAGTGAGGGTCTGCTGGGAATGTCTGGCGGAGCCCTCGGCCAGGGATGCATTCAACTTCCACTTCCGGGGAGAGCTTTTCCCAGATTCTGGGGAAGGTTGGAGACATTGAGTCCGAGAGGACTATGTTCTCCACCTCTATTGCCGATGCTGCAATAAGGTCTGTGGTCTGTGGTGCCTGTCGCACTCGGGCCTGGGAGGAGTTTGGTGAGGACATGAAGAAGGACTTCCGGTCGGCCTCTAAGCGATTCTGCCAAACCGTCCAAGGCCTCAGGAGAGGGAATTAGTGCTTTGCCACCAGTGTTTACAATGGGCGTAGGGAGCTGCTGACCTCGACTGGGGACATTATAAGGCGGTGGAAGAAGTACTTCAAGGCTCTCCTCAATTCTACCATCACGCCTTCCCTGATGGAAGCAGAGACTGGGGACTCAGAGTTGGAGTCTTTCATCAATCAGGCTGAAGTCACTGAGGTGGTTAAAAAGCTCCATGGTGGCAAGGCTTTGGGGGTGGATGAAATACGCCCTGAGTACCTCAAGTCTCTGGATGTTGTGGGGCTGTCGTGGCTGACAATCCTCTTTAACATTGCGTGGTGGTCGGGGACAGTGCCTATGGACTGGCAGACCGGGGTGGTGTTCCCCCTTCACAAGGGGGACTGGAGGGTGTGTTCAAGCTACAGGGGGATCACACTCCTCAGCCTCCCTGGTAAAGCCTATGCCAGGGTATCGGAGAGGAGAGTCTGGCCAATAGCCGAACCTCGGCTTCAGGAGGAGCAGTGTGGTTTTCGTCCTGGTCATGGAACACTGGACCAGCCTTACACCCTCTACAGGGTGCTCGAGGGGTCAGTTTGCCCAACTGTTCCACATGTGTTTTGTGGACCTGGAGAGGGCATCTGACCGTTTCCCTCATGGTGCCCTGTGCAGGGCGCTCCAGAAGTACATAGTTGAGGGCCCTTTATTAGGGGCCATCCGGTCTCTTCTAGCGAAGCAGGAGTTTGGTCAGCATTGCGGGCACTGATTTGGACATTTTCCCAGTGCATGTTGGACTCCGGCAGGGCTGTTCTTTGTCACTGGTCCTGTTCATAACTTTCATGGACAGGCTAAGGAGAAACGATTTTTTAAGGGGGGTGCTTTTTTAAGCTATTAAAAGCTATTGGATTTTAAGGTGTTTGGAAGGGTTACCTTGCAGCTAAGAGGGGCATTATTATTGAGTGAGTTTTAGCAATTAATTCACCTGTTTTACATAACTTTAACATAGGTAAGTACATAGGCAGCACACAGTCGGAGATAAATACTTTATATTAGGTGACTAGGCGGCATTAAGTAAAATCATGGGTTCAAAAGTGAGCGCAAATAACCCAATGTGAAGGCATACCAGCTTCATCTGCGGTTATTTACAACCATTGGAAGGCTTCTTTCCATGCTGGATCAATGCCAGACCTCAGTTTCTACTGCTTGTTAAGCCCTCCAACAGTAGAAATGACACCCTTGTCTATGACTGACGCAGTGCTAGTACTGGCTGCAGGCCCATCATGTTGCTCCTCGCCGTTAGTGGAATGACCATCACCCGATTTGTGATTAGCACCTACCGGGAAGAACGCTGTGATATTGTGCCGTTTATACCCACCCTTCAAAGCTGACATGATTTTAGAAAGCTTTACCGTTAGTGGTCGCACAGTGTCATAGGGTGAAAGGAAGCGGGAACAGACTCAGCACATGCACAATACCCAACATAAAAACCAAATGGAGGGAGCCCAGATGTCAGTCAAAGGGCCAATATATTCAAAAAAAATTAGCGTATTGGCTAAATTTTTGTGTAATAATGACAACTTTCAGTGTTACCGGTGAAATGCGCTGGTGAGAACCCGGTGGGAGGAGCTCAGAGTAGAGCCACTGCTCCTCCAAATCGAGAGGAGCCAGTTGAGGTGGCTCGGGCATCTGTGTTGGATGCCTCCTGGACGCCTCCCTTGGGAGTTGTTCCAGGCACATCCCACGGTGAGGATGCACTGGGGACAGCCCAGGACAAGCTGAAGGGACTTTGTCTCTAGGTTGGCCTGGGAAAGCCTTGGGCTTCCCCCGGAGGAGCTACAGGAGGTGTCTAGGGAGAGGGAAGTCTGGCTATCCCTACTGACTCTGCTACCCCCACGACCCAGCCCCGGATGACGCGGAAGACGACGAGTACGAGTAAAAGGACAAATAAAAAAAAAGTTTTCATGTTCTTTTTTACGGGTCCAAGAACAACGAGTCATCATAGCAAATTGTCATCTGGACACCATCACTACCGTGAAGAAAAACTTTAATTTAAATTTAAAACACTCACACTCACACTCACTGTTGGAGGGCAAGTTACTATTTTACATCTTTGTCTGCTTAAACATTGTTCCAATGTACACAACAGCTGTTCTTCAGAAAAGGTGCTTTTGATAGTTCCTAGTTCATGTAGAGGTCAGATTAAGCTGCGTTCCTAACATATGCTGTTTATGAGGGGAGTTTTTGTTTTTAATGACTGCTGTATTTGTCTTTCAGCTTTGTGTTTTCCAGTCGATGTGCTTATGTGTGAAAGATTCGTTGCTCATCTTGATCAGGACTTCTTGGCAAAACAGATTTGCATCTCAATGGGACATTCCTGATAAATAAAGTAATCTTCTCTGGGCTGTATCTTAGATCCCGATAGTTCACACAAATGTTATCCACTTAGTGCAACATGCGGCCAAAATTACCACAACAAACTCAGCATAGGCAATGTGTGGCTCACTGTTGCCCAATAACACTTAGAGACATATAGAGTGGCAGGAGTTCCAACTATTGAACCTGCCACAATAAGGTATGTGACATTGTTCTTTTGTGCTATAGCAAGTACTTGGAAAACAGGCATTTCTTTCAAACATATGAATGTGTCTATGTGTCTATGTGTCCTTGTGCTTACCTGCATTAGCCCAGACACTTCTCCTTTCCTAAGAGGCGTGGAAATAGAGGGAGTGAATGGCTTACTGTTTTCTACTGGTTGTCCTTTCATAAAGTGTTTTCCTGCCTCGTAGATGTCTACTTCAATCATCTTCCCTTTGAATTCAGCCCTTTTAGGTACCAGCACCTGCAAATAGGAGAACGCTGCAGTTAAAGAAAAACGTCAAAGCACCAAAAATTTGATAAAAATGTATAATTTCATTTTTTACAGTCCACTGTAAAAAATCCAAGTAACATTCTCAAAAAAAAGTTTAAAAGTAGTATTTTTGCAAACATTTCTGCAATGAGTCATTTAGTAACAGATTTTGGATTAATGCAGCATTTTGCTGTAATTTGCCCAAAACAGCAGCCCTGCATAAACAGAATTTTCACTGACTGATCTACACTCTGCACGTTCCTTCATATCTGTCAATTACATTTTTAATTAACGGATGCTCAAAGCTGTTATATTTTGGTTTGTCACTGCCTTCCTAAGAATAAACAGCGTTCTGTTCCATTTATGTAAGTCCTCAAGGTCAAAAAGTATGGCAACAGCTGCGTGATAAACCAGAGGGATTTGAGTTTGTCCTGTTATTTCACCATGGCAACCATAAACCTTGGCTGATCACAGCAGGAGGGAAAAGAGAAAAAAAAGAATTATAATTATGCTGCCTGTGAATGGAAATGTGTTCTTAATGATTATCCCTGTGAATAAAAATTGTATGAAAATCCCTTCCCTTCAAAACACTTTTTTAAACTAGAGATCTGACAAGTTTGAAATGATGCATAATAGATTATTATAGCACTGATTTACTGTTTTGTTTCCAGAGTAAATCTTTCTTTGTTAACACTAATTGGATGGCTTGTGTTGTGTGATTACTGAAAGGATTTCAAACTGCAGCTGTGAAAGCTTAAATGAAGTATATTCACAACTTCATTTTTAACATTTCTTCTGTTTCTTGTAAACATAACAAAATTTATGTCCTGAGTAAAAGAAAATGACTTTTTGTTATAAGTAATAACTTCAGGGCTCAACAATAACATACATGTTTTAACAAAACACCTTAAATTAAGGCAAATAAAACAATTTCAAACATTTCTTTTACATTTTAGTGTTCATAAAGGTTTAAAAATAATACCTATTCATAAATTACTTTGTTGCTCTTTACAGACGTCAGAATTGGCAGTCTTGAAATAACTGGGAATTAGTGACTCATATCAGCAGGGTGGCAACATGCTGACTCAGATCATCTGGTGGTCGGTCTAACCATTACACAATTCTCCTGGGCTAAGTCACTGACTGGGAAGATAATAGCATATGAACTGGTGGGGAGATGGTCACTGCTGTGCTGGCAGGACTGTTCCTGCCTCCCTGTTAATCTGTCGCTCTTTATCCGCCTGGTGGAATATGATAGGTGAGGGAGCTCAGGCCAAATGGACACGCAGCCGGCTGCAGACCTGTCCAATCAAAACACCTGCTGCTCAACACTGACCTCTGTGAGAGAGTGTGCGTGTGCATGCAAGTAGCCAGCAAGCAGCCTGTAAGTAGAGAGGTGGAACAGCAGGCCTGTTCGTGCAGGTGGGCACGGGTCATTCCTGGACCATAACATGGTGATTAAATGATGAAAGAGCATGTCCAATTTCATTAAAACATCGACTCCTACTTCCTCATTGAACTGCAAACACACGAGCATACTGAGAGGGGTTAAATGACCTACCTAATTTAATTGCCACACAGATATAATCTGATTTTGTAAAGTAAAACCAGACTACTTAATCATAGTCACACCTTGCTCTACCTTTGTACACAGTTTCCTCTAATGAAAGTTCACCTGTAAACCTCCCTCTGCCCCTTTCTTTACTCTTTACCACTTAACCCCCCCCATCTCTCTGTCAGTTTGTCCTATATTCTATCTAAAACAAATGCTTTTGCCCAGTAAAATCTGAGAAAAAAAATCTGTTGAAAATATACAGTATAACATGAATAGCAGAACCTAAAGAATTGGATGTAATCAAGAAGTCTGAGAAGCAGAGTTTCAGAGGCAATATTGGAATTTGTAAATTTAAATAACTTTTTAAGGTTTAGATCTCATTAAACTATATATATTGGTATAATTTTGGCCAGGACTCCCTTGAAAAGGAGATTTTTAACCTCAAAGGGATTTTCCTGGTAAAATAAAAAAAAAGTAAAAACCTATAATTCTGTGTTGATTTTACTGTGCAACAGCAAAGAGGTATAACCCAGCTTCCATAAAGAAAGCATAGATGTGATGAAATGTTGAAAAAAATTGATTAAATGTGTTTGAATCGGGGTGAAAGTGCACAGTGACCTGAAACCAATTCAGGGCAACATGTATGTATGTAAGATTTGCTCAGAGTAGTGAATGCTACAGACTGACTGACTTATTGAGGTGATTTTCCTAATCTAATAATTTGCAAAGGGTCCATTCTATCATATCTTAAAGTAATTTGTGTTACATTTGTATTTTAGATTTGTAATTTACATCTTTAATGCCCAGTATGTTTAAGTAAAATTATCTGTCTTGAAAGAGGCAGATGCAGGAGCCAGTCTCCATTTAAAGAGCGAGAGGGACAACCCTCAGACAATGTTTTTTTTCTTGAACTGCATCAGCTCTTTTATGAAGAGCTTGAGACAGATGGTTGGACGAGCACAGACATGTAGATTTCCTTTTCCTGGAGACAGAAATGTGGACATAGTAAAGGAGTCAGTGAATGTGGAATTGTCCACAAGAAAGGTGTACACATCACCTGGATCCATCACTACTTGATCAAACAGATCACAGCTTGTTAGAAAGAAGGGCTGTGTGTGGGTGACCAGGTGATCCACAGCACAGAGGTACAACAGGGGACTGCACTCTCAGCATACCATTTCACTTTGTACATCTTAACTTCCTGTCATCTGCAGAAATGCTTGGAAAACTGCAGTTATTGGGTATATCAGAGATCAACAAAGAGCTGGTGGACCGCTTTGGGGCAAGATCAGGAAACAGTCACCTCATCTTGAATGTGAACAAAGCAAATGAGATGATTGTAGATTTCAGGACAAACAGGAATATCTCAAATATTATTTCCATCATGTGAGTAGAACTGGAGGCCGTGGAGAAGTATAAATTTGTCAATCAATACAACATACTGGACTGGAGATCCAACAGAGAAGCTGTATGCAATCAGTGACAGAGAAGACTGTTTTCTTGAGAAAAGCTTAGACCCTTCAGCAACATATCCATCTTCTGTGTGTTTGTTGTGAAGACTGCAGTCTCTTCTTCTGTCATCATCTGTTGGGTAGCACCATCAGAGCCAGTGATTTAAAAACAGCTGAACAAGCTGGCAAAGTATGCTGGTTTTGTTCTGAGCTACTAGAGATGACTGTGCAAAGGAGGATGCTTCATAAAATAACATAATGAACAACCCTGAGCATCCTCTTCACAAGACTGTAAAGCAACGGCAGAGTATTCAGAGGCTTTTTCGGATCCACTGTATTGCAGGCCGCTAAAGGAGATCCTTTCTGCCCACAGCCATCAAAATCTATATAATTAGTCTCTGGAGAACGTGGATAGTTTGAGTAGAAAACAACATTTAATTTCTTTTTGGAAAAGATAAAGTATTTTCGATATGCAATTGACTTTTTAAAAAGCAATGATCCATCTTTAACATCTTGGCAAAACTGAGCTGATTTTTGTATTATGGTCTTTGGAACATTCAACTTACTTCTCCAAATTCAGAGACAGGTAGTTCAAATTGCTCAAAATATTATAGTTTAAAAGTGCCTTCATGTGAAAAAGACACATTTTTCTGTGTTGTGGTTTATGATTTGATGATGGTTAAAGGCAGTGGAGTCACAAACTGCCCGGCGCCATTTGGTGCACCTTGGACGGCAGTTTAGGAATGGTTACTTGGCTATTGTTACTTTTATTTCTTTCTCACTCTGAACTTTTCTGCTGAATCTCATGTTTTTGTTTAAGGAAGATGACTATTGTTCTGTATGCCTTTAATGTTATTTTATGTTAATCTAAAAACAACAAAATAAAAAATGAAAAAATGAATTGTAAAAATGTTTTTAGAAATGTTTGGGGTGAATTTTTACAGAATGAAAGATCATGTTAAAATGGAAAATGTTGGGTACAACACCAAGGATGTTTGGTTATTAACCATGTTTTTTTTGTTTCATTTTAATTTTATAGTAAAAAGGACCACAAACATCTAGCAACTTTAATCAAAAGCAGGCCATTCTCTAAACTTCCTTTATTACCTAAAGCATTTGAAGAAACAGGGATCCACACTGTTGTTGTTGGAAACAAAACTGGTTAAATGTGTGGCAGTAAAAGCAATTTGTTTCCCAAAAACTGTAGAATGCAGGAGATTAGCTGAACACCAGAGTGGGTAATGGTATCAGTTTAAGGTGGGAAAATGAATATGCACTTAGAACCGTCATAAAAGTTAGACCTCTTTAAAGTTTAAATGGTGAGAAGTTAGGAAGCAATGAGGCTTCAAATAGCAAGGTGTTTGAATGATTTAAAGCCTGTGCAGTTTCTTTCTAGGAAATGTTTTACTTGTGAAATATTTAAAACAGTATTAAAGCTATAAAAAGCAGAAGTCACAGCCAGCGTGTCCTGAAAGAGATGAATGTTTTGATATTTGAATAGTTGAAAGGTCACAGAAAATGCAGTAGCAGTTAAATGCCAAAAAACATAGAGAAGAAGTTGAAAGAGCGAGAGGATCACTGTTGTGTGAAAACTCTATAGAATTCACACAACTATTACTCCTTGTGTCCTGTGGGTATAGGCACCACCTTCAGGGAAACAGATTCAGTGACATACTGGTTCATAGTTTTTCACAAAGCTGTTGCTTTTTTAAAGCGAAAGTGTAATTTAAGAGTACAAGAGGGCTTGGAGAATAAAACATCAAACAACATCTCTTTTCAACTGACGCATATGCCTGGAAACGCACACTTGGATGACTCCGGCGTGTGCACTCCAACAACATGCATGAACCGAGTAACACTTGTGACTTAGGTTTTATAGCCTGCAGAAGGAGGTGCAAAGCAGGAGGAGGAAAGGGGAGGGGATGGAAGTAGAAGGGAGGAAAAAATTATAACTGTCCAATGCCCTCTCTGCAAATAAAAAAACAACTTCAAACATATTTCTGATGGTTAAAGCAGGAGGAAATTGATTTATTTGAAGATGTTTTAAAGTGAATTTTTTACAGTTTGACTTCAGGTCTTTGAAGCCATGCAACTGCTGTGTGTGTGTGTGTGTCATGTGTGTATGAAATGTGTATGTCTTTAGGGCTGACCTTAATGTTAGTACAGTTAAAAAAGAAAAAAAAAGTATTGGTAATATCAGCTGCCAAATTCTCTCATGAACACCGTAGGGTGTGTTGGTGTCTATTTGTGAGTATGTCAAATATTATAGCTAACCTACTTTGGTGAATATAAGCCAAGCCTCCGACACCTGCTGCGAGTGCTCCATGTGACAGCCAAAGCAAACCCTCAGATTTAAGTGTGAAAATGAGAAAGAGTTGGTTTAGTTCCAGATCCAAGAGACAAAAACTCTAATTCTGATTTATTGAAAGTTTTGTGTATTGTACATTGTCAGCAGAGATAGCCGCCTGCACTGCAGAGTAGCTAGTCTATTATGAATCTAATGTCAGACGTTCGTTCTGCTAAAATGTCATTCAGCAGAAACTGCTATACATAAAAAACCTTGAAGCATTAAAGAGCATCGCCTGATGCAACATTACTATAAATGAGAGTAATCTGCAATCACAGCACTACATCTAAATGGCTTTTTGTTTTCATCTATTTTCTTCTCATCTCCCAGTTCAGCCTTAAGGTCTAAGCATTCCTCTCTGGTGCTAGCCACATTGACCTCACTGACACTCCTGCATGCAACTCAATAGAGTTGATTTTCAGAAGAAACCATAAACACTAAAAATGGAGATATGACGTTTCTGCCCGACAGCGACCTAATACAGTTTTTTGTCTTTTTTTCCCTAAGAAATAAATAATTCCAAAAAAGGAAAACAGCAGATCTAACCAAACTCCATCCCTAAAAACCATGTGTCATTGCTCTTTTTTTTCTTTTACTCATTATCTAATACTACGTTTTCTTTATATACTGCATGTACAGTATATTGGTGCAGAGTGAGTGCGGTCACAAAAATCTTGACTGCAGATAGACGCTAGCATGGTCCTGGCTGACTCAATGGGAAAATGCATATGAAAAAAATTTATATCACACCGGATTTGAGTTCAAGTTGAAAATCATTTTATGATCAATTGATTGTGTAATGATCATCAAATTTGGAACGCGTGTACTTAAACCCGAATGCGACTATGATTGGATTGCAATGGGATTACATGGATTGGTTTTTAACTAAAGTTCACCTGGACATGAATTTGACCTGTTTGTTTTTGACCTGAATTGCTTTGAGATAACATTTGTTGTAAAATGATGCATTTGTAATTTGTGCGTTCTGTTGTACTACAACGATATCTAAAAACTTGAACTGAATAATTTTTGATCCTACAAAGTAAAACTGATTTCCATAATTAACAGCTTTCTTACCTGTTCGTAGAACTTGTTGTGGGAAACATAGTATTGTGCATCAAAGGACTCCTCTGTCACCAACACAAATTGCCTTTCTCCTACCTACAAACAGACAAACAAAGACAAAAAACACAAGATATTCGATTTTATTACCCAAAAAGTCTAAAGTAGTGAAAGGATAAATATTAACTTAAAAACCACTCAAACAATTGTGAAACTTGGCTTTTCATTTGTAGCATTTTATCCATCAGTCAGTAGGCGGATTGCTTCCTGGGCATGTAAGTTTGTCTAATTTTATATTTATTTAACTCTGAGTTTCAAATAATTAAGGATTCTTTCTTTAGGACCAAATTGGTTTTAGTGTAAGCTGGAGAGAATGCATTTTGTCTGACACCTTCACAGGTTAACTAAACCATGTAAAGCAGATATTTCTGAATGTCTAATTAAAAACAATAGCCCCGGCAAGGTGTTAAGAGGCTTGTCCAACAGGCAGTGCAGAAAGCTGTGACTCGTCCGCAGTTTTATTTGACAGGAACACACTTCCTCAGTCATGCCTCTATTCACAAAGATCACAAATGCAATAAAGGCTTTGCTCTTACTTTTTTCCTTTTTTACGTTTTTTATTGTCGAGATTCACCTTTTAATTACAATTTCAAGGTTTCTAAGCCACTTCATTTTAACACTTTGCAGAGACGACGGTAAGCACTATTCAGCCCAGGTCCTTGCAAAAAAAAAAAGAAACTGAATTAGAAAAGTCCATAAAAGGACTCAATTCAATGGGTACAGAATACAAAGTATTCAGAAATCCAGAAAATCAAATACTACAAGGCCTCCCAATCTAGCTATGTAATATTCGACATAATGACAAAAAGTTAATTTTTTGTCAAAGAATGTTGTTGACTCCATGGGAGGAGAAAGAGATGAAGAGCAAAGGAGCTCCACTGAAAGCACTGCAAACTTCAATAAACCACCTCAGTGTTGTGCTAAAATTAAAGGAAGGTAACTTTTCAAAATTAGCAATCCAAACAGATCAAATTTGTAACTGCTATATTTTCATACCTGTATGTAAAATTATTTAGCTGTTAGTCCAACAGAAAGTATTTCATGAAGTATTTATTCCTGATGTACAACTTATCTATGTTACTATAAAACACTTCAAATACAGTGAGATGGCATAAAATCTTTTTAATATTTACCATGATTTTAAATATGAAAAAAGCTAATGTAATTTAACTCTCTAAAGTTTTACACTGTGTTGAATAAAATGCTTTCTGTGTAGAATTGTAGGTATTTCTATACATCAAACTTCAGCCTATCTCTGCTTATTATGTCTTGAACAATAAAGGTCATTAGGTTTGCTGAAATAAAGAATTTATTTCTTTTTCAAAAGCATTGTGAAACATCTCACTTTTTGCTCCCCTACGCCCACCTGAGTAGCGTGGCTACAGGGTAAGAGAGGGGCATGATAGCCAACTCTGTCATTCATTTCTCTATGTAAACTGAGCTAAATGGTGTGAATTTGTGATAGTAAAACTAAGTTCATTATTATATACAACCTCTTGCCATTAAGTTTAAAAATGCATATTAAGATATATTGCACAGAGGCACAATATTATTATCCATTGTACAGGAAACATGCAAATGTTATTGTCATGTCAAAAGTAAAGTTTAGACACAAGCCAGCAATTTAGGAAATACTGCTACAATGCAAAACCACCTAGGTTATAAATATCTGAAGCTCATACTTGAAAATGTTGGGAACAGGGAGTCCTGTAGGCTTAGCAGGAAATATTTGCATTTTAAGTCCGTCAGTGATGAGCCCTGTACTATAAAACTGTGCTGACTGATCATTTCCTTGGCAATATGTCAAAGCCTTAGAAGTCACGGTTCTGACATATAGCCCAGGGTTTTTCCATTTTTGCAGACACCCATAATCCTTGCTCTTTTCTTCTCTCTTTCCAGACTCATCCATTTGCCTCCATGTGACTATTTTTTCTGGGTGTTCCCCCTGTTGTTCAAACCTCTTTCATCCTCCGAAAATTCCTCTCATCTGGTCCTCCCTTCTTATTTGTTTATTGATTTATAGAATTGCAAAGGAGCATGTGTTTTTAATATCACAATTTTCTTTTTATTAAGGATTAAGATAACAAAAGTTACATTGCTAGGATATCTATTCAGCTGTTACAAACGTCCATCACCTTAAATGGTTTACGCCCCCATCATTTCAGGTTAAGACCATCTTACAGTGAGCAAGAATTACTTGTTTGCCCATGCCTGCATGTCGGAGCAAATTTCGAAAAACCAATGTCAAGGTAATCATGACACTACTGCCTTCTTAGTACTTGGAACCTAGCCACCCGCTCACAGAATTACTGACAGGCATATCATATCTGTACTAGGATGCTTGGCAAGCCATTGCATTTCTATGGGAGGTTTCTGTACCTCTACGATAAATTTCAGCCTTAGGAAACACCATCAGCAGCATGAGAGGAGAGGGTTTTTTTCCATAGAGATTACTGTACACCACCAAGCATGCATTCCTCCGCATTACCTTTAAACTAAAGCACAGCTTTGGGTATATATCTAAGAGAATCTAGTCAGAAGGAATCCTGTTTTTTACTTCTGGTCAGACCAATCCACTTTAGCAATAAGTTGGTTTTGTACTTTTATCCTGTCCTCAGTACTAAATAGAATGTCAGGTCTTCTTTTTGACAGCTTGATAACTTGTTTGGCAATTAAACTGTAGCCTAAAACACTCATAACCTCATTCAATCTCCCGGCAAATTGATTATAGACAAGTTGATGATGTGTGGTTCTCTCCCACTGGGTGCCCTATTCCACACGGAGCCCATGCATACTGATCTCTGTGACAAGGGCCTTAACATAACACCATAATTATTGGTATGGATTAATGGATTGGTTGTTTCACTTGCTGGGTGAGCCCATTTTGGTTGCAGCAAGAGAGGCCTACTCCATCCGACACGTTTTGAGGTTTACAATACATTTCCACAAATAATTTTACAAAAGTTACTGACCTTTTTACTTTTAATAGTTTTGGTAAAGTGTGCTAAGCCTTAAAGACTGTGACTTTTACAGTTTTTTATGTATTACTTACAATACAAGCTTTATACATAATTAGATATGCATTGAGGAAGGAAAAGGAGCTAAGCATGACGGATGTGTAGATCCCCTGGAATTAGTAATATCTAATCCTCACCACAGTGATGGGTAAGAAACAGTGAGCTGGGATTGAGGCATATCCTTGATTACGTTGATTGAACCACAACTCAGAAGGCAATTACACATTAAAGCCCTCTGCACAATCAAGAACACACTGTAGAGAATACAGAATTGGACTTGAATAAATACTACAACTAGCTGCACCCAAAGACAAAACTAATTGAACAAAATTTACTTAACAGTTTGTATCAGAAGATTGGTCTATATTTTGATGGGTGGCCCACACTGTTAAGTTTATCATTGACAACAAAATGCCAGTCACATTGTAGAGCTTCAAAATTATTTACAAGAATCAATACAATCAAGCAACATTTAAAAAGAAGTGATGTTTCATGAGCCTAGATGAAAAATTTATATTAGAGCCGCACAATTGATCAAATCCTAAACGGATTTCGGATTCAATATTTGATAGATCATAACGTTTTAGGGGTGTTCATCAAACTCCAGAATTCAGGGACTGTGACTCTAAAGCCCAAGGAAAATAGTGGGAACATTGTGATCATGGTGGAAAAAAAAGAATAGCTTGGAAAATGGGGGGTAGGACAATCAATATCGTCACTGCAATCAGGGGAGGTAATAAGCACCTGCCATTGGCCAAATGCAGGTAAATTTATGAAGTGGCAGGTAAATTTGATCAACCAACAAACCATAATAGCAGACTTGCAATCTAAACATGGGAAACGTGTTTTGCGTTCAACAAAAAACTTGTTGAGGGCAGCAATGGCCCTGAGCTGCCAGTCTGTTTGATATGACTCGCTTAATGGAGATGGAGCTCATCTCTGATTCAGATCGACAGCAGTGAGAGAGAGCAGAGTACAGCAGCATGCTGCTGTAATACTAAACATTATGAATGGCGACGTTCAAAGTGCTTTGTTTATGAAGCTGTAGAACAAGTCTGCCTGTGCATTCTGGCACATGAATAACTGGAAAAGGGTTGAGAGCAGAGTAATCAACTTGTTTCATCAAAAAAGGGAGTTAACATTGGTCTGCTGTTTCTGTAAACCCTTCTCTCGGCAAAATCCTGTCAGAGCAAGACATGCTGTGACAGTTTATTGTAGCCATAGCTTTTTAGGTGTTTTGAGAGGTTCAATATATGTCAAAGATCTATATGAGTGACTTAGGTAGAATATAATCATAACACATTTATACATACTGATGAAATTTGCAAATTTTAAGTTCACATTGTTGTACTGCACTTGGACTGTTCCCTCACAATAATGTGGGCTACTTTTTTAAATTACTAAAATTCTTATTATTATTAACAGGTGGATCTTTTGTTTTAGGCGTACAAAAACAATAAATTACTAAATTAATCATGTCAAACTAGATTTATTTTTATATTAAAATGTTAAAATTGTATTCATCAATGACATGATTACAGAACATTTTTATGTTAAAAAAAATGTTTATTTTGGAAGCGTCAAATTCAGAAAAATAAAATATTTGGAAAAAAGAATTTTATGGAATGTGAAAAAAAAACAAAAAAAAACGTATTTCATAAGATCCATACAGAACACATGTATAATTGGTTACATTTCTTTTATAGTACAGTTTTTATTATAGAATTAAGAATAAGTGATTTTGAAAAACATAATACTTTGTGGCATATTTCCTGCAATTCAGACAAATATTACATAAACGTGTTAGAAACAAAATGTGGCTTTGAGTGAGTGGAAAAAATTAAACACTACCATTAAATATATGTAAATATTTGGTCTGAAATTCAGTCATGTACTATGTTGCCAAATATTGGTTCCCACCACCAAACCAATGAATTCCAGTGTTACAGTCACTGCTGTGGCTGCAGGTGTAAAAAAGGTTGGTGTGGAGAAACGACTGGCCTGCTCAGAGTCCTGATCTCAACCTTCTTGAACACCTTTGGGATGGATTAGAGCAGAGGCTGCAATCCTGGTTGTCTCATCTAATTATAAACACTCACCTAAACCTTGTGGAAGATGTTTACAAAATAATTTAAGTTGCCGGCAAGGGTGGGTCCATCAACAAATTGGACCCTATAGATTAAGAAAAGGATGTCATCAAAGTTCATGTACATGTAAAAGTAGACTAGTGTAGTAATAAAAGTGTATGTAGAATTTATTGCAGATTGTACAAAACATTAGCAAAAATTAATCATTTATATAGCCAAAAAAAACCTGGGCATCATTTGAACAAATGTTAGGTTCTTAACTCACATTCCTCTATTTGTAGTTCATGACTGCATCCCCAGTGTCCATTTTTCAACTGATTTTGTTTTTATTTTGGTGGCCAAGTCTATAATTGCCTCTCACTAAAATGGATTATGTCATCATTTCAAACTCTTATACAAACACCATCGTACTCCAAATAATTTATGTGCATGCAAAATATTTATTGGTTTTGGTTTCCGTTAACTGTTTGTCTTTCCTTGCAGCAATGCATATTTGGTTGCCTGCATTTAGCTTTCTATTTACTCCATCTGTTGAAGTGAGTTACAGCATACTAAACATGGCATGAAAGTCTTTGCGCACCAGGGTATTTATTTACTTCATCATTGAGAAAATAACATCCCATGATACACAGCAGAGCTATGCAGATATGTGGGATCATGAGTTTAATTGATAATTAATCCACATCATAACAGGAATAATGAGAGAAACGCAGCTTTGAATTCATATCAGCTGTTTATCCGTTTCCAAAACCGTTTTTTCTAGCTATTTAGAGAGTTTTAGAACCAGACTGGGTTACATTTTAAGCCAGAGAGAAAAGTTGAAAAGGGGCCGTCATTTTACTGTGAAGGATCTCAAAAATTCAGAGTAATAAAAATTTCTTACAAAAAAGGAGCCTGTTTTTCTTATTGAGCAAAACAGCTGTCTCAATACAGGGACAATTCAATTCCAAGATTGAAAGAAACATATGAATATGGTAAAGACATTGAGTTTTAGATCTTAGCCAACAACCCTTGTAAAAATAAGTACACTCTCTGCCACTTTAATGACAGAGAGTGTACTGTGCCAGAATAAATTTGCTGGTTTTTACCTAGTTCTAAAATTATTTTAATCTAACCCAAGGGGTAAAAAACCCTAAACCAAATTATTCAATGTCATTATTTTTAAACAAAAAGATTAAGTCAAAATTCCTCTTTTTTCTAAAAACTGAAACACTCCAAAGATTCCAGGGCCCGTATTCACAAAGAATCCTAAGACTAAAAGTAGCTCCTAGTGACATCATCCTAAGAACAATCTTAGACTTCTCTCAGGATTTTTCCTTGGTAAGATAAAGTTCAGGATGAAGCATGTTAGGCCTTAACAGAGCTCCTAAAGTAAGGAAATGTTAAGAGCAGTGAGGAGGACTTTCAGTGAGCCTAAGAGTGTCTTAAGCAGGCAAGATGGCGGAAAGACAGAGAGAAAGGAGAGATATTCTCTGAACAATGAATAACAGCAAATAAATAAAACGCTACCGGCTCGACCACGCAGGAATCCACCCAATAAACAGGCGAGTAAATGAGCACATAAACTTCTATAACAATCATACAATTATTATTATAGAGATGAGATTAACTTTATCATCCCCCTAGGGTGAAATAAATAGTTTCAGCAGCAGGACAGGTTAAAGATGTACCTCTAGTTAGGTAATGTTAGGAAGGATAAATAAATAATAGAAACAAATAACCATAAATAAAAAGTTAACAAAATTAAAAAGAATATAGTAAGGAATTATTTAAATATTTACAGATTGTAAAATGCTTTCAAAAAATACATTTGGAAAAAATTGGAGGAACTCGAAAAAACCTATATATACACTGCCTAGCCAAAAAAAAAGTCGCCACCTGGATTTAACTAAGCAAATAGGTACGAGCCTCCCATTGATAATTACTGCATGGGCGATTATGTTTCAGCTGGCAACAGGTTATTTAACCCCAATTGGTGCAATGAGTTGCTTCTCATTTCTTAAACAACCATGTTGAAAGACACATCCCGTGGTGGTTGTGGAAAAGATGTGAGTCTGTTTCAGAAGGGTCAAATCATTTGCATGCATCAAGCAGAGAAAACATCTAAGGACATTACAGGAACTACCAAAATTGGATTAAGAACTGTCCAACGCATTATTAAAAATTGGAAGGATAGTGGGGACCCATCCTCTTCGAGGAAGAAATGTGGCCAGAAAAAAATCCTGAATGATCATGATCGGCGATCACTTAAACGTTTGGTGAAATCAAATCAAAGAAAAACAACAATAGAACTCCGGACTATGTTTAATAGTGAAAGTAAGAGCCCACCACCCTGTTCCAGAGTGGTGGGCGCATCAGGGTAAGAAGAGAGGCAGGTGAAGTGATGCACCCATCATGCCTAGTGCCTGCTGTACAAGCCTGTACAACGGCTCTTTGAAGAAACCTACATAATGAGCTACAACAACATTTAATTTCCCTTTGGGATTAATGAAGTATTTTTGAATTGAATTGAATTGAATCTGGGGTTGCTGCAGTTGGTCAGGTCTGAGTTCAGCAACAGTATGTGTTCAAAGAATGAGGTCAGCTGACTACCTGAATATACTGAAAGACCAGGTTATTCCATCAATGGATTTTTTCTTCCCTGATGGCGCGGGCATATTCCAAGATGACAATGCCAGGATTCATCGGGCTCAAATTGCACAGGAGTGTTTCAGGGAGCATGAGACATCATTCTCACACATGGATTGGCAACCACAGAATCCAGACATTAACCCCATTGAGAATCTTGGGGTGTGCTGTAGACGGCTTTGCGCAGCGGTCAGACTCTACCATCATCAAAGCAAGATCTTGGTGAAAAATTAATACAACACTGGGGGGAAATAAATCTTGTGACATTGCAGAAGCTTATCAAAACAATGCCACAGCGCATGCGTGCCGTAATCAAAGCTAAAGGTGGTGCAAAGAAATATTAGAGTGTGTGACCTTTTTTTTTGGTGGCGACTTTTTTTTGGCCAGGCAGTGTGTATACATAAATACAAACTGCAGACAACAGTACAAGAATCTAAGCACTATATACACAGAAGGAAGATATAAATGAGGTGAATAAGTATTTGCTGTATTGTTCATGATGATGTCAGCAGCCTAAGCCTAAATAGTCGTCTACAACTCTTCCCGTCTGTGGAGAAGTTCTGTGGTGTGCTGCTATCTCCTCTCTAGCTTCTGATTGCAGCGGGTACCAGGGCTGATCACATTCCAGGCTGGTGCTGAAAGCAGAGGGAACAACGCATTTATCTGCTCGGGAATGCGTTTTTTCGCACCGTGATTCAACGTTCCTCTTTTCTCATCCACCAGCAGCAGGCTCTGCTCCTCTGTTCAGATCGGTTTTCTCCACCTTTTTTTCCACCACTTTGTTTTGGTCATTTTACCAAACTAAACCTCATTATACAAGAAGGAGATCACAGTAAAATGCTGATTTTTAATATTAAAATTAATTAATATGAAATAGATGTTATGAAAATGACCCGCATGGCGAGTAAACATAATAATAAGCAAATCAAAATACTGATGAGCATGTAAATAAGCTATGGTCAAACATGTTGATGCTGTGTGACAATTACTTTAATTTTGCCAATTCGTCATCACAATTTACACATTTCTGAATCCAGTCTAAATTCTATCATCGGTTAATTTCTCTCCATTGATTACTAGGTGCGCATTTGTTTTTTTGTTTAATTTTGGGCAGGCAGGGGGGGGTTGCAACAACCTATAACAGCTCTTAGAAGACAGCGTCACTCCTAGCAACGGGGTCAACCACACCTCCTCACTAAGATAGGAATCTTTGTCGTCTCCTCGCTCACAGTCACTCTCAGCAGAGAACGGAATCACTCTGCGTTCACACCGAACGTGGATTCTGCGATGGGGGCGGCCGATTTACATGTTATCCCTATGTAGAAGGCGAGTTCAGGAGCGGCGCGGCGTGGAGGAGACGAAGGACGCGGCACGAAGAGCACGAAGAGCGCGCAGAGCGACGCGACAGCGATGGACGAGTTGAAAAATCTGAACTTTTTCCAAAATTCGCGTCGCGTCAACCAATCAGGGACTGGATGTGGCTGTGATTAAAGGGGAAAGGACCGCAGCGGAGAAGAAGCGGTTGTCAGTGATGGAGGACAAGATTATAGTGGCGGTGTGCGGCAAGCCAGAGTTGTATGACTCAGAACTAATTACTTTTACCGAGACAAGTACAGAAAGGACCTGGCCTGGTTATGTTTAGGCACAAACATCTTATATTTAGGAGATGTGGACATTAAAAATCGGCTGTTTTTTTATTGAGCTGAGATGTATTTACTCACCGAAGACAGATGACAGATGGACAGGCGTTCAGCTGCGGGGATACAGCGCCGGCAGACCGCAGTGAAGTTAGTTTGAAGTTGGATGTTCAAGCTCCGCAGAGTTAGCGGCATCTAGCTTACGGTTGATCCGATTCAGGCACTCAGATTTTCCACGATTGTTTGGTTCGGAAACTTATTGACGGTCCCTAGTGAACCACCGCGCGTCAGAAGAGGGAGCAACAGAGAGCAGCTAGCCGAAATCTGGGTGCCTGAATCGGATCGGCCGTGGGCTAGATGCCGCTGGCTCCGCGGAGCTTGAGTGTCCGGTGTCCGGCTTCGGGCTGGCTTCACTGCGGTCGCCGGTAGTTGGTGTCCCGGAGGACGATTCGTGTCCCAACGCGGGGCAGCAGATCTTCGAACTGGGTCCTGGATAGACGGAAGTACCGCTGAAATCGACCATCATCCAAACGCTGCTCCTGGAGTAGGTGGTGGTACTCTCCGAACTGTTCCCGTCCCTGAAGAATCACGTGAACCCCCCCCCCTCGACGTCGGCGGCGTTTTTCGGCTCTCCACAGGTAAAACACCGTGATTATCCGTGAAATCCATGTCCGGCATTATCAGTTGAAAGCAGCTTGCAGCAGATGGAAGCTCCTGCTATTTGATGACGCAGCGAAGCGTTGTCGCTTGTTGACATTTGGCAATGCGGCGTTCACGCGGCAAGTCAAGAGGCCAAAAGTACACAAATGAGGCGAAATATTCGCAGAATCCGCGTTCAGTGTGAACGCACCATTAAACTTGAAGTCCTTGCCAGGAATTTTTTGGCTAAATTTGAGGCAAAGTTAAGAGCTCTCTGAGCTCCAGAATCCAAAAAATTCACTAGGCAGACAATTTTTTACAAAGTTGGGTGAGTTTTAGAGTATTTTTAGGCTCCTAAAAAGCCTAATTATTATTCAGAAGAATAATAAAAAAATCCTTCACACACGTTTCCAAATAAAAACAAATAGAAATGCGTTTGGCTTGTGAGTGTAACCGTGATGCTTTATTAATGAACTAAATAGGGGTCAGGGCTAAGAATAAGGGGGGACCCTGAACTGGGATTTGGACTTTCTATACAGAGAACTCACTTATTCAGCTTCTCAGATTATCATAACATGCAATCATGGACACACTTCAACACAAACAAGCCTAGGAATTTGTTTTGTTCACTGAAAAACAATCGCTGTGGGGAGTGATTTAACAGGGTTAAAGAAAGACTCTCTGATCTTTTGGAGGTTGTTTTTGAATAAGCTTCTTGAAAGATAACTGAAAAAAAATCTCCCCTGTTGGTTGGGGTGTTTTGTTTTAGCCTCAGAGTAAAATTAAAGCCACTGAAACTTTTCTGTGTTGGGCACAAGAACTAGGGGATTACGGAGAGCTTGGTTTTATGTTTGCAAGGGCAAATGTAAAATAAAACCAGATCAAAGTTCTACAAATTAGCTACTTTAAAAGGAGCCTCAGCACTAACTAAAACAGACATGGAAGATGTAAGGCTAAAAAGCAGAAATGAGGACACTACAAAATATAACTTGCAATGAAAATAAAATAGTGAAGCATATTAAAACAAAATTGTATCAAATTCTACAAATACTAGAAAAGCCTTCAAGCTGTTAAATCCTTAAGTTGTAAAATACTTTACAATGCTCTGCAGCTGACACAGTTGTGTCGTTTATAAACCCAGTTATCAACAGCAGCTGGAGGTGCTTTTCCGGCCAATAAACTATGTCCATCTGGTTTTTACAATCCAGTCATGTCGTTTTTTCTCTGAGACTTCCAAACCTTTCTAGCGTGCAATGAAATTTCCAGGTGGATGATAAGAAAAGGTGGAAAACAACCTTGAGTAAAGGAGATCAGGTGGCTATATCATCCTCTGAGGAACATGTGGTTTGGAGTGAGGGGATACTGCAAAATATAGTTTTGATGAGGGATTATCAGTTGTCAAGTTGTCTTTTCCGACATGATGTTTTTCCTTTAAAAGATATCCAACATGTACACCATCTAAATGTCTTTAAACGTCTTAAAGAAATAGTAAATTTTCCAATACAGTAAATTATCCAATAGAAACCATTCTAGATATTTCAGTAACTGTGTTCTAATTTTGATAAATGAAAAATTGCAATAAGTGAACAATCATAATACCTCTTCAATCTTAGGTACTTACAATGTTGATGACACAGCGGTCTGATAGAATACAAAGCAGAGGAAACAGTGTAATCATTCGCCTCAGAGTTTAAGGAAGGAACTACACTCTTGAGAACAGATTAAACATATTAGTGGTAACACTGAGTAAACAGTGGGGACTCATTCAGCCTGGGTCCAAGTTGGAGCAAACAGTCCTGCCCGATAAAACCTGGTATGTGCTTTGAAATGAAGAAAGTGGTTTTATTTAAACAGACATGAGAGCAGAAAAATTAGTTGACTTGTGTATTTGAAACAGTTAAAAGCAAAGAGAAAAAATGTGTGTTTGGTGATTGAAGATTGATTAATGATCTGGCAAAAAATGTTTTAGAAAACATTATAATTGATAAAGTTAGCACTTGGTATGAGTGTGTAAAGGAGTTATTACCTCTTGGCTGCGGTAATCATTTTTTATGAAGCTGGCAATTCAAATTACTTTTACAGGCAACAACAGGTGTATGTTTTTACTGTTTTAAGCTCATCACCATGATTGACATGAATTTAACTGGGAACAGCTTTTTTTCCATGCATTACTCTAAATCTATCTGGAGTTGGAATGTTATTACCTAATACTTCTTCAGTATACATGGTTAATATTTTTCTCCAACCAAAAAAGGGAATTTTGTGTTTTGTCATGTTTAGCCATGGTTATAATTTTAATTAATACTGGGCACCTGTTTTAAATGTTAGGATTTACACTCAATGTTTGCTTATTTCAGTTGTTTTGTTTTGCCAGGGTCAAGAGAAAAAGTATTTTCTTGCTTGTTTTCTACTTCATGGAACCTGGAGGTACTCTTTGAATACTAATAATTTGATAACCCTATTGTTATGACTGTAAAAATTAAACATTGTAGAAAATTGGCAATAAAAAAGGTACAGAGAAATACAGTTGAACTGTGACTTTAATTACATGCCTGATGAATATAACAATTTTGTGAATATGGTGTAGAGTAATGAATTATGAACAGAGAAGTTAAATTATGATGGAAGAAAAAAAACTAAATTAAAGACTGTAGTTAGCTGTAATTTACCAACATTTTAGTTTTTTGAATGATGAATGCAGACAGAGAAGACAAGGTAAGAACTGATAGAAATTAAGGGTGAAGTTAACTAAACAAAAAAAAGTAAAGATAAGCTCTAGAATACTATATGAAACTCAAATTCTGTCAGGGTTTGTTGGAGCTGTGTAGGACAAAGAGCAGAGTGAGGAAGCGGCATTGAAGGTTGAAAGGTTTGAAAGGTTGAAAGGTTTTTTTAATAATGAAAACAGGAGCTTACAATAATTCCGGGTCTTGGAATAAAGGCAGATAATGAGGCTGGAATAACTCAGGGTAGTAAACAGGCAAGGAACAATCTGACATGGCAACGGGTAGCAAGCAGAGGAAACCAGAAGTGAGAACAGAAAACCAGAGAGTATAAATGCTGAGGGAAGGTGGAGAATGGACCAATGAACTAAGGGAGCTAATCAAGGAGAGAATCAGGAGCAGCTGGTGTGGGAGAGAGACTGAAGGAAACTGAGGGAGAGTGAATAATAAACACTGATGAGCAGGGAGGTAACAGAACACATCTAAGAGAACTAAAATAAGTAAACACTGGGCCTGCCAAAACAACATAAACAGGGAGGAACCAGATCTTTAAAGAAATACAAACTAAAACATTTAACATAGGAATCCAGGGAAGTAATGCACACCTAAGCATGAGAATGAATCAAACATATATGAAATGAAATAAAGCAAGTGAAGAACATGGTAATGCAGAGAAAAGTGAACAGAGCTCAAACTCCATACCCCAAACACAGGCAGCTTAAGACAAATTCAGGTAAGTTATTTTTAGTAGTTTAGAATCTTTGTGACCATAAACCCAGGGAACAACTGCTGATCGAATTATGGGGAAAACAGCTTTACTCAGAACATGCTGATCTAATCCTCAGTAAATAAACACTTAAAATTTTTCATTTTCCTTTGGAAATGGATAATGGATTCCTAGAATGCTGTTCAAACAACTGGATATTACTGTTTCTTTAAAATAGTTGGGGACTACTTATTTCAGCCCTTCTCAATTTCATACTTTGCAGTTTCTGTTCTTGGTTTCTGTTCCCCAACGTGTTTTGCACAGACCATGCTTCACTTAGTGTCTATTTTTGTTTGAATGGAGATCAGAACTACAATAAATGGAAACAAGGTGTAATATAAAATCTTCAGAAAATAACGTTATTCAGTTCTGCATAAATACATGGTATTTTACCCCTGTTGTGATTACTTATGTTCCTAATCTATTAAAATGAACTACCCAGATTTACAAACTTACACTGTATGGTTCAATACATGAGTATGAAAATGGTTTGTTTACAAAATCTAAATGAGTCGGGACTAAATGGCAATGTGTGGGGAACAAATGGGGCAAAAGGGGGCATAGACCTTAAAACTAGTCCATGCAATCAAAAGCATGTGCCACCTGCTTGAAAATGTAAGCTGCACTGCCCCACACCTAATAGCAACATTTTACATTCTTCCTATCAGAAAAACTGAAAGATCAAACTATTTTGAAAAAATAAGCGAATACAACACTAAATTTGCTGATCAGTGATTTCATTTGATTCCTCTTCATCACCATCGACACTATAGCTTTTCATCAGTCCTTCAAACCGACATCACTTCTATGTACATTTTCTGTATTTTGTCCCACCAATATTTAGCCTTATTTGGTTCATTAGCGAGCTGCACGGCGGAGCAGTTGGTAGCACTTTTACCTTGCAGCAAGATAGATCCAAGATGGCACCGCTGATGGCAGCCTCGGAGCTTTGGTCTCTAGTTTTCTGCCTGTTTTTGTGGTGCTTTCTGCTACCATTTAGTGGTCTCGTTTAGCAGAAAGAAATTTCTAAACATCAGACAGTCCTCTCTTGGCATTTTTTCAACATCATTCATTGACAGCTTCACAGAGGTCCTGGCCAGCGGAGCAGCAGGTCTCTGTTGGATATACCGCCAGAGAGGGAAGAGAGCCGACCTGCTCGTGAAGCTCCGACAGCGGGGACAACTCACACCCTTGCCTTCAATCCACCTGACAAATGTGTGTTCCCTGGCCAACAAGATGAACAAACTGCTTCTACCTTTACATGTAAAAACTCGGACCTTCGCAGATCTGCGACCATCTGCTTTACCAAAACCTGGCTGAATGAGAACACCCCAGACTGCACACTTCTGATACCAGACCTTCAGCTGTTTAGAGCGGACCGCAACGCGGCTTTATCGGGCAAAAAGCAAGGAGGTGGGATCCTGCTTTTATATAAACGAAGGTTGGTGCAGAGACATCAAAGTGTTGAAGAAGACATTTATTACTGGCCTGGAGTCATTTTTCATAAAGAATAAAATGTTTCACCAAGGGAGATCTCTTCCTGTGTATTGGTTGGCACTTTCATACCTCCTCAAGGTTCCACTTCAGATGAAAAACAACTGGCTGAGCTAATACAAGGCGTGGAGAAAAAAACCATCCAGACTATCTCATCATTGTTCTTGGGGATTTTAACAGTAAACCTCCCCAATGAACTTCCCAAATACAGACGGCAAATTAAGTGTCCCATCAGGGATAAAAACACTCTGGACCACAGCTACACAACTTTAAAAGATGCATATCATGCCGTCACCAGGGCTGCTTTAGGACTTTCTGACCACTCTCTGGTCTGGTCCATCTCATCCCAACCTACAGGTAGAAATTAAAAGCTTCCTAACCTTTGGTTCAGACTGTTAAGAAGTGGATTGATGACTCACAGCAGATGTCACAGGCCTGCTTTGACTGCACAGATTGGACTGTTTTTGAAGCTTCAGCCATTGATTTAAACCCATACTGAAGTTTGTCTGTACAAACTTGGCAATAAAGCTGGTTCTGATTCTGAAGATGATCCTGGGTTCAAAGTCCAGCGAGGGGTCTTTCTGCATGGAGCTTGCATGTTCTCTCTGTGCATGCATGGGTTCTCTCTGGGTACTCCCGCTTCCCCAACAGTCCAAAAACATCACTGTTAGGATAACTGGTCTCTCTAAATTACCATTGAAGTGTGTGTGTGTGAATGGTTGTTTGTCTTCTGACTCACGACCTGTCCCATGGTGTAACCCCCCTCTCGTCCAATGATTGCTGGAGATAAACACCAGCCACCCACGACCCTGAAAGGATAAGTGGGTTTACGACATGGATGTATAGATAGGCTTAACTCCTTGTACTCTGTTTTTCTTTACCAACTTCTGTAATCTCGTGTAAAGCACTTTGTATTTGCCTTACTCTGTATAAACAGTGCTCTAAAAATCAAGACTAAATGATCAGCAACTACAACCATCCACATTTCAAGGAGTATACCAACTGGTCTGATAAAATAGATGCTCATAATTCTGCTGGCAAAAGTACTATAAAATGGGTTATTATAACAGTCAATTCATTTGGAAAACGTAATTATTTCTTTTGAACACAAATAGCGAATTAGGTGAAGATGAGTTGTTGCAGTTCAAATTGACCATCAGAATGGCAAGGTAAGAGGATTTAATTTACTTTATTTTACAATTTAATTTACAAAACTGCTGATCTGTGATTTTAATGCACAACCATCCCTCAAGTTATCATAGAATGGTCAAAAAAAGGAGAAAATATCAGGCAAATGCCATTTGTGGGGAAAATCTCCTGTTTATTTTTGGTCAGACTGGAAAGAATTTTAATTCTTCTGATGAATCTCAATTTCTATTACAACATTTAGATGGTAGGGTCAGGATTTTGTGTAAACGACATGTATTCACGGATCCATTACACCTTATGTCAGCAGTTTAGATGGTTGTGTAACCGTGTGAGACAGTGTTTTCAGCACAACTGTAGAGCCAACAGTAGTAACTGAGAATTGTTTAAACACTACAGCCTATATAACTATTGTTGCTGATGATGCCTATCTCATTATTACCGAAGCATACCCATTTTCTGATGACTACTTCTGACAGGATAATGCACCATGTCACAAATCATCTGAAATTACATGTAAGAAAACCATCTTTTAGTGATGGCCTCAAAAGAACCCTGACGTTTTACTCAGCAGGAGTTTCCAGGATTGAAAATTTATATATTTTCCATTCTCAAAACAATGTGATGCAATTAGTTTTCATGAACAATGAGGTCATAAAACTGTCATACAAGGTCTTGAAAGTTTCAGAGGGAGAGTGAGACAGCAATAAAGAATGTAAACAGAAGCAAGGTTAGTACATGATGCTCTATAACAACAAGTTTGGATATCAGTTGTGATAACCTGCTCAAAAACATTCTCACGGATCTCTGTCACAGATCTCATGAATAGAGCAAATACATCTCCTGCCCTTCTCCCCTCGAGACAAATATTACAATATTTCTGACTGGACTGTGGGAAAGAGACTTTCGTAATATGGCAGAAAGGCCATACAATAAAATGGAAAGTTGTCATTTTATTTGCAGGCTGGTGCTCATTGAAATTTTCAAAGCTTCACTGTGAGACCTTTTTGACAGTAATTTTGTATGTTTGAAACTTATATCAGGGCTGTGCTTCTGGACACAAAAGAGTTAATCTAGATATTACATGTTTCCCTTTTTCCAACAAATTTTCCAACTACAAACAAAACACTACTGCAGTCACCTAAATAGGACTTGATGGAGATTTCTACCCTTTTCAGCTAAAGACAAAATGTTAGGTGCCTTTATAGCCAGCATTACCTTCCACAACCAGTTTCCGGTATAAGGGTAATCAAAGATTTTAAAAAGTTGCTGTTTCACAACTGCTTAAATTTTCCATAACGTCTTGTTAAAGAAGACACTATAAAAAGGTGCTGTAGTTGCTAAAGTTTTCTTTGGCAGTATGGTGCAGGTTCTGAGCAGCCCCTTCCCTACCTGTTGTCAGCCATCACCAGTTACTTCTAAACATTTCTCCTGCTAACAAGAAAGATAAAGCAGGTTGTTTGGAAGTCATTGCATGAAAACTAGAGGAGTGGTACCCATTGGTTTAATTAAAGTAATGCTTTTCTTGAAATTAAAGTTGGTAAGGGAGGCTGGCTATCTGAGCAGATAATAATAATAATCGTTCATTTTTGTTCCACTGATTGGAAATTCACTGCCATGAGGTTACAGATATCAGGTCAACCAGATTTTAATACACACTGTGAAAAAATATATTAAATCAGACTAACCTAGACTAAATTTTTGCTGTTCTAGGTCAGCCAGAATTACCAAAATTATTTCTATTTACCAAATGCCAAATTATTTACCAAATTGGGTATCCTTCCTCAAGCTTCTCACAATGGTTTGGTGGAATTTTAGCCCATATTATAAACAGAACTGGTGTAACTCCTTCAGGTTTGTAGGCCGCCTTGTTTACAAAAACAGTTCTGCCAACAAATTTTCTATGAGACTGAGGTAAGGGTTCAGTGATGGTCACTCCAAAACAATGATTTTGTTGTCCTTAAACCAACTTGTAGCTAATATGCCACTATGCTAAGGGACATTGTCCATTTGGAATGCCGATATAGGCCCAAGTTTTAACTTCTTGGCTCATGTCTTGAGATGTTTCTTCAATTCCACAGAATGTTTTTTTCTTTAAGATGCCATCTAATGATGTTCTCAGGCTTGCCAGTTTCCCTCTGTATCCTTCAAATATAATGATGGGCATTATGGTAAAACAACTTTTAGACCACAAAGCATGTCTGCAAAAATTTGGGTCTTTGTCCCCAAGTGCATTTACAAAGTATAATTTGGCTTTTATGTTGCTTTACGAGTAATAGTGTGCTGCTCTCCTTTCAGCCTTTATCAACACATAATGGCACCCTCTTCCTCAGCAAGCATCTTAACAAGGTCCTTTGGTTTTATTTTTGGTTGATACATATATTGTAAACCAACTCATGTTGAAATTCATAGTAATCTTAGTGTATGTAAACCTCTGCAATTGAAGAAACTCATACAAATAAATCTCTTAATCATTAAGGAAGCATTTAGTCTGATTTAATGTCAGATGGTGAGAATAAAGTATTTTTTTACAGTGTATGTAAATATCTGGTTTTAACTGTAGGTATTTGTAACACAATAACTGCCACCACATTCATTGGTGTTCTTTGAGTCACCATGTGAATCTGTATATTAAAATAACAATAAATGAATGTTAGCATGATTACAACCAATGTAATTCCTATTTTCTTGTTTTCGAATCAGTAGGGGTAATTGTTGCTGTTGTGTTTGAAATAAAAATAAAGAGATAGATCATGTTGTACGTGATTTTTTTAAATCTCATGTTTATCACCGTAATGCTTTGTCTTTTAACTCAATGTGATCCATATAAGCACCCAGTTGACCTGTTGATCCAAATTGAGTTCAACAAAATTTTTAATGCAGCACAGGTCACTGGGGTTGGGGCTTGAATCCCGGACAGCTGCTTCAAGGACTGAAGACTCCGTATATGGGTCACGCACTCTACCGCTATGCCACATGCCACATCGCTGTTTTTTTATTTTTAATAAAAAAGTTAAAAACATGCATCATTTGCCTTCTACTTTATGCAGATATATGCTACTTTGTACATGATGAAGGTAAAAAAAAGGAGTTGAAGGGATAAGAATTGTTTTTTTAAGGCACTATAGTTACTTTTTTTTCACAAAACCATTGATGGTATATGAATGTATCATGTATGTTTCATTTTTGAATACATAATCTGCTAAGCACATACAAAGTCTACAACATAAACAAGAACAATTTGAAAGAAAAGGCAGTCAAGTCTACCACCAGTGTGACAATTTTGGTTCGTCAGTGAAGAGACAGATAGATGTCCCTCACACACACACAGAAGTACACAGGCCCTGTGACAGTAGCCCAAAGGCTGTTGAGTGTCTGAGATGCTAGAATAAATCACATCACAACAGAGACAGGGCAGAAAACACAGAACGAAAGCCTTTGAAAACATCACTAACTAAAATAAATGGCACAACGCACACAAAAATAAATAATAAACTACTTAAAACACCCCAACTTAGTGATAAAATAAGATAAAGTGCAAGCCTTAGAGCAAAGATTTGAAAGTGTCAAGAAAAAGAAGGCACACAGTTTAAGGCATCTGGTTGAGTGGTAAAGGAGTTTGCCTTGCAGAATTTTCTTTAGTATTCTATAAACTGATGTAACAAAAATAAAAATAAGAAGGATATAAAATATTTACATGCACAGCAACAAACAACAAAGGCAATAACTACATAAACAAAAAGGTAAATGTGTGTATGGTAACTTTAATTACAGGTAATGTTGCAGAGCAAGACTTCTGATAGATGATGTAACTCATGCCCCTTTGAACCTGATTAGTTTTTCCACCTCTCGTTCTTTTCCGTTAAATATGCATACATAAAATCTTATAAGAATAATACAAATCATCTTAAAATTACAAACAAAACACATTTTAAAAAATACTTTTACCACATGATTATATATTTATGTTCTCTGCTAGAATAACAATCTTACAACACCAGTGACAAAAAAATTCAACTCTTCTTTATTTATTCCCCGACTGTGGGGCTTCTCCAACACAGCAAATGTGCAATCCTTTGTGTGGGCGTCTGTGTCCAAGATGGGTGTGGAGGGGGAGACTAAGCCTTTGGCGTTGCAGCATCAATGTGTCTGAAATTGTGTGTCCGACTACACCATAAATTGGAGCTCAGCTGTGATTGTCAAGCTGATTGTCCGTTATGTCCCTGTGGGCCTGGAGGCCTTGTTGTGTGTAATTTATGTGGATATGTGTATAAGTCAGAGACAGAAAAATCAACAGAGAATGATGGTGAGGAAGAGAAAATGCATGGGTGAGGCACACATCTATTCATCCACATTAATGTATAATTTCAGCTGATAGTAGGGCGTTGGCAAAAGCAGTGTGATTGTGATTATCACTACAAGGCACAACTAAAGATAAGTCACATCAATGATGGCCTAACTGGCAAACCAGTCTGATATTTGTTGAGGGCTAGCCTTAAAGTACTTGGGGTATAATGAGAAAAACTTGTGATGTGATAACAAAAAGGAAAACATGACCTACAAGGCTGTCCTGGTGGCCCTATGGCACAAGAGGCAAAGATCTCCCTAATGTCTGTTTGGGTTAAAAGTTAGATCATAACCTTTGATGAATACCAAATATCTGTCTCCCTGTTTTTTTTCTCTCAGATCTTTCCAAGATTGTGCAAAATTTCGAATACGAATAAAGGGGAAGAGTTGACACTCAGCTGAAACATTAGCAAAGGTTTTTATGCACCCTTCTCTTTTTCGTTCTTTGCAGCCAGAGTCTGAAAAGCCCCTTTGCACTGAACAAACCTTAAAATGTGTCTTTGGATATTGACTTCTCTTCAGGTTCGTAATTGGAGGGCAATGTTGGGAAGTATGGTCCTTTAAATATGCCCATATAAAAAAAAAAACTAATATTTAACCTTGACTCATTTCAATCAATAATTAATGGTAATAATTATCATAGAATGGGACTCTACAGCTACTCCCTTCTGTTCATAAGTCATCCATCATTATAAAATGAAATCATAAATATTCTTCAAAAGCCTTTAGCTACCAATGCAGCCATTATATACAATTTTTATTTGAAAGGTTTGAATGTGGCTCTGTAATTCAGCATTGCTCAAATAGATAAATGTTAACACTCTTCTAAAATACCTCTCAAGATAGGGTAGTGTCAAAGCTAGACTGTGATAGGTTTATAAAATAGATTTAATCATTTGTAAGTTAATAATAAAAAAAAAACAGTAAAATATCTGTAATTTTCTTCTATGTTCTTTGAATTTTCTTGTGAATTAATTTGTTATGGTATGTTCCATTTATTTACTGAATGAGAAGTAAAACAAGTTCAGTTTCTGTCAAGGAAATCACAACTGTCTCCCTTTGTGCATAGAAAATACTGGCAGAGGGCTAAAGTTCTCTGGTGTGTTTGCTTATGTACACTGAACATTGTGATACAAGCCATCTTCTTTTCCCGTCAGGGTATATTTTTGTGTGATCATGTGGTTTTATACACTCGTGTCTTCTACATCTGTTATACCCGAGGTATACTTTGCAATGTTACAATGATGGATTGTCAAGTATTGTTTTTCTTTTCATGGTTTAGTCAGGAAGCCAAGAAAAAAAGGTTTCTTATTGTCTTGCCTATTTTCTTTTGTGGGCAGTAGCATCCAAAGGCAATGAGGAAATCAGCAGCCAAGACAAAAGCTTGGTGGATTAGGCTGTGGGTCAAATTATTCTTTTTGTTTTACAGTACTGTGGTGAAATGAATTCATTACTTATATGGAAATTAATTTAAATAAAATATGAAGTTGCTTTTGACATCACATTGATTGAACTAATTACACAATAAGAAAATAAGTGTTTTATTGTTCTGGTTTGTGGTTGTGTTTTCAGAGTTCTTTTTCTGCTGGTACTGATGAAGGCCTGTCATGTAAACAAAGGAAACAACCTAATGGATGTTTGTGTAAAGTCAACAAGTAATGCTCTACCTAATAATCTCCTACATGAACAGTAAATGATTAATGTTTTAAGGTAAATTGAAATATTGTCTAGTGCAGATCCCTTACTTCTGACTCTTCCTATGCAGGGTGTTCAGACTAAAAGGTTCTGGGGGACCCGCGCCGCATTCAAAGGTTCCGAAAGATATGTTGATTGAGAAAGGGGGAGGTAAACGTTGGGGTTTGATATTATATATTTAAAACCAGAAACTGAAAAGTGTCTCTTAATATTTTCTAATGTTATATAATATTTGTTAAATAGAGTGCTTGGAAGTTTTATTTGGTAAATGTTTGTTAGGGCATAATATATGTTCTTGTTACCCCTTTTTATAGCAGGGCTAACGGATGGGCGATATGGATTCAAAAGCATATACCCATTTTTTGTGGTATTTATTGTGAGAAAAATTAAACTGATGATAAACAGTATTTAAAAATCAATTGCAGTCTTTTTTGGGAAAAGGATGAATGGCTAGGCCTGCATATCACTGCAGTCAACACCCCACAAATAAAAAAAACCCAAAATGGAAAAAAGTCAACCAGGAACAACTTGCAGATTATTGAATAGGCTACTGCAGGACACCAGATTATTCATATAGCACCAGTGTTATGCCTAAGCAGCACACAAAAGTGTGCAAATAATTGTATTTTTTTAAGATATTACAATGTATTGCTGCTCTCATGGAACCAAATGCTGTAGCGTTTATCATTATAACAATTGACTAGAATTCCTTTGACAATTAATAAAATGTCACAACAGTGATGGAACAATAATTGCCCATCCCTACTAGAGCTGTTTAATGGAGGGAGTAGTAGGTTATAAACAGGCTGTGTTAAGACCACTGTGGGCTGCTGGGACCTCATATGAGCTGCTGAATAGGGGTTTTTGTATGTCAGTGTATCTCTTCATTGTCGGTGAATAAACACCTTGTTAGTCTGCAAGTCATTTCTGTCTCAAGCCTGTTGCATAATCCAGCCCAGAAGGTCATTCTAACATGTGGTGAGGAAAGCAGACTCGACTGTAAAACAAAAGTCAGAGAGCCTCAACTCATATATTTGGCTAATACAGATTTACTTTTGGAAACTTGTTTAAACTCTGGGGTTCCAATGAGTTGCGACAACAAAATGACAAGAAGTGAACATATGCATACTTACATACACAAATATTTTTGCTAGACCTAGAGCTATACAAGCTTATAATACTTCAGAATTTCTTAGCTGCAACATATTTTCTTTTGTGTACATTAAATTATGAGTTTGAGCCTAGGCCCGTGCATAACCTAAGTAAATAAAAAACTTACAATATTTTCATTAACCAAGCAAAAAAAAAACCAAAAAACAACATTAAAAACAACTTGGCCCTATGTGGAATAAGGATACCCTAACAAGAATCTGACTGAAAAAATATAGTAGGCTAAACTATCTCAAAAAGCAACAGATCCAATAGAAAGTAACTAGAAAACAGATGAGATACAAAGTCATTGTTATTTATTAGTCTAGAAATTGTTAGAAAGTCATTATTAGGGCTTTAGGATTACTGTAAAACCACTGAGAGTTTTTGTTCACATGGATCAACAGTGGTGAACCATCGCATAAGTGGTCTTCCTTCCAAACTTACTCCAAGAGCGCACTAACAACTTATCCAGTAGGTCACAAAACAATCCCATACCAACCACTAAAACACCAAGGCAGAAACAACAGCTGACCAAAAGAACATAAAAGGCACATGTAACCAAGTTTGCAAAATAAAAGTAGATTACAGTTTATTTGTAGTGCAGAAATGTAGTGGTACTATCAGAAAAGATAGCTAAGGGGTTGAGCAGCAACAAAATGATGAACACCGAGAGGAACGTTAAGTAGAAACTCATATATTCTTCTAAAAAAGACACATAAAATGGCGCGGCGCTGATGGTGTAGGAGTTAAGCGCGCGACCATATGCAGAGGCTACAGTCCCAGGTTCAAGTCCTGGACCCGGTGACATTTGCCGAATGTCTCCCCCTCTCTCTACCCCTCTTTCCTGTCTGCCTACTGTCAAAAAATAAAAATAAATAAAGGCCACTAGTGCCGAAAAAATATCTTTAAAAAAGACACATAAAAGACACAATTAAACAAATTGAACTTTACAGGTAAATTAAAATAAAAGTGTGTATACACAATGAAAACAAAAAAATTGTCCAATGGGGCCCTTATGAAACAAAAAAAATGTTGCAGGTTCAACTGATTTCACAAGGTGGGTAGTGGAATGTGTGTAATCTGTGTTTATTTCTTTCTCTTCTTCAATATCCTTTTAGTTGCAGTCTGAACCGGGATCTTGTCTGGCCCTCTGACTTTTTCCATCCAGTCAAAATAAACCCTAAAATGTAGCTGAATTAAATAAAGACAGAAATAAATTCATTCATTCATTCATACATACATGAAAGACTCACTGCCAGTCATCACAAAATGGCATTTTTTGCTGCCAAGGGTGGCACAACCAGTTAGATTTAGGTGCAACTCGTTTTTTACAGTGGAATTGTTAGGAAACTGCATTTTGTCTTTATTGATATTAGAATTTAATGGATGATCTGAAATACTTGAGTTGGAAAAAAGGCAGAACAAAAGAAACCTGGAGGAAAATACTTTCAACAATGCAGCGCATAACCATTCTGTCGGAAATTATGAATTAATATCACTGAATTTCATATGTGAGCATTTGACTAGGTGTGTGCCTTTTTACACATTGTGAGCTTAGTTCAGCTATCTATAATAGTAGTTGCACAGTCAGCAGATTGTTAGGTCTATACATGCTCTGTAAATACAGTGAGTGACTTGTTTAAATGACAGAGACCACATAGAACTGCTTAAAGGAGTGTGTATTTTGAATCAAGTGAGTGAATACACATGCAAATCTTTTATGTACACTACATAAACAACATCTCTTTTTGCTATGTGTTTGTTTTCCAGCAGATGTCAGGCCCCTGGGTGACATATGTCAGGCCCCTGGGTGACATATGGCAGAGAGGCAGGGCAATGAAATAGACTGGGCTGTCTGTCTTTGTGAGAACTCAATGTCCATGTGTGTGACCAGCCAAACAACTGAGGTCTGACTAAATACTCAACAGTGTTTGAAAACTGAACTCTCCATAGTTACCATCCATAAAAAAACTTGCACACTGTTAGAGCTAAGCAGGTGTTTGATTTGAAATCTTATCCAAAAATCAGTCATATCAAGTGATTGTACTCAAAAGCTGCATCAAGACTGATAGTATACGACTTAGAAAAGCTTAAAAAAGGCATTAATTCAGATTTTTAACACATTTTTGAAACAAAAATAAGTCGAAGCTGGTTAATAAACAACTATTACACCCTAAATGCATCAAAAAGCACCATTATGCTCAACATAGTTTTAGCAAGGAAGTGTTACATGTCATCAGCTAATATTTTGTTCACTGTATATAACAGCTAAATCAAATATAATCAATCTGGAACCCCTTACTCAATGACCTAAATGTGGCGTCAGATTTATGACTTTTTAAATGTATAAATGTTTCAGTGCATGTTATACTTTAATGAAGTGAAACATATTAGCCCCTCTATCTGAGCAAGTGTTTAACATACTACCCTTCACAAAACTGCCTGATATTTGAACAACAGGATTTGAGATGAATTCAGAAATTAAAAGACCACACTACAAATGCTTACAACAGAGATTCAAAGTATTTTAATCTAAACAAGGAAAAAGCAAACAATGGCTGTAATTCTTTAATACGGACGAGGTCTGAAGTGTGTGCCGCAAATATCTTGGCTGGCTAAGTCAATATGGATTTGAAATTGCGCAGTTTCCCTAACATATACATTTAAATATGTCAGCATAAGTTACTTTTATTGCATACAGGGTCTTTTAAAATAATGCCATACATTTCAATTAGCTTGACATCCCTTAAGAGGCTATAGTGACTGTCTGTCTGAGCACATCCTATTTTTGCCCATACTCCTACACATTTTAAAAAGGCATATTGGCCTGTGGTACACTTGATATGTAAATAATCCTGCACATCTAATAGGATACCCTGGCTGTCATGTCTACTTTAAAAGCCATCTTGCTAATGAGCATGCACAGTCATTCTCTGATGTCAATGTTTGCCAGTGAACAAGTCAAAAGCAACAGAATGGCCCCAGAAACATGTTCTTATTTGATCCAAAATTAACAGCAAAGTTTATTCATTTATGTTTTATGCATTAAATACATAAACATTCTCAGCGAAGGCTTAAGGCATTTGACAAACATTACTATCCAAAGTGTTGCTTACTAATGAAATGATATAACACTGTGCCATTTTCAACCTGACTTTGAGACTTCAGGCTTTTGTAAGCCCTGAAAGTATAAAATAAAGACACAAAACATATCCACACTGCAATACATTTACTGGTAGAGCCTTAAGCACAGCAGTATGATAGAGTATTCAACTCATGAGTAGGGCAAAAGTCTGGGGATTCAGAAATTATTATATTTTCTACTGGAACTAATGTTCTCTAGATTTATGAGAAGCACTTAAATGAACAGCAACACATTAAACTGTTAAATATAAATGCTATGCAAATAAATCATGTGTTGTGTATTCAGATATTTATTGGATCGGTTTGTCTTTTAACTTGCCTTTAGATAACCTTTGTAGTAAGTTGGTGCTACAACAACACAACTACAACACATATGTAACACGAAAGATAATTCAGACAATCTGTTTTAGCCATCTGGTCACAAAGTCAAACACAGCTAACAAAACAAAAACACTGTCCGAAATACTAACCTGAGTTCTCATTCTAATGTTAGAAATGTCAAAAGGAAAGATGTGGAGGAGAAAACTGACTTCTCCTCCAGTCTATAATGTTTCTAATGAGAAAGAAAATTCTCCAAACCCAGTGGGTCCAAATCTAGTTTTAGGTTGAAATACTGTTGTCACTACATGTGGTATTCAGATGATAAATACTCGCCTAACAATGTAATTACAATATGGCCTTGCAGTTACTTTTACATGCACTGCCTTAGAGTGCAGCCGTCAGCATGCACTAAGTACTCGCATGCATGAGGACAGACAGGCTTTCCCGTTAGAGCCATAACAGAGATACCATACTTAAACAATGGCTATTTCTCTCTCCCACTCAAACTCAGACGAGTGCGCACGCGGACACACACACACACAGCTATAAAAAAAGCTAAAGCCCAGATAGTTTGGAAAAACACAAATTTAAAATACACTCAGAGGCACATAAATCTCTAGATAAGCACACACACAGAGCTGTAAGGACACTTTGACTTAATTTGTTTATGCTGTAGTTCCTGGAAAGGACTGCGCTCAAGGCAGCCCATTGCTTCTGCATGAGAGAAGATGACTGGAAGTGGTCTGTCTGTCCTTTAATTTTGCGTTGTTTCTTCTAACTCCTGTTTTTCTGCTATTATTTATAGCCATCCACAAACAAATGTGACCAGTTTAAAATTTTTCATCTGATTTCGAATAAGTAGACTTTGAATAAGGGAAGAATTGATCCCCTCCCAGGCCAGAAAATTGAGGATTCAATCCTTAGCTCTTACATGTTTGAAAGTGTTACTGGGCAAAACCATGTGCTGGTATGGCAGTAGAAATAAAAAGTTGTCACAGTACAATTGCAGACATTGTGTTTTACTGGAATATTTTATGTAGAAGGTGGAATAAAGAAATACATAGCTTTCAAATATTTTTAAAAATAAAAATATCAACACTGTGGCATGAATATGTATTAACCCCCTTTTAATATGATGCCTCCAAATAAAAGCCTGTAAAACCATTTACCTCTAGAAGTCACCAAGTTAGTAAAGACACCATCTGTGTGTAATTAAATATTAGAATAAATAAAGCTACCCTGTTAAGGCCTCAGAGGTTTGAACATTATTGAACAAGCGGCATCATGAACCACAAGGAAGCACCGGACAGCTCCGGGATGAAGCAGTATAAAGCTTAAAGTAGGGTTAGGTTATGAAGTACAACTCATGCAGCACCATTCAATTGAACATCTGAAAACACACTATAGTACAGCTTCAAACCAACAATTTCATTCTTTTTATATAATAAAATACACTGAAGTTTGTTATGTAAAGTTACAAAATAGGAAAACTGTCTGCACTGTAGACAATAGTTCTGCACTTTGAAATCAACAGATATTAGAGTTGATCCATTGCACGTCTTTTCATTCCTTCTGCAGTGTTAAACTAAACCAAATTAAATCTTAAATAATCAAACCAAACTGATCAATACATTAAGTCCATACATGTTCTTAGGTGGCACTTAAAGGGACTTCAAATGAGAGAAGATTTCGAAAGGTTTTACAAGCACGATAAAGTACACACAGGTGGGTATGAGGCACTTGATCTTCCCTGGTTTCTTCTAACAGAAGCGTCACATCATCAAGTTAGCTGACAAGCCCTCAGGGGGCTGCTCCCTCCCTTCAAAGAAGGGCCTATTTAAAGTTAGTAACCGAAAAACACTCAAAGACAGCTGGTTGAGAGAGAGACCAACATAAAAAAGACAAAAAAAGTTTAATAAAAAATGTACGGACCTGATATTTTTCTGACAGGGGATTTATGTAAATTAAAAGAAGAGTATACAGAGCTCTATAATTTGGTAAAGCAAGGGAAAACCTCAGGAAAATATATAGTGGCTGAAATTCTTGTTTAAATGACCAGAAAAATATATTTTTAAGGTGAATTTTGACATTTTCATGCTGCTGGTACCACCTTTCAAATTTAGACCAGGGAAGCATTTTCCTGATTACCTGTACCAGTAAAGGTTCTATCATTTTTTTTGTCTTTAAGAACCCATCAAACAAGTAGGCGTGGCTAAAGGAACTGAGCCATGAGGTTAATGTCTGATCCCCACCTGCACCTATTCACCTTTTTATTTACGTTTTTTCCTCAAACATTAAAACCGACTGCAGAGTAAAAAAACTGTCTGCTCCACCAAAAAGAAAGAAAATCCCAAATGCTCTTGGCTGTTTAATGAGCTTAGAGTCCCATTTTTTCACTGGCACAACTTCAAACAACCATACATCGTTTCAACAAGTCTGGCTTTCATACATTAGAACAGAGACGAGCAGCAGAAAGGAGAAACAACATGAGACAACTTGGTAAGCTATGGACTATCACCTGGTTTTCAGTAATCAGAAGTTTTTAATTACAACAAAATTTTTTTGAAATTGTCTAAAAGTAAAGTCAAAAATAAAGATATGTAAGAAAAGAATGACTAAAAATAAAAGCAGAGTCATCTGTTTTTCACATTTTTCTTTAACCTACATTACAAGCCAAGGTTTGGACACACCTTTGTTATTCAATGTCTTTTTATTATTTTTATTACTTTCTACATTGTAGATACATGGTGATGATATCAAAACTAAGAAGCAAATGTTTATAGAATTATGTGGCAAAACAAATAATTGTGAAATAACTTAAAACATCTTTTAGATTACTACTTGGCATTCTCTCGATGAGATTAATGAGGTAGTCACATAAAATGGTTTTCTAACAGTCTTGAAGAATTCCCAGAGGCAATTATAAAAATACAAACCACTGAATGAGAAGGTATGTCCAAACTTTTGACTGGTAGTGTATTTCACCACATCATAAAATGTTTCACAAGTCACTTCACATTGCTGCGAAAAGTAAATTTCCCTTATTGGTTTTTAAAATTTTTTTAATTTTGGCTTTCTTTCAATTTTTTCAGACAAACTAATTTTAATGTCAGACAAAGATAACCAGAGTAAATACACAATGCATTTGAAACACTGATTACTGCAGACCTGCAGAATCAGATTATGACAAAATTACTCCAAGAATGCACTGACAACTTATCCAGGAGGTTACAAAACAAAAACAGAACAACATCTAAGACCATACTTGCTTCGATTCAGAATCCATGATTAGAAGTGTACTGATTCCACAATATGAAACTGTTGTGATTTGGACGTTTACTGCAGTTTACAAGTGGCAAGTTTTACCTAGCGTTTATTTTTTTTAATTTTCAGAAATGTAACCCTTTTTAATGTGCATTTGATTTTTTGTTTGTTTCTATTATCTTACTTAATAGTGCTGCATTTGTAATATGATTTATGTATCTAGAATGTAGCAAGATTATGTAGCAAGAAAGAGGAAGAAAAATTAGTGGACAAAACTAAACTGGAAAACTAAACATTTTGTTCCCAAAGGAGAAAGAGAAGGAAGATCTGATGCAATGAAGGCTGACGTGGTCTGTTGCTCCTGGACTGGTGAGTAATATCAGATTAGCTCGGTCGATCTGTGTTCAGCCATATTTGCTTTGCTTGGCTTTGTCAATTAAACTATCAATGTGTAAAAACAAATAAATAAACAAAACAAAAAACCTTTCATTCACGTACGTACAAGAACAAACAGCATGAACTCATAAAACACAACAAAAAATGATTTAATTTTGAGTCACATTGATTTATATAGTAAACAATTAATAGAAGACATGTAAAAACCACTTGCATGTCATCTATGCATTACATAATTTCTATGTAAATGAACCACTGTAACATGCTTATTAATTTAAGACATTTATTTGGTTTTCTCCTTAAACAATAATAGGAATCAGCATCAGGTTTATTTCAAGTTACTTATGAAGTACAGGGGGATTGATAATGTCTCAAAATTATTACACAATATTTGAAGAAAACTGGTATTAAACAATATTTAATACAGCTAAAGGTTAAAGGACCGTGGTAATTCGTGTAAAAATAACATTTATGAATTAATAAATTACTGACTTTTAAATAAACACTGCAGTAGCAATGATTCTAGATCTATGTTAATTGCATGCTGAGTACAATTATAACATACACTAAGTAAAGAAAACACACCTCCCTAAATATCCCAGTTTCTCTCTTTTGCATTTTGTAGGAACCTGTTCTCTGTTAAAAGTCCGTTTTCCAGTTTCAAAAGCATGTTCTTATTACTAGAGTAGCTTCTGGAAAGCAAGCTCCATGCTGTAACTCTCACCAATGAGCACCACTTTGTGAGCATAGCTAGATTCACAGGACAATCGCTGGGTTTGACCACATGTCAATGTCTCATACTGTGCTTGAAATGAGATGGGGGACTTCAAATTAAACCACAGAAAGTTAGGGGACAGCTAGCTTCTATTATTCTGACGCTTATCTGATATTTAAGCCTCGTTGAAGTGTGATATGTTTACTGATTTAATGTTTTATGTTTGACTGATCAAAAACAACACTGAATTTCAGTATTGTAAACATACTGCCCAGAGTGTTTTGACAGGCTGCTGCTACTTAAGATCAGGACCCTAGTTCCTGATGAAAGCGGTTTTTTTTCCTTGGTCAGGGCAAACTGGGACTGGCTAGCTTGGCTTCTACAGACCAATCGATTTTTACAGCAGCTCAGGGGAAAACACAAAAAAGGTAAACATAAGCATTAGCAGTAACAGTTCAGCACTGGATTAACTCACTCTGGGTTAAAAGCTTATAAGAAAAAAAGAGTGTTTTTAAAGGGGTTTCAAAAGCAACAAGAGATGGAGCCTGCTAGACCTTTATCAGCAGTTCATTCCATGTTTTAGGGACCAAAACTGCAAAAGCTTTGTCTTCTTTGATTTATAAAATGTATTTGGTACAGTCAAAAACATCTGGTCAGCCGATCTAAGAGCCTGCGATAAGCATGTAAGGTTGGAGCAGCTCAGATAATTAAGAAGACCTTTAAGATAGTTAAAATGGATTCAAAAATGAAAGGGAACCCGGTGAAGGGACGGTTAAGAGCAGAGTGATTTGCTCTTGTTTGCTTGTAACTGTTAAAAATCGTGCAGCAGCATTTTGTACTAGCTTTAGATGTGAGAGGGAAGGCCTGGCTAGCTCCAATAATAAGAGAGTTACAATAATCCAGGTGTGATGTGAAAAAAAGCAGGTCATGTCTCAAGAGGGTCTAGACAGGGGGGGGTTTGGTTTTTTGACTGGGGGAAATACTGAAGGAAAGGGGGACTAAAACCCACAGCGTTGACATGTGAGTCAAGCTTTAGGCTGGGGTCCATTTTACACCTAAATTAGTGATGCCGGATTTTTCATGAGAGCCAAAAAGGAAAAGTCAAAGGAAGGGATACAGACTTGCAGAGGAAGCCTCACTGGGCCAACTCAGTAACATTTTGGAGAGGAATAAAATAAATTCTCCCATCCATGCTACGTGCACATTAACATCTAAAACAAGACCTTATTTAGCAAGACACATAACTGCTTGCAGGCACTTTAAAGTAAACTTTCAACAGCCTTTAAAATGTAAGGCTGCTCAAAAATGAACTGTCAGTTTTGTCTTTATTTACTAAAAGCAAAGTTAGTTTGTCTTCCAAAGCCTTTTGGTGAATGCTATATGCCACACTAGATTTCAGCCTAACTATCAAGGTATATTGGTCTCCTCAAAACAAAATGACACAACAAATAACAACAATGCCAAAAATGATTTCAACCAATGGGCTCCAACTAAAATTCAGAGCCCATTGGTTGAGTTTTCAGAGATTTCCCTTGTAGCTCATTTTGGCCATAACTTTTTCCTATATTTTGTCAGCTACTTGAATCACCAACTACAACAGTTTGAAATATTTTAAACAAATATGTTTCATTTCTTTTTAGATTATTTACCAAAAAGACCAAAAAATGCAACCAACAAGTACAATGTATTTGATGACTCACAAATAAACATGGGAACAAGTACAGAGGTAGCAGTATGGGGATATTCTTTAGAGTGGGTATGTTGTGGGTCTTCGAAAATGTTTCTTTTCATTTACTACCTCCACTGAAATCCCAGTTTATCACAGTCTTACACATCTAAAGTCACAGACTCTTTATCAAGAAGAATAACTTAGTCAGCCATTCTCTGAATAATCAATTCACTTTGTCGTTAGTAAATAAATAAATAATAAACTGCTCAAGCTTCTTTGTGGGCAACTTTTCTTACCACTTACAGCTGTGGCAGTTTCTCCCATTAAATTATTTTTAGCCACCTTTTAAACTTCCCTTTCCCCTTTTTGATTTTTTAGTGGGGTTTTTCGGGTTTTATCTCTAGCACAGTATATCTACACATCTAGAGGCGGTTTGGCAGAACGCAACGAGAATTTGGTATTATGTTAGCAGTCTGCTGCATATTGAAGCATATTTTTATTGTGAAATGTCTCAATTAAGTAAATGTGACTCCTTTATCATCACATTCTTAAAGCAAAATTGTGAACACGTCCATAAAACAAGGTAGCAATGATTCATTAACATTTATTTAACAGTTTCATTCATGACTGCAATATTTGAGAATACAGAAAAAACTAATTAACTTCTCGTTTCAAATGCAGATACTGTTATATATGCAATAATAAACATTAGCTCAGCCAATGAAGTCAGAAAAAATAAACACTGTAGAGAAACTGGATATATTATTTATGTATCAGCAGATAACATTCATAAAAAGACACAAAAAGAAATACTTGCACAGAGAGAAGCTGCATCATACAGAAGAAAGAAAATAAATACACACCTACATCTACAATAAAACACACATGCCTTTTTAAAAGAACCTAAATGAACAGTAGGCATTTTGATTGAATGGGAAAGCATTCACTCTCCTGTCTAGGAAGCCATTTAGTAACACAAGGCCCAACACCCCTCTGTCATTCAGTTTTCCGCCACTTCAAACTTCCTCCACACTAATACTCTCCCTACTCCTCTGTTTAGATCTTAGTCACAAAATGTGCTAAAGCAGATACAAACCCTGTTTTAATGAACCACTGCTTTGATTGTTTGTGGAATAAATTTATTGATTGAAAAAAAGTGGGCTTTTAAAAACATTCATTTGAAACATTTATTTACATTATTTTTTACAATCTATATTGTTGTTTTGTGTTCAAGAGCGAAAAGCATAATATGTTAAACGGGCGCGTTCTCTTGTTTAAGATCCATGTAAGCTGGTGCAGACGTCCAGGGTGCAGAGTAGAGGGGGAAGGAGTTGCTGGAAACCCTACAATACAACAACGACTGAAACAACAAGAAACTTTTGAAATATGTTTTTAGATAGCTTTCTCTGTTTTTATTCTTCATACAGTTTTAGATTCAAGTGTAGAATATTTATTCCTGTCCATAAAGTAGTACATGCGTTATTCTATTCAATAAGTTTAGAAACCCATTTAACTAGTAAGTAATACTTGGAGAGTAACAGCCTGTTAAAAGATCATTAGCAGAGGACAGTTACACTTTTTTAACACAGAACATAATGCCTCTGGCTAATAGAATGCTGTCCCTGAATCCATTAAGTTGAGCCTACAAGGTACAGCAATGCTGATTAATGTAAACAGAATTTTGGAAAATGTACTTCTTTTTTTACTTTAGGATTAAGTGTGAATATGTGGTAGACATATGGACGGGTTTTTCATTGCAACATTCACGACACATGCAGTTTAATTCAGTCTCATGGCTGTTTTCTCTCATCAGGTAAGTGTAATATTATAGTGCATTGCAACCTATTACACAGCCCTGCTGCCAGTTATTTATACAACTTGTTTTTTGTTCCAGTCAAACTCTTTAGACAAATTCAGATCCAACAAATGTCAAGTTTGAACAAGACAGAGGTTAGCTTCTGACAGCTAAAATATAAAAGTAATTCAAATGCCAAAAGGGAGAAAAAAGAATGCTAATTGTTCCCTTAAACAACATGTAAAGCATATTGCAAAAAAATCTGGGGAGCGGAGGGGAATTATTAGTCTAATTATACTTTTTTCTTTCTTTAGATGATAATTATCTCGGCTACTCTGAGGCAAACGTTTACACTAACTGAAGAGAAAAGTTTACCAGGTTTAATTAAATGCTTTATTTTCTATAAATGACTTCTATACCTTTTTTAATCTTTCATTATCGGTCTCTCTTTTCTGCCGCCTCCAGTTTTTTCCAGTCTTCCTTTTTCTGTCTTCCCTGCCCTGTGCATGTGTCTCGCGCGGCTGGGCAGGTGAAGCGGGGCATGTTGACAGCTTGTCCCTCCTCTTTTGCCATGGGGAAAACTGTCACCTCTGTCATTCAGGTCCATGAACACAGCGTGGAGAATGTATATGTGCGTTTCGGTCTCTCTGTTTGCTCTCGGGAGACTTGCACAGTGAGAGAGGTTTCCCTATTAGCTCTCCCAGTTGAATGCAAGGACCGTCACACACATTGCAGAGACCAACCTCGGCATAATGGGTGCTTCACAAACTCAACCTGGAAGTGCAGAGCCTTCAGGGAGCACAACTTTACACAGGATGACACAGCAATGGAGCAAATGGACAGAAGTATGAGTGTGTGGAGGAGGGTTTAGGTACCTTTTTTTCTAACAACACAAGTTCACTCAAGGAAACATACTTTGAATCTCTGGAGCTAAATATCACCTTTTTGTTTTAACATTTAACTGAGAAAATCCTAAATCAAATGGTTGGAAATACTGGTGGATGTGCAAACAAACTAATTTTGAATGTGTCTGAGCACAAAGTAAGGGAATCAGAAAAGGAAAATAATTTTTTTTTGAATTGTCTTTGTAGTTTACGGCATTGACTAGTAAACAAAACAGTTTTTTTTTAGAAGATGGACCAATTGGATTTCAGAACTACATCATAGGAAGATGCAAAAACAACATTTCTAATATTTTTCCGACTGAGTTGTCCTCAATTATTTCTATCACAAGAGGTGACATCACATCAGGTCTCACAGCAGTCGATGCAAAATAGGCTTCTGCTATTCTAAAACAAATGATTGTTGATGACACATGCAGGAATATTGGAAAAAGCAAACATTAAAAGATATTATTAAAGGAATATTATACCACTTCCAAGGAAAATTACAAATTTACCCATACTAGATGCCAGAGAGCATATGTAGTTTGAATTAGGAGTGTTTAGGCTGCTGAAAAACAGGTTCACTTCTCATTTGGTAAGAATTGTGTCAGTGGCTTGCATAGCACAAAAAACAGCTGTTATTACCGGTAAGGTAACCATTTGCATTGTTCATTTAAATATTGCCAAGTGCTACCAGGAGCAAGCTTTTAGTTTAACAACCTACAACTCATCTACAACCTACATTTCAGTAAGCAAGTAAAGTTAAATGATCAATTACAGTCTAGGTTGTTTGTTTTTGGGTTTTTTTAATGTATGTACTTACGCTAAGACGATACATTGAGGTTTAAAAAAATAGATGCCCTGCTAATGTTTGTAAAACTATTATTGGTGTGCTCCAAAGGATAAAGCAAAACAACGTTGCTTTACTCTATCCATCCTTTCTGTAATCTGCTTAAACGTCTGCTGACTCTCCTGCAGTTTAAAAAAACTGTCAACATGTTCTTGAAAACACAGGTTCCTTTTCAATGGCTTCAAACATCTCTGTGCTTTTTCTGACTTCATTTTTAAACAGCTAAAATGTGTTTGTATGCAGACTTGTTTGGGTCTTCTTCCCTTGGTAACTTCCAGAGTGGTGAGGAGTGGTGTTGTTACGGCGATGTGGTTTGGACACCCCTGATTTTGTTTGGCCCCTGACCACAAGTTAAGGATTTGAACAAATTTGGCCTGTCAGCACTGGCAGTTGATGCAGATTAACCCTTTTTTTACCTTTTAGAGCAAGATTTTCAACTTAAAATTGTCAGGGTTTTAGGTTGGATAGGACCAGAATGCAGGGAAATACTCAGGAGCCACATGATTGTGTGTGTATTTAAACACAACCTAAGAAACATTGAGATTGACTTAATATCTGAGCAGTACTAAAATCTGACAGGTCTTGGTGCCATACCAGCATCGTTTTAATCACTAGAGCAAAACCCAATTTTATGAAAGGGACAGCCGTGCCAAAAAACAAGAAAAAACCTTTCATTTAAAAACCCAAAATTTATTTGGGTTTCCAAACCGCCTAGACCCCCTACACAGTCAAAGCCTACAAAATTGTTTGTCTGCAAGTGTGTGTTTGTGTGTGTCCAGTGGGGGCATTGGCCCTAGATAAAGTGCTCTGCCAGCTTTCTGCCCACTGGTCTTTTCAATGCTGATGGATTGGCCTTGTTCAGCACCATCTGGCTAAAGGATACCTCACATTAATCATCACAAACACACACACCAGCACACACTCCAATCCCTTTAACACACATCCAATAGAGAAGGGCAAGTGTAGCTCATGTAAACACACAGGAGAAAACTGGACACAAACATCAGCCCAGGGTTCGAAATACAGAGACAAAGTAAAAAGTAACAATGTCAAAAAAAAAAAACATACACATAAGAAATTAACAAATAGAATACTTTGTGCTTTCATTTGTACTTTTTTAGCTTCACTATACACTTTGATCTCCACAACACACTCTTCAATTATGGCCTTGTAGGTAGATCCTTATTAAACTCAGGTTTAAAACGTCAATACCTCTGCCCTACCTTCAATCACGGTCTCTGTATCACACACATAAACAAATAACACAAACTATAAATACATTACCTGAGCCAGAAGGAACTTATGGTTAAATCAAGGATCTTATCAGACTTCATTTATTTCTATTCAAGGGGCTTTGTGTGCTTAATATAAGCTGATCTGCTCAATATCTCTGCTGCGTAGAAACACGAGCAAGGACAGGCAGAGCTGTGGTTGATCTGTGCGAGGAAGCATGCTTGACATTTGATGTATTATCATTAAATCGTAGCTTACAGCTAATTCAATTTGTACTGTAGAGATTTATTTGCATATTTTCACTATCTATAGAAAAAGAATATGGCTGGAGCTTTAGCATATTCAAATAAAAAGAAATATGACAAGTTAAGAATATTCATGTATAGAAAACACTAAGTGATGATTTGGATTTTTTCAGATATAATTTATACACAAGAAAAAAGTGAAAAAGGAAGTTTATGGATGTAATTGCTGACATTTCAGACATCATACTGATGGTTTAAATAACATTGGGAAGTGAGCGTTTGAACTCGATATTGATACCAAGAAAAATACATTTTCAATACTGCAGAACCCTTTTTAGAGACCATAGGGATCTTTCAAATAAAGATTTAAAAAACATACAACTAATCAATTTGACAATATTTTTGCTCTTAATTGGGAAAAAAAACAATCAACGGGTTGTAGAATTTCAGCACCATTTGGAAAAGAAAACCCATAAAACTTGCTTTCCTATATAGAAAAACAGTAGAAAAGATAACAACTAGAAGGGTTGATATTCTTTATGGAAGTATGTACTTTGGATTCACTTAAATGGAAAGCAATTTTTTTTTGTTGCAAACATATTTAGCAGTAGCAGCCTTGTTCAGTTTTTCCATTTCAAGTCATTTTCCATCATAACCGTTTTGGTAATCAACTGGTGTCAGCAAGGTAATTTGCCACTTGCTCTGGCTATTTACTGCTCTAACTGCAGGCTTCAGTCTGGATCCACTGTTTTTTAATGTTTACTCATTTCATTTTTCACCATTTTAGCTCCCAACTGTTTTAATACTGAGCAGAGAAGTAATAAAGGGGGGTGTGCTGGTCATTTCATCACTTTACCATTTCATTCCCAATAGAGCCATCAATTCATGATGTTAGTAGGACAGATGCATTGCACTGGGTGAAATTAGTGGGGAAAAAACACATAGTTATAGGGGAATTCAAACCGACAAGGCTATCAGTAAGTTGCCAATATTTAAACAGATAAAAGTAGCTTACGAGGTCCGTCCAGTTTACCACCTTTATTTTTTAGATTCATGGGCTATACTGACCTCTTTAAATCCTTCATAAACTTTACTGTCAGTCTTTAAGACATTTCACCAGGGTTTTAGTTTTACTTCTTTGTAGTCACCGCTCTCTAGTATACCAAGCATCAGAACTTATTTGCATCCTTTGCCTTTTTTTGCTTGTCTGCTTAACAAGTAAAAAACGACACTTTTGCCTTTGCCTGGATGAGATAAGAGGGTCACAAAGGATTTCCTCCAAATGTACTTGCTTTTAGTGGAGTTTGAAATTTCCAGCAAAAGCCCATCGTTTTTATTCCCAGCCGTCAGGTAAGTCTTTCCAAGGAAGGGGAGGGACTGATTGTTTCTGTGTCTACAGCGCTGCTCCCTTAAGTTGCATTTTTAAATAATTCCTTTTTTAAGATCAATTATATCAAATATTACGCTGACTACCCTACAAGATAGTGCCTTTAAAACAATAATTTACACACAAAACAAAAAGTCTATGCATTTGCAACATGTTCGCAAAGATGCCAAAATATATGAACATTAAGATAATCTTACAAGTATATTGTTTTGCTTATGAACAGACTAGCATGAAACAAATAAAGATGAAGGGAAATGCACGACTTCAGCTTAGAAACCTTTTTGTAGATGAACCACTTATGACAGTCATGTCTTATGTAGGCATCCATTTCTGTTTGCAGAAGTATATTCAAAATGTTCACCAAGCACACTACTAAAGAGGAAAGAAAAATTAAGAAATGAGTAATGTAATGTGAGGTGGAGCAGCTCAGCACAGCAGACCCGGCAGACCCAGGTACCCGGCAACACTGTCCATTTCCCAATATATCATATTAGTGAGCAAGTTCACAAATACTAAGTACCTGATTTAGAAACAAATGTGTTAATGAATTATAGACATTTTCCACTAACAAGGTTCTATTCACATTTTGTGTTCTGTTATTATGGACTCTTGTATGTGTATGTGTGTTCTATGTTGTTTGCTGAAAAGTATTTATGCTTTTATGTGCATCTTCTATTCTTTCTTTGCGTAGGAGGCAAGAATGAATGCTGGCAAATGTGAAAACGTGATCTTTCTTGAATGCTTTTAATTAGTGTGGAACAAATAGTGCACCACAAGGTTTGAATTCTAAGATGAAGTATCAAGGCCAGTGTAGCTCAAAGAAAAATAATGTGGCCACGGAGTACCGATTCTCTGCCAAAAAACTCTTTCTACAATATTTTCTACAAATTCTACATTATTTTCATGTATTTACAAGCAAAAAATTATCTGATGTCGAAAAGTTGTAAATTTGCAAGACAAAAATTATAATTTAAAAAAAAATATTTAAGGCACAAATTTACAACATATAAATTAGGATAATCTATGACATTGTAAAGTCAGAAATTTGCAGCACAAAGTGTCAGAAGTCCTTTAAGGTCTAAATGGTCAATTTAGGAGATCCAGTCGAATCCAATTTTATTTGCAAAGCCCTTTAAAAACCCTCAAAGGGAGCAAAGTGGTGTACAGTGCAAAACAATCAGCCAGACAAAACTAGTAAATATAATTTCAAAAACAACAACAGTAGAAGCTAAAAAGGAAATAAAAAACACATTTAATATAAAACACATATTTAAGACAAAACACACAGTTTAAGATAAAATGGAAACAACAACCATAAAATCAATAAACTAAAAAGTAGCAAAAACCATAGTGTATAAATGGGTCTTGAGAGAAGTTTTAAAAGCAGCTCAATAGCTGCTGTCTGATGTGGAACGGGAGGTGATTCCTAAGCTGAGGACCCAGCACAGCAAAGGCCCAATCCTCTCTGAGCATAGATCTGGTTCTGGGTCCACTAGAAAGTTGATTAGCAAATCTGAGAGACAGGGGAGGTGTGTAAGGATGTAGCATCTCAGTAGACATTTGGCAAAGGTCGCCAGGTCCAGGACTCGAATCCGGGAACCAAATTAGATTTTTCATTTAGAGGTTGCACCACAGAATTTTAAAATTTTGCAGTGAAGACACCAGAGGTTAAGCTACGGTATCGATGCCTCGTATCACAAGTCTTGTCATTCAGCCCAGTCTCAGGTTTTGCTTTAGGCTGCCTGATTGTCAGAGGAGCCACCAGATCTAAGACAGATCGGCAAGTTGAATAAACCCAGGAACTGTGCTCTACAGTACCAAGGCCCTTGGGAACAACACCAATCTATATGAAAGCAGCTGAAAACCAATCAGCAGCAGAGGGGATAATAACTCCACAGAGACAAGCAGCGGCATCTCCTTTTACTGCACCTGGGCCCCGAGTTGCCTAAAACAACACTGCAATGTGATCGAAAAACACATCATCATGGTTTTCAACGTTAGAAACAGGCAGAGCATGCGATAAAACAAGATCAAGAGTGTGTCCACGATGCTGTGACCAGAAGCGATCTTGAGTAGCTCCTTCAGGACTGATTATGTGCACCAGCTAAGTGCCAACAGGGTCCCTCTGATGCCGAAACTCTAGACAGGTAGCTTCTACAAACTCGCACCGAAGAGCCACAGTCAAATAGGCCAGACTGACCTTGGTCATCATGTTCGTGTTTGTGATTTCTTGCAAATGTACAACTTTTCTATATCAGAAAATATCCAAGTGTTGTCTTGTAAATATGTAAAGTTAATCTAGAAATGCTTGAGATTTTTGGTGGAAATTTACTCTTCTGAGACCATATAAATTTATCCTTTGATCTACAATGGCCCTAAAACTCCGTTGTAGAATTCAGAAATAAAACTGTATAAAACAAAAAAATGGCTAAACCTAAGCTTTGTAGCAGAACATTTAGACTTAGCGCCTAGGTTAGACTATTTAAAACATTTATGCTTCCTGCACAACATTTTTCCTTTTCTCTACTTCGTGATCAGTTCATAATATGTATTGTTTATAGTACAGATCAGATAAATGGTTGACTGTGAAACTGAACCTTTTCTTTCAACTAAAAAAAAACACCAAAATGTATCTCTTTTTAGTAAATGTTGATGAAGGGTGAACCGCTATGATGACATCCCTTTTTGATCCTCTTTCTGTAAGAACACAGCTCAAAAATGTTTTTTGTAAACAAACTGCAGTCACGATAAAATTATCATGGGTAAAAACTTGGAAGGTTCTGTGTGTCACCAGCTAGCACAGAAACCCAAACTCACAGATGCAGAAGTACACACATGTTGATTTAGATCAATCGCTGACTTCAGTCTTTCACAATGTAATCAGGCACCAAGACTTGTACTGTCCTCATCCACTACACTGTTGACAACAGATGGCTGTCTTGAGGAGACAAACAAACTCACTGCAACTATAAATGTGATGTAATGCTGGTGACAGTGACCTACAAAAGCTTTGCCTGGTTCTGTTAATGGCCTCTGGTCTACGTTAAGTGGTGCTAAACACTTGAGGCTTCGCTCATCAAATAACAGATGGTGATCAGAAACTAAATGGCTGAAAAATAGAACATCCCAAATTTAGGAAAGTAGACTGAATGATAAATAGACCTAAATTCATGTAGACGCTTCCAAGTATTACTGACCACTCAAAGAGCTTTACAATAGAGCTAAGACACATCTGAGATAAAGAGTAGTTCCTTAAGTGTAAAAAAGTACAAGATCTTACCTTGTGGTCGTAGGGGTTGTAAGAGTGGAAGAGTTCAGAGAGCTGTTTAGTCCTTTGCTTCTTCTGCAGGAAAAAAAAAAGTATTGTTAGTTTCAAAAAAACTGTTTTTATGATTATAGTTTAAAATAGATGTCATTGATCACAACCACTATAAAGAAGAGATTGGCCATATCTGATCCAATATTGTCACTGGATCGTATTGACATTTTTTGTTTGATAGAGCTGGTCGGTTCCTGAATCACTCGGATTAATGATTCAAATCTTCATACAGAATCAGGAATGGTGACTCCAAGGGCTGCATTTACCCTGATGCTGTACTGCGGTTGGTTGCTGCTACAGAGTGAAAACGGAAAGACTGCGGATTTCACCAGAAACACGGCGCGCTCACATGAATTGGTCGGATCGCTTCATTGACCCAGGTTAGCACACTTAATGGAAACACCACTCACTTGCACGTACTGTAAATACTGATACACCGAGTCAAATGGTGGTTCCATTTAAACTGCTGATTTCTTAGGGAGATGTGTCATTTTCCTATCTGGATAACATCTCCCTCAGAAACCAGAAGAAAAAAAACAGAATTGATTGCCAATAAGAAATAAAATTAATATTTATTTTCAGCTCCTTTATCCTTTTTTTCATGAGACAATTTATAGTTTTGTGTTTACTACAAACTGTTAGAGTACTTCAGTTTGCGCTTCCAAGTTTCACCTTCTGCATTCCTTAAAAAATGATGGTTGTAAATTAACATTAGGATAATCAAGTTTGATATTTGTTATTCTATTCAGGATTGTCCATGTGGACACCTCGATGCATCAAAAAATGTATTCTATACCCAACCCCTACCAACTACTAAGCAGTTTAAAAGTATATGTTCAGTAAAAGACCAACTCATGGATTTTTTTGTGTTTTTCTCAATATCCTGAACACATAATAAAACATCACTTTTGTTCGTGAATAATTGTGTAAATCAAACAGAAATTAGACTTTTGTCCCTGGATGAAGCGTTTTTTTTAAATCATTTTAGTAACAAACAGCTTAAGTTTTAAATATTAGCTACCATTTTGTTGTGAAGTTTGCTCCCCACCATTTTTCCCTCCGTTTCTCAGAAGCTTGTATTTAGATTCAACTTTTCTGCAGCTACAAAGACTATACATACAGGCCTGAAAGGATTGTTCAGAAGCTTATTATGTTATTATCAATTTTGTACATGGAAACCCAAATGAATATATGGGTAGAAATTGCATCCAGTAGCTGACAGTAATTATGTGGTTTGTTTATATAAGCATCAGGACAAAACAGGACAAAACACTAAACATTACAGTGAAAGCGTCACGGTTTGTAAAATACTGGTCTCATTAGATACTCAAATTCAAAAGATGGGATCCGATTGGAACCCCGAAATCATGCACTGAAGCAACTGTAGTAAAAACAAAATGAAGACAAACATGTATTGACACTTTTTTGTTTTAAATAACATCTTGAATGCAAAAAAAAATATCTGAGCTTTATTTTCTATTTTTCTAATATTTATTTCCACTGGATCTTAATTGAAGATCATTTGCTCATTTAAGGTATAATCATAATCTAACAGATGGACTTTGGCATTACCTCAACCTTCTCTGTTGTTCTCATGAGGAAAAAAGAGAAGACATATGGTATCAAATCGACACACAACAAAGCTTTAACTTATTGGGCCACTTTAGAAGCATTACCATGGCTCACAGCTGTGCTTCTAATGTTTCAATAAAACTATAGGAAAATACTGTATTTGTTTCACAGCACTGATTTACTGTATCTGGGGGGAGCATGCATTTATTGTAATATGATTCGTTGTCTCTAACCCAGATCTCTGCATACGTCTTAGTCAATATGCCTTCATACACAGGCATCATTATAGCTTGACAGACATATGCAGCCTGAGGATAGGTAAAGACATCATGATTCTTGCAATATAGACAAAGAGAGGGGAAAAAATCCTCTTTCAAACTGCACTGTATCTGTGGTGAAGTGGACAATGATGGACAGAGACGTAAGCTTGATTTGATGGGCTGAGATGTTCCTAAATTAGAAAGATGAAGAATGCCAATAAGAAAATGTAAACAAGTGAAAAGAAGTTCTAAAAATAAAATGTTGGAATGAAGGGTGATATTAATGTATCAGGTAAGAAGTGTTTTAATGGGGAACATACCTTTGAAATTGTATACTTCTCTCCCTCTACTGAGAACCCTCCTTCAATGAATCTCTCATTGCCTGTTGCTTTAATCTCCCTTCTTCCCATCTGTGTATCTCTTCACTTCTTTTGCCTCCCTGCGGTATATTTCTACTCATCTCTAACTGACACAAGGCTCCTCTGATCCACACAATCCTGTAATCATTGGCCTTGTCTTACTACCAACCTCTCATTCTTGTTTTTGTATGATTCCCTCTTTCTTCTTCAGCCAGAAGGCCCTTCAAAATCTCCAAATCTTTTTTTTTAAACTCATTTTCTTTTTACTTTCCTCATATTCCTCAGAGCTTTTTCTTTTTACTTTCCTCATATTCCTCAGAGCTTTTTCTTTTTACTTTCCTCATATTCCTCAGAGCTTCCCCCCCTCCATTGCTCCTTTTGTTTTTTCCAGAGGGCAAAAACTCACTAATCATTCAGTCTCCACTATCTTACACATCCTTCTCTACACAAGTCTGTCCCTACACAATTTCTCTCAATCGCTCTTTTTTTTTTGCCGGGAGCACCTTGGATGAGAACAAACACTGCTCTTCAACAGCATTTTTTTCTCCTCCTGCTATGCTTTTATCACTTCTTATAACTCTGTTTGCTGATATAGAAAACCGTGTCTTGTGGACTGTAAGAGAAATGTTATTACATGCTAGGTTTTGTCATAACCTGATGATTGCCATCAGAATGTATTCAGTTGTATAGTGTACACATGAGATTAACATAAAAAAAAAATACAGTCCTAAATAATTATCTTTTAGTGCAACACAGCTCTAATATCTAATTAAATTTCTTCAAGTGTAGGAAGGTTCTGTTTTATCTAATTTGTTTTATACAACCATTAACTAATAACTAACCATTAACAATAATGCAAATAAAGCTGCCATAATATCAACAATTATTACCACTTTACAATCCACACATACTTGTTCCACTAAGAAATTCACAATTGGTTCAGAACAATAAATCATGCCAATGTAAGATCTCAGATAGACTTGTCAGTCTATCTGAGATAAAGGATGCAAATCTTTGATCCCAATTATACGAACGTTTGGGACCTAGAGCTGATTGCCTTAGCCAAATGTAAATTTAGAAAAAGCACCACATTTGAAAAGCAGAGGGAAAATATCATTAATATAAACATGCGAGTAAACAGTCTAGTAGTATAAAGTTTAAAATAAAATGTACAAAACAAAGATTAGTGTATCACTGCTACTGAAGAGTGCATTGTATTTACCTAACACATGCCTTCTTATCTAGACTGCATCGTGAGCCGGGACTGTCTCCTGAATATAATCTTTCTTTAATATGATGCGAGGAAAGTGTTTTAACAGTCAGGATAAAACAGCTTTACTGTAACACTGAGATATCAGCACAATGCTGAAGGGGGGTTACTATGACAACACTACAGTGTGCAAAAATTGAGATGTGACTAATGAACTGTAATTAAACATGGAGATCGTTATCTCCAGACACTGGTAGCCTCTGAACCCTAAGACCAGAAACTACAAACACCACCCAGTACACCATATATGCTTTAAATTATAGATATTTTCTGTGCACGTTATGATTTCCAGGAGGTTTTGTGTTCTGTATAAAGACTATAATTCTGTCTTTTAATTACTGCACTGCTTAAAAGCCATTTTACACATCGTTCTATTAAGGTAGATGCAATCTATTTTATGTTTCTGTCTGTCCTATTATGGCATCTTCTGTTGTTTTGCTGAGCGGACAAAGTCTCGCCTTAGAAGAGGATTGAAGTTTGAGGCACTGCATTATCCTTTGCTTTTGTTCATCTTAAAGAAAAGATTGATATTTTACAGATTATTGGTGGCTTTCAACTAGAGCAGAACTGAAAAACAATCTGAAAGGCAGAACATAGTCGAGCGTTCTGTGAGCAGCACGTATTCCGTGCTCACTGTCCGCGGCTTCATAGTGTACTTCAGAGTGTACCAATTTCCTATATTTCTGATGACAAATCCCTATATTTCCCACACTTTCTGCTATGACCACATCGGACGGGGAGGCCGAACTAATTCACAGTGTAGCTTTGGAAAAACATAAATAAAAAAAAGGTGGTGTTAAAAAGAAGTTTATTATGCAGCACCGCGTACGTGTATGCAGTCGCAAAAATTGAGCTTTGCACGGACATGTCCACTTTGAGTCCCGACGTCAAGTATGCGCAACTATGTTTTGCCCTTTAGTTTCATCGGAGTAGAAAACGCTTTAAAGAGGAAGAAAAGAATAGGAAGAAAAGTCTGACTCACACATTTATAAACATATAAAACAGTGCAATATTCTTGCCATTCGTTATGTCTTTATCTTCTAAGCAGCCAGATCTTTTAGTAATCTTCTCAAGTGGGCTTGAGAAATACTGCTCAAAGTTTTTCTTTGGACATTGGTTGCTTTATTACATTTTAGGCTATTATCTCACTATTTACTCTGATCTATAAATTATTCAGGTCTAAAAATACATCTTATTCAAGGTGTAGTATCTCTAGTCTAGTGTCAACAGATAGAAAACAACTTGGCAAAGAACTAACGAATATTGGATCTAAAGGCAATTTGTTACTCGAAACCGTAAAGACATAATCTGATCTTTTCATTTCTAAAGTTGAATCTATAAAATTTACAAAGGTCGAACAAGGTGATTCTAAAAGGATCTTTTGAATGAAAACCTTGCATACAGACGATGATCAGGGGTAGAGAGATTAATCTCTCAGTAAAGTCTTTGCTAAATTTTCTTAAGGACAGAGCTTTCAGAGGCTGTTCATCTACTCTAGATTGTTTTTCTATAGAGGTGACCTACCCTTGAAGTGAACTTCTCTAATGCACTTTTCTCCTGGTTTTAAACAAACAATGCATAATGCAGTACCATCGAGAGGTAGGACAGGACAGAGAATGAGAGAAAATGGCAGCAAAAGTCTAAATAAAGAGCTTGAATGGTCTTTAGTAAATCTGCATAACAAGCAAATGTCAATAAATTAGAATTTTATTTAAAAGTTCAGTATTTTAGAAAGTCAATTTATTAAGAGAAACACATTATATAGGTTAATTACACACAGACTGATGTTTTCAAGCCTTCATCTCTGTTATGATAAAAATCCCGACATTCGAGATTAGAATATTACATCCAACCAATAAAAAAACATTTTGACTTCAGAATTGTGAGCTCAATACATCCTCATGAAAGTATGTTTTATAATTACTTAAACGTTATTTACTGGGACATCCCTGTATAGATGAGTATTTCTCCTTTTGGAGCAAAGTCTACAGAAATTAGGGTCTCAGTAGTGTCACAATTTAATAATAACTTTTTTTATGAATTTTATATGATATTGTACTTTTTGTTTGTTTTTTAACACTGATTTTCAGCCCCAGACAGAAACTTAATTATTGGCCTTTGATTTTAGGCCTATTTGACTACATTTAACCCAGAGTTATCTTTTGGCCTGATTAGTGTCAGAGGGTTTTGACACATCAACAAAGCAAGCATACAATAATGCTTATGTCCGTGGCCAGGCAAAGATGAATGACAGCAAAGCCAGAAGATAGTGATACTATGGGCTGGCCAGCTGTTTAACTTTGACAGCTGCTGCTCTGGTGCCTCATGGGTAATGGAGTTCTTACCCAATTCCAACCTGGGGAAATTAAAAACATTGTCCCACAAGAGCAGCTAATCAACTATCACTTTTTTTTCCGTTACCTCCTGCAGCTGCTACTTCTCTACACATCTATACCAAGAGACATCCAAATACACAGACACTCAGCATCCATTCACTAAGTCCATTTATCAAGGCTAAGTTCTGGTCCCTATGGGATGATTATGGAGATCCAAGCTAATAGCATTCACATCCCTTTATTCTCAACATGCCCCCTTTTCTTCCTCCATCCCTGTGGTCTGCTATTTTCTCCATCTGCGTCTACTCTCCTGTGCATCCAATGTTTTTTCATACATCATTTATAATAGCAGGTAAGGGGGTAGACGCACAAAAAATACCAAACACCTGGACCTCATAGCAGGTGGACAGTTTTTCTCGCTACCTCATTGGTGACATTCCTGCATTTGTTTTTAAATGTGTGTTTTGTGATGGGTTAACCACCTTACTATAACAACAAAATGTTTTAGAGCACTGTAAAAAAGTATATGCACCCTTACAAATTTCTTATGTTTTGATTTTTTGTCACACTGTGTTTTAAATTTAATATCCAACAAAGATAACCTAATAATAGATTACATTTTCAAAGGAGGGTTTTATTTATAAAAGACAAAAAGCTATTTAAAGAACCTTAAACTTCGCTGCAGAGTGAGTTTGGATCACTCCTTATTTGCAGAACTGTATTAATTCATCTACAATTAAGGGTTTTCAAGCACGAATAACCTGTTTAAATTTCATGCCGCAACATTTCAAGTGAATTTAGGCCATGACTTTGAATAGGCCAGCCAATTCTCCTAAAACAAATCCTCAAACTCTTTTAAGTAATTACAAGTTTATCAGCTTGTGTCCTGAAGCAGCAAAGCAGCCCCAGATATCATGGTACCACCATCATGTTTGACAACTGTCCATATCATGTTCTTTTCTCTGAAATGCCGTGTATGTTACATGTCAGACGAAACAGTACATTCCAAAAACGTACACTTTTTGCCTCACTTCTGTCTCATCTTGGAGATCAACAAAATGTTTTTTTTTAAATTGAGAGACCGAAATTTGTGTCAGTTTTTAGATGTTGATCTGAGTTCTTTTGTGACCTCCTGGATGAGTCTTCAAATAAACCTTTGTAGGCTGTCAGCAGTGACTTCTGGGAAGGTTCACCACTGTTCCATGTTTTCTTCATTTGTAGATTATGGCTCTAACTGTGGTTCGCTGGATTTCTATACCCTTAGAAATGACTTTGCAACCTCAAACTCCAGACTGCTAGATGTCAATGATGTTGCTCCCCATCTGTTCTTGAAATTCTTTATACTAATGCAGGAAGTGTTGCTTTTTAAGATTATTTAGTCAACTTCCATTCAAACATTCTCCTAAAATGAGTTTTTAATTCTTCAAGTACTGAGTGTGTTTTTTCAAAAACCTTTGTAATTTATTGTAAGGATAAAATATCAGTTCTAAAAAAATTAACTAGTTTTGTTTTAAGCTACATTTTCTTTTAAACTGTGAAATGCCCCAAACCAGAAAAGTAAACTTAAATAAATCTGATTAATTTTGCTGAACTTAACAGTGTAACTGGAAAAACATATAACATACAAATAAAACAGTCACTAAATGAGTGTAAGTCCCAAAAAGACTATACATTCAGTTTGAAAATATTTTTTTTCACAACCAAACTTAGCGATAAACTCACAACTTATTTGGCCACATATATGCTGACAGCTCCTAGTCACTCCTAAATACTGCGATTAGATTAAGCCTTTTATTTGTTATTCGCTGTTTTTTCTCATTTTTTTCATCCATCTTAACTGTAGTGTTTATTTTTAGCCTTCCTTTTTTAGAGGTTCTGTCTTTCTGTGCCTCTCTGCCTAGTCCATCTAGTTCTCCATCCATCCCTCCTGTGGTTATTCAACACAGTTATGTTCCAGACAAACCATCTGGTGCACTTTATTAATGACTGACCCTACACGGTTTAGATGTCACAAAAAAAACAGGTGCATGCTGATTGATGAAGTGAGGTTTTGTGCACTTTAACCACTGTAGCAGGTGTCCTGCAAACAAAAAAAAAAAAAATACAGCACGTTTTACTATGACTCTCTCACCTTTCAGCATTCTGAGTCTGGCGCATCAACACGCCACCATCCGGTATCTGTGTTCTGGATGTAGAATCACTTTTTCTGTATTAAACTCAATGGATGAAAATCTGCATCATTACTAATTGTTATTAGACTCAGCCAAATAAAGGACACGCCACATCAATGCTAAGCTAGGAGAAATAATAAAAAACACATTTTCTTTAATAGATCCTAAAATTCTGCAAATATATTCTCAAATTACATGCAACCCACTTAATGCCTACACCTAAAGTAAAAAATAAAATGCAGCAGCCAGGTCCTGTCAAATGAACTTCATTACATGATCATAAACAAGTAGCAATGTCTTTATAAAACCAGATGCTGTGGAAGTGTGCAGAGCTGGAGTATTTAGATCTGTGTAAACATAAATAGAAAAAGAACCATCAACAATCTTAAAGAATTTGTTTACGCTGTCCATCAATTTGAAAAGGTTCATTGGGCCTTTTTCTAGCTATTCTGTGTTCATTATACTGAAGGTGAGAAAGATTATTCACAAAAAAAAACATTCAAGCTGCTGTCTTCCCAGGTGTGTATATTTCAGTATGTTCACCTTCAGGTCTGGTGACATTATGCTCAGAGAAATTGCAAAAGACCCAAGAGTAACATTACTGTCACTGCAGGGCTCAGTTAGCATGTTAGATGTTAAGGTTCAAGACAATACAATTAGAAAAGATGCTGTGTGTTAAAAGGTGACACTATTGTCAGCATTAAGACAGTCAAGCTTCAGTAGAAAATAATTTCATGATGTTCTAGTAATGCTTTGTGAGCTTCTATTCTAGAGTCAATAAAACCCACGGGATAGTTTTCCTGCCAAGTTAAACTCAGAGAAGTTGACATTTCTAAACAACAGCTGAAATGAATCTTTCTGTGAGTTTAAATAGAAGTCAATCAACTACAGCAGGTCCTGGGTTGCTAGCTTCCTAAATTTGTACTCTAAGCTTTGTTAAACTTAGTCTAAGATTTAAGCTTAGACCAACTTCTTGAGGCACTTCAGCACAGGATGCTGGATCACTTCTGGCTCCTAGCAACCACCCTTATTCAGGACCTGAATACATATGGTAAATTGCTCAGCACCTGTATAGCGCTTTATCAGGTCTGAAGACTCCAAAGCGATTTACACTACAATCATCGACCCATTCATACACACATTCACACATTGACAGCTGTAGGCTACATTGTAGCCACAGCTGTCCTGGGTCAGACTGGTAGAAGTGTAGCTAGCATACAATCAGCTCCACCATCAGCAGACATGGCGGGTGATGCGTCTTGCCCAAGGACACAACAACTGAGACTGATGGAGCGGGGGTTTGAACCGCCAACAAAAATAGTATAGTATATACTATTTTAACTATAAGCTTTTTGATAAAGCTTATAGTTAGAGTGGCTTAGGTTATCCTGAGCTATCTCTGTAGTTATGCTGCTATAGGCTTAGGCTGCTGGAGGACATAATAACCACTTTCACCCTCTTCGCTACAGTCTCACACTACTCTCCAATGTTGCATTATTTGCTGTTATTTCAGCTTTTAACTTTGTTCTCTCTCTTTTCTCTTCCTAGAAGCTACACCTGGCCTGACTCTGAGTCTACCTGTAACACCTTTCTGGAGAGGGGAATCCTCCAAGCTTCTGCTGGCAACAACTTAATGCTCACCCTCTACCGATGATCCACATGGCACTGTCTTTCAGTGTTTAAGCCTTTCTCTCTCCTAGACATGGCTACTGACTAAGCTTTTACTGTAACTAACTCTATGTGCTCTCTTCAGACTCTAACCTTGAAAACTGGCTCAGAGTTTATCTGTTCTTTCTTTCTAGGTGAAACGACTAAAGGAGCTACATCCATTAACATTTACTTTTCCTTCCCATAGAAAGTACTCCTGGATCAGTGCTTCTTTGTTCTCTTTGTGTCTCTGCTCTGTTCTCTCTAAACCCCAGTCGGTCGTGGCAGATGGCCGCTCACACTGAGCCTGGTTCTGCTGGAGGTTTCTTCCTGTTAAAAGGGAGTTTTTCCTCTCCTCTGTCGCTACATGCATGCTCAGTATGAGGGATTGCTGCAAAGTCAATGCCAGTGACTGTCCACTGTCTCTACATGCTCATCCGGGAGGAGTGAATGCTGCAAGTCACTGACTCGATGCAATCTGTTGGGTTTCCTTAGATAGAAACATTTTTTATCCAATTTGAATAAATAACTGAATCTGACTGCAATGTTCAATGGTTAGGACTAATTAGAATGTATGTACCTGAGTTTTGTGAAGTGCCTTGAGACGACATGTGTTGTGAATTGGCGCTATATAAATAAACTGAATTTAATTTAATTGAATTGAATTATAGTAATAGTAAGCAGGTTGTGTTGTACTTCTTGGGTTTTCTGAACCAACTGAAGAAGTAAAACCTTCCACATGAGCTTCTGGTCATCTTCTACACTGCCATTATTCAGTCTATTGTGTGTTCAACCATCACTGTGTGGTTTGGTTCATTTGCAAAAAAAATCTACAGACAATTTAAAGAGCATTGTGCACCAATGTGGCCATATAATACCCGTCATTTCTGATATATTTTTATGTCTCCACTTACCACGTGTGCTGGGACTTGCTCCATCTTAGCAGCAGGTGTACCGGGTCTGGGGTAGAACTGGTTGATGAACAGACTGGGAAACTGATAGTGCTTAACAAGCTCTAAAGTGTCCTGGAAGTCCTCCTCAGTCTCACCAGGAAACCCGCAGATTATATCTGTAGCAATTGTTACCCCAGGTACGCTACAAGAAAGACAGAAAAATTTGGTTGTTGTTGGGTAACAAAGTTTGAATGTGCCTTTAGGACCAGTTCTGTCAGTTAACACTCCTGGCCCATCACACTACTACAAAAAACTAATGTGGATATATTTTTTAATAACTTGTTTATTCACTTTTCAGTTAAAATGCAGTTTACAGTTCAGAGACATTTTCTAACTGTACTTTAAAATAAGAAAAACTAACTTCTTGAGGCACTTCAGCACTTACAGGATGCTAATGCTTTTCACCATGGACTCATTCAGCCAATCAAAATCTGATTAGCAATCTCCTGTGCAAATCACTACCTATAGATTATTGGCACAGGCCTGCTCATTCGATTAACTGTGGCCAGTAGGGCAGCTTTGCAGGGAAGGGATTGATTTCCTGCATGTATATTGTTTGTACTGGCAGCAGTCAGACGGTTGTAAAATAGCTTCAAAGCGATGGCATCACTATCTGTCAGGAAACAATCTTCCACTGGAGGACATTCTTGACCTTCAGAGTAAAAAGAGAAGCCTTTCTTGGACACGTCAACATAGAGTCTGAATTATTACGATAAGAATGCCACAAGATTTTAATTGCTAGATATGAAGTACTAAATTAGCTAAACAATTACATAAGTAAATACATATTTGACAGGGTAGGTTTTTTTAAGGAGCTAGATATTTGCAGACTCTCACATCCTAAAGTCATAGCTGTAAAGGTCTTCTAATTGAAACAATTGGAAATCATTCTCAATTCAAGCAAACTGAGCCATTGATTACACATTTTGTATACAAGCTGCGGATGCAATACAACAGGAAAACAATCAAAGACATTTAATGTGGTTGCTTACCTGAGACCATTCTGCTACATAAAGCCAAGATGCTGTTAGTAATCAAAAAGTGACAAGTAGTTTGGATTTATCTCTATTCACACCTCTTTTTTTCAATGTTTTCTCACAAAAATAGAAAAATTACTCCTGGAAATGCTACAAGACAGACAACATTAAGCAAAAAAGCAAGGACACAAGAAATTGTTTTTCTCTTGTTAAAAATCAATGAGAACTCTAACAGACATAAAAACAAGCCATAAAAAAGTGTCTTCAACTGCACCACAAACCGAAAGATGGATCAGCAAAGACATCAAAAGCAAAACAAAAATTGGAAAAGACATTTTCTCTACCATAGACAACATGATGCATTTTTAATTGCATTAACTTCCTGCATCTGCAACCCTGTGATAACCTTTGACCTATTGATGAGTTTCAATTGGCTCATGGTCATTAATATTAACCAGTGGCTCCCAGGCAAAGACATCCTTGACCTTTTAGATGTACCTGATGGGTAAAAGAAAAGTCAAATTGCATAGATATAAAAAAGCAGAAAAACATGTTTATGGTGAAAAGGGAATACAAACATGATTATTGTCACAGCTATTTTTTAGGCTGGTCATTTGGTTGTTTTAAACCTCTGAGAATTTGACACAGAATGAATGGTTAGTCCCTTATCTTATTAGATAAACAAATGACTCTCTGGAGCCTGTAGGATTTGCAGTAAATAATTAACTGTGTACAGGAGAATGGAAACAATAGAACGTTTCTCCAAGTGTCAATGTGTTTCCATTTGGAAGCCTTCATTTAGAAGGTGCATTTAGCAAAGAGTTCAAAATATAGGCTCTATTAATAACAATACAGTTCCCTCCTACAGCTCTCCAGTAACTCTCCAGTAACAGGTTGTTTCTGTGAAATAAATGAGAAAAGGATCTCCCAAAAGGATACTAAAACAAGACTAAAGGAGAATCATAAAAAAGGCATTTCTTTTTTTTTAATTTTAACAAAAAAATAAACAAGAAAATTATTTATACTCTTTTTAATAACTAAGAAATACCTTTAATGGTATTCAATCAATCTAACTGCTGCTGTAATTTCTGAGAAGTACTTTGCAAGTTTCTAATGGACTTCTTGCCATCACCCGAATCCTTAGCTTCCTCCACAGGTTCTCTATCTCTATCTCTTTTCCACCAGTTTCAGTTTTTAACCAGCACTGGTTCTAGTGCCAGGTCTTAAGTGGTTCTGGTTTGCGTTTTCCACCAGTTCATGGAGACAATTTTAGTTTATTAACGCTGCTTTAAACAGTAAGTAGTGCTTGTGAACGTTCCGCAACTCCAGCAATTTCTGTTTCAAATTTGACCAATCAAACATCGGGCCTGGGGTGGCTCCGGCTCTTTGGTGCTAGCATACACACGCTTTCCTAAATTCCTCTTCCAGTCAGGTGATTATTGCCAGATGAGATCACAGAGGATTAATCTGTAAATAAAGCTGATTGATTAAGAAAAAGTATTTACCCTTCAGACTGATTTTAGTTAGATGTTTTGATACATAAATATAATTTAGGTAGTCATTATCAGTCCCCTACACTTAACATCTACAGTCTATAATTGTGTTTTAGGCAGCGGTGATACGAAAATACGGGTAGGAAATGTATCTTATTTCATCATTGCAGGAGTGCTAAAAAATTTACACAACTGTTGGAAAAAAACCAGCACAATTCAGACCAGTGCTTCAAAATAAGTGAAGGAGCTCGAACAGAGAAAAGAAGCAGAGGAGGGTAGTGTAAATTGACTTTTGTGGATTTTTCAAAGGCAGAAGGTGAGAAGGTTAAAAAAAAGACGAAAGAAAAGAAACATGTGCACATACTGTCATTTTGACACCTCTGCCTCTCCCAGATCTAAGGGTGATAGAGGTGTGATGTGTGATACTAATGAATAAAAACCACAGTGATACTTCCCTTGTTAAAAATGAAAGAAGAGAAACATATTTTGTTATTGGTTACCTCTGGAAAAATAGTGTGAGGAAAGGAAATATGATAGAAAGAAAAAAATGAATCAAGACTACAGATGACATTTCAGCTCAGCTTGCTTTTAATTAAATGCAGACGTGAGCAGATTTTACAAAAATAGAACTAAGAAACCAAAATGAAATGACATGAAAATCTTTGCTGAAAGGAGATAAAAACACAACAGGATCAATTGAAGGAGGTATTATCAAGCATGGTCAGGCATGGGGAATGGGGTGATTGTTTAGCATTGTATGGTATGCGATGTTGGAGATAGCCTTCTCTGCCAGTTAACAAATGAAGAACAGTAGATGGGCATGTTGCTGCCAGAAGGACAGCCCAAATTGTTTGAGGCAGAAACAAAGAGAGCTAAAAAACAAATACAAGAAACAGGTTAAACAAATGCTGATGATGAATGAAAGTCCCATTGGTTTAAAAGTTTAAAAATGTCAGGGTCCATAAAATGTTTCTTTTAAGGTCAGACATTTCAACTTCTCTCCTTGAGCAGATTTCTTGCTCGTTTGCTATTATTTTAACCATCTCTGAAAGTCCACTAAAGGACTTACTTTATGCTGCAAAGATATATTTCACTGTTTTGTGCTTGGTGATGGTAATGCAGAGCAGTGGTTCCTTCTCTTGGAATGACAAAAGGCATGTCCACCTAATCTCACCTTTAGGTATGCGTACTTCTGAGCACAAAAACTAAAAGAATACTTCACTAATTTATAATTGATTTATTGGTAATGTGTTTTAAATAATTGTTTGTTTTTACAAAAAATCTGAACAATATTTGGTCTGTGATCATACCACTGCCCAGAGACTTTTAAAAGAATTTGATGTTATCTTGATAAGGAGCCAAGGCAGAGAAAACAGAATGACCTAAAACTGCATGTTTGTTAGTCTGAAAACAGTAGCCTTTTGCCCTGGATCATCTTAAAGGCAGTTGAACCTCAATGAATCTAGAAGTGGTGAAGACAACTTGCTGAATTTCAAACCAAGCATCAGAACAGGGATATATGAGGATTTAGGTGACTTTGGTTGTGCGTTGTTGGTGCCAGACATGCTGGTGTGGGTACTTCAGAAACTGCTGATCTATGCAGTTTTTTACACCCAACACTCACTGGAGATTTCAGGGAATCATCAGAAAAAAATAAAAATATCCAATCTGTTATAGTCCAAAATAGGACAATAACAGATAGGATATCCCAACTTTCAGAGAGAAATGCTACAAATCTCTAATCAACTCAAACTGGTTTCTTGAACGTGATCAGTGGTTTACTGTACTCCAGTGGCCTCCATTTTACCAGATTGCAGTCCAACAGAGCAGCCTTTAATGTGGTAGAACAGGATAATCCCAGAATGGATGTGTAGCTAAATAATTTGCTATTACTTCTGGATACTAACATGTCAACATGGACCTTTTAAATCTGTGTTCAGTTCTGAACTGAAAGGGATTCCAAGCCGGTACTAGCACAGTGAACCAAATAAAGTGACCAGTAACTGTATATCATCACTGCAAAAACAGCGTGCACAGGATTAACACTGCAAAGCACTGCTTAAAATGTTATACTGTTGAATATTATAGTTGTCATAAATTCATGCTTTCTGTGTCAGTGGAAAATGTAAAGTTATGCATATAGCTACTGTTCCCTGAAGGAGAGTAACGAAGTACAACACATGAGTATGGGATATCACGCCCTGCGTGTCCTGGCTGAAGCCACCTCTAATCACACCTCCTTGGCAAATGATGTGATGACGACAGGTGACAGGCCCCGCCTGCACAATATACCTGTCCGTCATCGTCGTCATTATTCAGTTCGATAGCCGCTATTCACCGAGCCCAGCTGAGCAGCGGGGCAGCCATGTGTTGTACTTTGTTACTCTCCTTCAGGGAACAGTAGTTATATGCATAACTATACGTTCCCTTTCATTCGATTCACTCAGTACAGTACATAAGTATGGGACATATATATACGCCCTCAGAACAGCCATCAAACCTGGATCATGCTGCAGACCCAGCAGAAAGAACAAAGTGAGCTACAGAAGGGGTTGTCACATCCAAACGATAAAACTTTACAAATGTGTGCAGCGAAGACCAGCTGGCTGCAGCACAAATGTCACTCATGGGCACCCCTCTAAATAGGGCCCAGGAGGTCGCTATGCCCCTGGTGGAGTGAGCCCTCACACCACGTGGCATTGGGAGACCCCTGTTGCTGTAACCTAGAGAAATAACCTCCACAATCCAGTGAGAGAGTCTTTGTCTGGACAAAGCTTTCCCCCTTGCTGGGTTAGCAATACACACAAACAGTTGATCACACAACCTCACAGTCTGTGTACGGTCAATGTAAATCCGCAGTGCACGTAAAGAGCACAGGAAGTGTAACCTCCTTTGTTCCTCAGATGCAAAAAGAGGTGGACAAAAACTAGAAAGCTCCATAGTCATGGAGCTGTAGTCAGAAGGTATAACCTTAGGAAGATAAGCTGCATTAGGTCGCAAGGTGACCTTGGAACCATCAGGTGAAAAGTGTATACAAGTAGGATTTACAGACAAAGCATGGAGGTCTCCAACCCGCTTTGCAGTTGTCAGAGCAAGAAGCAGAGCAAGCTTATATGAAAGGAACCTCACATCTACTGACTCCAAAAGTTCAAATGGAGGGTCACAAAGAGCTTCTAGTACCAATGTGAGATCCCAGGGAGGAAAACTGGGTTTAATCACAGGTCTGAGTCTACGAACCCCCTTTAAGAAGCGTACAGCCAGAAGATGAGCACCTGGTGTGACTCCATTAAAACCAATATGGCAGGCAGAAGTGGCAGCCAAGTAGACCTTAATTGTGGAAAAGGAAAGACCTTTATCCAGCGGATCCAGCAAAAAAGTTAAAACTTCTACCATTGAGCACTGAAATGGAACAATGTGCTTCTCCTCACACCACTGCTCAAAAGCCCGCCATTTATAAGCGTATAAGCCTCTAGTGGAGGATGCTCTTGCATTCTGTATTGTTGCCACTACATCAGGGGGGACGCCTTTGGCTAACAAGCTGGACCTCTCAACAGGTAGGCATGCAGCTTCCACAGCTCTGGGTGTGGATGAAATATCTCCCCCCCCCCTGCACGAGTGAGGAGATCCCGGCAAACGGGGAGTTGCCACGGCTCTGCTGCCAGCAGGCTGATTATCTCGGAATACCATGACTTTGCAGGCCAACGGGGTGGTACCAAAATTAGGGACAGACCCTGTTTGCGCACCTTCTCTAGTACAGGAAGTATCATTTCCACAGGGGGGGAATGAATACAGGAGTACATTGGGCCATGGATAGGCCAGGGCATCCACTTCCAGTGGAGCATCCTGATCTGTTATGGAAAAGAACAGAGGACAGTGGGTGTTGGCTCTGGTGGCAAAAAGATCTACTGCTGTTGTCCCAAACAGACACCATATCTGTGCCACCACAGAGGGGTGAAGCCTCCACTCTCTCTCCCGAGGTCCGCCTCTAGAGAACAAATCTGCACCCAGATTCAGTCATCCCGGGACATGAGTAGCTCTAATAGACAGAAAGCGTATGCTGCACCACTGCAAGAGGGTGTGAGATAGCTTCAGGAGAGGAAGTGAATGAGTCCCTCCCTGTCTGTCTATGTATGAAATCACAGTGGTGTTGTCTGTCCTGACCAGAACATGTTGGTTTAACAGAACCTGGCAGAAATGTTGCAGAGCCAGCAGAACCGCTAAGAGCTCCAGGTAGTTTATGTGGTAGTTGGGTTGTGCTGGTGTCCAAACCCCCTCACCGCCACGCCATCGCACAAAGCCCTCCACCCCCTCAGAGACGCATTCCGTGGATACCACCTTGTGAAAGGTCACTCTCCCTATTGGCGAACCTCAGGACAACAGTCCTGGTTCCCGCCAAGGGCTGAGAGCCGACATACAGGCAGTGGTTATCGTTAGCTTTCTGCTGGGGTGACGCCATGCACACAACCGGTGAGAGCGGGTCCACCTCTGGAACGGGCGCATCTTCAGTAGACCGAGCGGTACTACTGCAATCATGGATGCCATCATACCCATCAGTTGTAAGATAGTCTGGAAACGCAGTTTGTGTCCCAAGTGAAACTGAGCGAGGCAGCGGTAAAACGCGGCCTCTGTGGTCGGAAAGACGTGCCCTGCTTGTAAGGGAGAATATTTCCAGACCGAGAAATGAAAATTGCTGACTTGGGATCAGCGAGCTTTTCTGAGAGTTTACCAAAAATCCTAGGGCACTGAATGTGTGACAGAACCCAAGACAGCCGCAGTGGCGCCTGCTCTCTGGAACTGGCTATTAAAGCCCAGTCATCCACATAAGTTAAAATGCGGACGCTTGTTTCTCTGAGAGGTGCTAGCGCTGCCTCTACACATTTTGTTAAGGTGCGAGGCGCTAGAGACAGACCGAAAGGCAGTACGAGGTACTCGTAAGCCCTGCCCTCGAAGGCGAATCTCAGAAACTGTCTGTGGTCCGGATGTATCTCTACGTGAAAGTAAGCATCTGTCAGGTCGATCGTGGTGAACCAATCGCCCTGGCTGATAGCACTGCTATGAGTGTTAACATTTTGAACTTGTATGTTCGGAGGTATTTGTTCAGAACTCTCAAGTCCAGGATTGGACAAAACCTGCCCCGTTTTTTCGGAAGAACAAAATAACGGCTGTACCAACCTCTGTTAATGTCCGACTCGGGAACCGCACGGATAGCTCGTTTTGCCAACAGTGTATTTATCTCCTCTCTCAGAACCTCTGCTGCTTGGGCCATTACCACACCAACAAAGCGGGGTGGTCTCTGGCGAAACTGTAAACGGTAACCCATAGCAACGGTCCTCTCCACCCAAGGTTGGAGTGCGCATGCGCGCCATATATGGAGATGTGCAGCCAGGCGACTAGCCTGCGGCACTATTGTTGGAACGGTGCTGCCCTCTCCCGACGTGCGAGAGAGGTGCAGCCTCATTTGGCTGTCGCCTGCCGGCTGTCTTTATTGACACGTTTGGAGCATACATACAAACATTTGGAACAACTGCAGTGCTCAGAAACACATTCAACGCACCCAAACTGGGGGCTTTTAGTGTAAATACATTTGTGGGGAAATTGTGCTTGGGAGACTGTGCGGGGGAAACGCAGAGCCTCTTGGGACTGGGATCCCGAACAACACCAGCAAAACATCTTTTGGACGGCACCCGCCGAAAACTGGCAAACATGTCTCCCTGCTCCTGAAAGTCCTGAATCTCGAGTCCCACATCTAGGAGGACTGTGTCTTCTTCTTCTGGGACGTCGAGTCCCTCTGGAGCCCCGGAGGAGGACCTCTGCTCCAGGCCGTCTTTCAGGGAGCTTGACCTTGGTTCTGTTGCTGTGCCGTCTAAGGGCTCAAGCTCACGGGCCGCGTCATCCTCTTCGGTGGGGGTGGCGGTACAGCTGGTTTGCGAGTGCCCAAGCTGGATTTGGGTCTAATATCTCGCCTGGGGATGATACTGCGCAGTGCTTCGGTCTGCTTTTTCCTCAGCTCAAATTTCGCCTGTATTGCGTCGAGAGATTGCCCAAACAGCCCGTCGGCTACCACGGGTTCATCCAGGTAGACGACTCTATCTCTATCCTGGGATGGCAGAGAGCGTCAGCCACAGGTGCCTTTGCGCAACCACCGTTGATGCCATCTCTCTGCCCAGTGACAGAGCTGTACAGCGGGATACACGCAGGATGTAGTCAGCGGTGATTCTCACCTCATTCAAGAGCGGCATCAAAGGGCTCTCCGGCGGTGTTTCGGCTCTTAGCTCCGCCAAGCGCATAGCTTGGGTTCTAGTTGAAGCTGAGACCGAGCACCTGCATTATCGGCTAATCCATTAACATACTCCATGCTGGAAGCGGGGACTTCGACCGAAAAGCCGTCCTCGTCAGAATGGGACGAAACTGGGTTTGCCGCCTCAGAGAGCAGTGGGTCTCTTCGTGAGACAGTAGCCTCTCCCGGCACCTTCTCGAGGAATTTAACCTGCCTCGCCAGGGTCGAGCGAAGCTGGCGACAGAATGCAGATGCTTCAGGCTCCGCCAACGCTCTGCGTGCGTGAACGATCCCGAGACAGACGGGACAAACCTCATGCTGGTCCTTCTCATGAAGCGAGAAGCCGCACCCCTGAGGACAGGGATGAATAGAAGACTTCTGCTTCGCTTGCGTTAGCTTTGTGCTCATCCCGAACCACGAAAGCCAGACCGAACTACTTGAAATTAGCGCTTCGCGGACAGACACGCTTACCAGCAGGCAGCAGTGACTAACTCCAACAAAAGCAGTTGAACTAGTTCCAAGTAGCCTTTAGAAAGAGACACAGAGCTAACCAGCAGCAGCTAGCTAGCCTGACTCAAAGAGGTGTTCTTAGCGAGGTGAAGAGCGTAAGAACTGAGTAATGACGACGATGACGGACAGGTATATAGTGCAGGCGGGGCCTGTCACCTGTCGTCATCACATCATTTGCCTAGGAGGCATGATTAGAGGTGGCTTCAGCCAGGACACGCAGTGCGTGATATCCCATACTCATGTGTTGTACTGAGTGAATCGACTCCCAACAAAAGATGCCAGAACCTGAGACAGATTATAGAGCCCAAGACACTATAGGTCAGACTGTGGAAAATGTAGATTTAACGCAACTGAAGACATTATAAGAATATTTAACAATTAAAGAGCAATCTGATGATTTTTCTCATGTGGTGCAGCTCCACCACAGAACAGGTTATGGTTATTGAGGAATTCACATTTTTCTGTATTTTTTACTCAGATAATATAACAACGAGTGTATTTTTATCCTTCTATAACTGCAGAGAGCAGCCTTCTTTAACAATAGAGCAGTAAGGGACAATGTTAGCAATCTGGGAGTGCATTCATAAACACCAATTAACACAATTATTGCCTCATCTGCCTCAATAGACTGAAACTGGTTTCATAAAACATATCTTTTCATTCAAAGTCTTTGTTCACCAAGGTCCAAACAGGTTTTATACATCTCTAGCCTCCTAATCATTTGGGCAAAATGTGTGAATGGGTCTTCACAAAATTGAAGTCTATGAGTGGTCCTCGTGATGATACAAAGGAGGGAAGAGTTTTACAGAGAAACTACAGAAAATTTTTTCATTTCTACAGAAAAAATGAACACAAGGAGAACAAAACAAGAGCAGTTTGGTGATGTGCTTAGGAAGGTCTTGTGAGGAAAGTAAAATAATTAAATACAATCTGGGAAGGTAAATATTTACTTATTCACATGTCAGAAAGAGAGCATGCTATCCATCTGTGCTGCTGCTGCATGTTGGATGTGTCTTCTCTGAAATGAAAATGTGGAGTCTGCTGCAGCGTAGGAGGCAGACAGTGAAAGGAAGCAACACATGGAAGTTAAAGAGAATGATACTGAGCAAAAGTGGCTTGAGGACTTGAATTTTGTTAACTGTGGAAAAAGTTTTAAAAAGCTTTCAGCTTTTATCCGTACATTATCTGATGGCTTAACTACAATGTGTAGCTGAGAGTGAGAAGAACGGTATCTAGAGTCAGAGTGAATATTGCAAGGACTCAGGTGTGAGAATGACAGAAATATGGCATATTGTGTGAAAATTAAATTCACATCTCACATTATCAGATGTGACATTTTTTTCAAATTCTTTTCAGCTACAGTGCCTTGCGAAAGTATTCGGCCCCCTTGAACTTTTCAGCCTTTTGCCACATTTCAGGCTTCAAACATAAAGATATAAAATTCTAATCTTTTGTGAAGAATCAACAACAAGTGGGACACAATCGTGAAGTGGAATGAAATTTATTGGATGTGTCAAACTTTTTTAACAAAAAAAACGGAAAAGTGGGGCATGCAATATTTTTCAGGGCAGCAAACTCACTCCAGAAGTTCAGTGAGGATCTCTGAATGATCCAATGTTGTCCCAAATGACTGATGATGATAAATAGAATCCACCTGTGTGTAATCAAGTCTCCGTATAAATGCACCTGCTCTGTGATAGTCTCAGGGTTCAGTTCAAAGTGCAGAGAGCATCATGAAGACCAAGGAACACACCAGGCAGGTCCGAGATACTGTTGTGGAGAAGTTTAAAGCCGGATTTGGATACAAAAAGATTTCCCAAGCTTTAAACATCCCAAGGAGCACTGTGCAAGCAATCATATTAAAATGGAAGGAGTATCAGACCACTGCAAATCTACCAAGACCCGGACGTCCCTCTAAACTCTCATCTCGAACAAGGAGAAGACTGATCAGAGATGCAGCCAAGAGGCCCATGATCACTCTGGATGAACTGCAGAGATCTACAGCTGAGGTGGGAGAGTCTGTCCATAGGACAACAATCAGTTGTACACTGCACAAATCTGGCCTTTATGGAAGAGTGGCAAGAAGAAAGCCATTTCTCAAAGATATCCATAAAAAGTCGTGTTTATAGTTTGCCACAAGCCACCTGGGAGACACACCAAACATGTGGAAGAAGGTGCTCTGCTCAGATGAAACCAAAATTGAACTGTTTGGCCACAATGCAAAACGATATGTTTGGCGTAAAAGCAACACAGTTCATCACCCTGAACACACCATCCCCACTGTCAAACATGGTGGTGGCAGCATCATGGTTTGGGCCTGCTTTTCGTCAGGAGGAAAAGGGAAGATGGTCAAAATTGATGGGAAGATGGATGGGGCCAAATACAGGACCATTCTGGAAGAAAACCTGACAGGGATGGAGATTTATCTTCCAACAAGACAATGATCCAAAACATGAAGCCAAATCTACAATGGAATGGTTCACAAATAAACGTATCCAGGTGTTGGAATGGCCAAGTCAAAGTCCAGACCTGAATCCAATGGAGAATCTGTGGAAAGAGCTGAAGACTGCTGTTCACGAACACTCTCCATCGAACCTCACTGAGCTTGAGCTGTTTCGCAAGGAAGAATGGGCAAGAATTTCAGTCTCTCGATGTGCAAAACTGATAGAGACATACCCCAAACGACTTGCAGCTGTAATTGCTGCAAAGGGTGGTGCTACAAAGTATTAACGCAAGGGGGCCCGAATAATATTGCACGCCCCACTTTTCAGTTTTTTATTTGTTAAAAAAGTTTGACACATCCAATAAATTTCATTGTTGATTCTTCACAAAAAAACTGAATTTTATATCTTTATGTTTGAAGCCTGAGATGTGGCATGAGGTTGAAAAGTTCAAGGGGGCCGAATACTTTCGCAAGGCACTGTATATACCTCTCCAGCCAACAAAACTTTCAGGAACACCTCATCTTCAGTTTCATTGGTTTCTGGATTCACTGTTGTATGATTTAAAAAACTGCCATATGTTGACACTGTTTTGTTGTTAAAAATGATATATTATAAAACACCCAAGCACCTTCAAGCTTCATTTTCAAAGTCAAAAAAGCAAAAAACAAATAAGATCAATACACTGAATTGTTGATGATTCAACAATGAAAGAAACCGAGTTTGCAAAAATAGGATTTATGAAAGAGTCTCGAGGTGGAAACCACTAAGGACCGAGAAGAACACAAAAGGTCCATTTGCCAAAAATAATATTGATGATTCAAAAGACTTTTGGGAAAATATTATGCAGACTGACGCAACAAAAGGGGAACTTTTTAGACTATCTACAATATGTCCTATAACCTCTGAAATAAAACTAACTGCATTTCAGAGAAGTTTCTACCGCCTGCCAAACATGGTAGTGGTAGAATAGTGGTCTGGGGTGTCCAGGAGCTGGATTGCTCGCTGAAATAGATGGAACCTTGACCTTCATAAAAAAATATTTTTGTGTTTTGTACTTGAAGTGCACTTGGTTTATGCAGCAAGACAATGATGCAAAGCAAAAATCCAAAATCCCTACAAAGTGACACAAAAGACTCCAGTTATGACAAATTCTTGATGGCAGTTCTTACCCAAGGTGGCACGATCAGTGTTTACATTTTATTTAGTTTAGATCGATTTTCCCCCCTAAATAAATCATTATCTGAAAATGCCTTTGTGTATTTATCATCTTCCTCTGATAGAAAAAAAATATGAAATGTCCAAGTGTGAAAAAAAGCAAAAATTGTAGCATTATGCAAGGGGACAAACACTTATCCATGTATCCATAAGTTCTGTCATTACTCCTTACACCTAACTTAGAGGGTTAAATGTTTCTGCAACTATATTTTCCAACAGGAAACAATCCCCCTTTTGCACTTTGATTACCTTCCTACTTTTTTACTTCACTGCTTGTTAGTCTTATAATGGTATACCTTTGATAATTGTTTTTACCTTACTCATTAAACAAACCACAAAACTATTTCATCCACATTAAACAGAAAAGGCTCATTTCTGGGATAGAACAAACATGAATCTGAGAGAGGGACAAAAAAAAAAAACTCGACTTGACAGGATGGTGGGATCATTTAGAGCCTTAAGAGTACGATTTAGCAGTGGCATCTTTAGGTAATGACACTGTCTTGTCACAGCTCCATTTATGAAGAGTGAGAGCTGAGAGAGACAGAAAAAGAGGTCTGTCTGGCTATCACTCACTGACATGATGAAGGATGAAGTGGGAGGCTGTCAGTAACAGCAAAGCACCTATCAGGTTATGGAGTGTATAATAAAAGCATTTCAGAATGATTAAAGCTATCTGAGCAGCCAATGGTTCTTATTGTGTTCCTAACATAAACTAATGTTACTATTAAATGACTTTAGATATCACAGTGGCAGGTACCATGACCTAAAATCCTGATCACATTGGGTTGGAGGTGAAGATCTCCTCACTGCAGCAAGATCGATGAGAAAAATTTGTACTCAGTTAAACCTGCTGATTAACATTTCAGAGACAGAAAGATAAAATCATGAATAAAGATAATAAATGTATTAAATATATAAAAGTGAAATATTAAGTTGCTTCAGTTGCCCTGAAAAACAATTCAATTATCAAAAACAATCAACATATCTTTTTTTTAATTGTAGACATATGTGTGTGTATGTGAAGTGTAAACATGTTGGAAATGTTGGAACTCTATTAAATGGGGGCAAAAGCTTTAAAGCTGCACTGTTAAATAATCTCGATCTGTCTCTGTAGCAGGTCATTTGTAAAGATCGAGGTGGCTGCTGTGGGATGAATGGGAAGCAGAGTAAACGATGATTCAACCGGAGTCATCAGTAAACTTTATCATTTAATGAAACGGCCTGAACACACCCGGGCAGAACAGCAGCTCAATTCCACACACACACACACACACGCACGCACGCTTACGTATGCCAGCACAGACATACATCATTAGCCTTGGAGAAGGGTAATGAGAACACACACATACACATTTCATTAGTCTGAGCTGGAAGTAATGAGAGCCGAGATACCACAAATCCATCTACACACAGATGCTCACACACTTGAAGAGGGCAGCGGTGCACAGACTTAAAAAACTTGTGACTGTCTGGCCAGGCGTTAAATGGACCGAACCTTTGCACTTCATTTCAATTTAATCCAACCTCCAGTGGCATGCCAGCAAGATGTGATTCATCATTTCTAACCTGACCCATGCAGATATGCAGAACATCAAGACACTGGACAACTGCTGGACATAAAAGCCTTACCTGAATCTAATCAATGGTCGACAGGACTTTAAAGTAGGCTTTGGTGTTCTTTTCATCATGCAGCTCACAGTTCACCCACATAAGGCTGGAAATATGGTTAATAACATACATCGCTAAAAGCTAAAGTAACTTCATTCGTTTTGGAAAAAGATGAGTCAAAGCTCCAAAATGCTAAAAAGTCCAGTAATTAAAAGTGACATTTTCAAAGTCCGAAAGAGCTTTTCATAAAGAGGGCTGGAGGAAGTCAAAAGAATCACTGAGGTAAATGTTAGGATGGCAATTACCAATATTTAAAATGTTACCTATCTTCAGGCTTTTGGTTCTAAAGAGAAACTTTAAGCACATACTGAAAAGCTTGTAATTGTTTTTTCTATCTACCAACCTAGTCATAGGCAGACCTAACTGTGGTGATCAGTTAAAGGCACTGTGAAAATTTAAATCCTAAAATAACAATAAGCAAGCTTGACTAATGATTAAGAACAAATAAAAAAAACAACATCCTTCTGGTTTGAATTTAAAATTACATTTAAAATGTAAAAGTGTAAATGTGTTATCCAACACTGAGCTGAGATTGATGCTGCACAGGCTTCTAATCATCCTCTATTAACTACTCATTTAATGAATCATTAAACTGATGGGCACCAGAGCTAAAGAACATCACTTTGTGGAGTTTTCTTAAAAACATTGTAATACCTCAAGTAAAATGACCTGTGTCAGACTTTAACAGAGTTAACAGAATGAGTGAAATACTTGCAGCATAATCCTGCTTCCCAGAATTTGTTGAAGAGATGCTTTCCTTTTGCTTCAGAAAACAGACAAAACATGAACATACAGTCATATTCAACTATAGATGCACATCGTTTTTAAATGACCCACATCAGTTGCCCGTTTCTTTTAAACTGAGTGTAGTATTATTTTCTTATGATGTAAATTTGCCCTCACTATACAGTTTGTTAATCTTATTTTTTGTTTTTATATTTCTACCCTTGTGTGAATCAGCATGCTTCCATTTGCTTTTCACTTTGCTCCTGGTAGACCTGAAATTCCCCACTATGGGACAATTCGGTTTGTCCTATTCTACTTTTTAAATTTCCATTCTATTCTCATCTATCCTAACTAATTAGTATGTGCATTGTGACGAGGTTTGTTTGTCAGATAAAAGTACATTTTCAAAATAATCTTTAAGCAGCAATTAAATATATTTTACATTTCTGTATTTAAAATGTTGTTTTTATTGATCAGGATTAATATTCTAAACTTAAATGTTGTGTTTTCATTAGCTGTGAACGTAAAATCTGAACTAACAGAAATAAGAAATACATCAGTCTGTGTTTAATGCATATATATACACCATGTTTCACTTTGTGAATTCAGTTGCTGATATACAGGAACTTTTCAGTGATCAGCTTGTTTAAACCCCACAAAACATGTCAGTTGTTTTAAAAAGCTGCATTTCAGCTTTAAAACAATGAAATACTGAAATAATAAAACGTGAAAATTACGTTCATGTTTAAAGCATATTGTTTTACTCTTCCAGGGCTTAAAGATATATCATTTTGGTGGTCAGTGTGCAATACTTATTGGAAAACTGTAACAATGCAGTATTTCCAATAGTAAGTTATCCTGAAGCATGTCATCATACATGCATATTGTGTGGTGTCAAAAGAAGCTTAACTGTTTATATTTAACACTGTGTAGAACATATTTGTAGTTGATTTTTTTTATCTAATAAAAGCAATAGTGGTTTCTCTCATTAGTTCAGACTTCAGGGAGGAACTATATATCTACTGTCTACTTATCCAGCAGTCCTCACAGCTCTTCCTGTGAAAGCTGGACAAAGATCCTCTTCTTGTGTCACTCTCTTTTACAGACACCCGAGTTACTTATAGTGGGAGCATTTTTGCAGCCTCTCTCTTCCCTGGTTAGACAGGAAGCTAACAAAGGTTTATAGATTAACAATGATCCTCTCATGTCTCTCATCCTTTCAACAATTCTCTGTGCGAAGCTATTTAGGACTCCACAGAGAGAGTAGTGCTCTAAGAGGATACAGCCTTACACCTGATTATAGGAGCAATAACGCCAATCTCAGGTGGAAGGACAGGAGAAGTTTTTTTTTTTTTTTTTTCCAGTACCTGGAGCATCTGAATGTGTTTAGTTCTCTTTCATTTAGTTTACTTTTCATGCAACAATCACCACATCAGAAAATTATTTGAATAAAGTGTTTTATCTTTCAAAATGACATTTTGGAATCCTGGGATTTTATGGTTATTTGATCTTAAATAAAAGGTAGATGGTCCTGCAACTCTGGTCCTTCAAACAATTTTTTTCAAAGTGATTAAATTACTATAAATCTAGATATCTCATTCATACTATTATTAAACTATTATATGAGGGAAACTGTTCAAAAGCGAAAGAACGGTTCAAAGGCAGGAGTGACTGAAATACTAATAAAAGGGAAATATGATGGCCAACGAAGTGAAAGGCGATTCAAGCAGTGAAATATTACCCTTGGGTGAAGCCACGTTTGTGTGCACTGCAACAGTGGAAGTATGTGGAAAGGTACAAAGTGCTTGTTGGCAACCATTTTATTCTGACGGGCATTTTCACATTCTACTGCCTGACCACCTCACTTCAAGTCACATAGGCCTGTGAAAATACAGGTCCAGTATGGTATCCAAATGGGTACCGTTCAATATCCATGTACTAAGGGTTTGCACACTGTGTGCAAAACTGAAATATTTCATAATTTGACAGTGATTTATATTATACCTTACCTCTTTGTAAATCCTGCCTAGGGTCATGTGGCTAGAGCAGGCAGAGCTAATATGGAGACTTTTAGCCCTGGACTATTTGCTGCATCACGTGTTCTCCTTCTCTCTGTCCGGTTATTATAAATACAGACCACTAACACCACAAGATCTTAAGAAAAATGAACTCAGTTGAAGATGTTGGTTACCTCAGTCATTAGTTATCCTGATTGTAAACAATTTTTTTGATAGATGAGCTTAATTTCACTCGCCACACCAAAGTCTGATTACTGTGAGACATGTGCAATCGAGAAATTAACTTAATTGAACCTGTCTGAAAACATGAAGGAGGGAAAAAGATCTCAAAAAGCAACACATCATGACACAGACCAAAGAATCTCAAGAGCAGATGAAAAACAAAGCATAGGACATGTATTAGTCTGGGGTTAAGTGTTGCAAAGCCATTGTTAAGACTTTGGGGCTCCAGCAAACCACACTGAGAGTCATTATTTACAAATGGAGAAAACATGGAGCAGTGGTGAACATTCCCAGTAGGGCCCAGCCTACAAAAACTACTTTAAGAGTGCATCAATGAGTCATCCAAGAATTCATAAAAGGACCCAGAACAACATCTAAAGCTCTGTAGGCCTTGCTTGCCTCAGTGAAGGCCAGTGTTCATGATTCAACAATAACAACAAGACTGAGCAAATATTTGAACCCTTGGTGAGCTCCAAGGGGAAATACACTGCTAACCAAAAAGAAGACAAAGCACCATCTCACATTTGCAAAAAAAAAAGTCAATATGCCCATAAGGCTGTTGGGAAAATATTTTGCAGTGACAAGACTAAAGTGGAACGTTTTGGAAGGTGTGTATCCCATTACATGGGTGTAAAATACCATTTCAGAAAGAGAACATCATACCAACCGTCAAACATGGTGGTGGTAGGACCTAGAAGACTTGCTGAAATGTAGCTTGCTCTCTATCAGAAAAATCTGACTCAAAGATCAAAACAAAATGAAAGTCCTGGAGTGGCCTAGTCAATTCAAATGCTTAAGTTGGACCTTCTACAGGAATCCATCAACATGATCTAATTACAACAGTTCTGCAAAGAAAAGAGGGCCAAAGATTTCTTATCAGTAAAGTAAAAGACTGATTGCCAGTCATTCCACATGCTTTATGGTACTGGTTGCTGCTAGGGGTAGGACAAATACTTATGTTGAGGGAACAATTAAGTTTTTACACTTTTGAGTTTGGATAGCTGTTTTCATCTATAAAATAAAACATTTTATATTTATTCAGCTTATTATTAAAATGTGTTTGGTGATCTGAAACATGCAATTTGGCAAAAAAAAAACAACAAACAAAACAGATCTCACTGACAGCAAATACTTTTTCACAGCACTTGATTTGATGAATATGATAATTTTTCAGTAAATCAAGTTAGTGTTAAATTTTAGTGTTGGCACTACTGTTAAAGTCAAACTTACTTCCAGCTTTCACCTCTTAATCCTGAGGCAGTCGATGCCAAGGAATGACACAGCCAGGAAAAAGGTCAACATGCCATCTTGTTAGAGTAGATTTACACAACTTATTGTTTAGTAAAATCTTATGCCCCAACCACAACAGAATTTTATTTGTTCCTCTTTTTTAAGATGAGCAGTCTGAATACGCAAAAATTATCCTACTTTTTCAGGAATTCATTAAGTTAAGCTACTACCTTTTAAAAATCAGTTTGATCATAAATTTAAAGTATCTTTTAGCTGTTACATAAATTCTATTCTGAAAAACTTAAATAAAATCTACCCAAATCAAATTTTTAACCATAACCGGACAAATAGGTATAGCATATAAACAAACAGCTTGATCTTTGAAGTAAACTAAGTCGATCGTCTGTGTTCATTGTATTTTCTACGAAGGAAATCACTGAAAGTAGTTTCCCATACCAAAGCACAAATACATTTGGGTGTGAAACAAGAGAAAAACAAATACGAAGGCGTGGTTCTAGACAAATGCACACAATGTGAAACAGGTAGGGCCACTGTGCTAAACTAAACATACCCTCAGTCTTCCACAAACACAGATAACCTTAGGACTCTTAAGTGACAACCACATCAAGTGGATTTAATTGATAAAAATGACAATGACAAACTTCAGCAATTTGGTTAAAGACAATATTGAATGACCACTTTTAAGATATCTGACCTGTATAAACATTTCACGAGGAAGACAAGCTGTTAATAACCAGCTGAGGTGATGTCATCATGTTTGAAAAATTAAGGTTTTTGTATTTAAATTAAAACAGGCCAAGAACAGACTGACTCAGTTAATTTGGTAGTTTGCATATTGGATTGTTTTGCCACCTGCGGTTGGAGATCAGTAGCAAATATAAAGTTTGACTGATTTGAAAGTTTGTCATAGAAATCTCATCAATGGAGATGCATGTACTCCGATACCCCTCTGCTCATCTATTATTTCTAAATACAGGAATGATCGGTGGTCTAAGAGGCTTAATGAAAATGATCACGCTAATGAAGGAAAGCCTAACTCCTGTAATTATAGAGAAGCTGTTTTTATTTTCTGGCTGCATGTGTGGGGGTTATGAAAAGGAAATGAGGTTTAATCCAGAGGAAGTGTCAATAAGACAACAATGTGTTAGGAGTTGGCAGGAGCAATTATCCACATGCTGGCTCTAGCTTTACAGAGCACACCCTCACACAGTTTAGTTTCAGCTTGTTGTGAAGGTAATGATTCGTCTCTGCTCGTTTCCTGTTGTTTACCGTTCACAGTGTTAGGCTTACTGATATTTACAATCACATCTGAAGGGAGGAAGGCTGCATTTTTTAAACACTTAACAATTTCTACACAAAAACAGCATGATCAGAATAATAAATCAACAGAGCCATGTTTATTATTGCTTCACCTAATTGAGTTCTCTTGGTCAGACACAAGTTAAAGCACAGATACACGTTAGACACAAGTCTGACAAAATGTTTGGGCCAAAATCTGTGCTCTGAAGAAAAGCCACCAAATGTTTAGAAGGAAATATTAAAAAGTTTGTTGGTGTTGTAAGAAAATTATTCATGGTGTCTGAGATGACTAAAGCAGTCTGTTTGCTGTACGTGCTTTTGCTGTGACTAAACAGTTTTAATTCAAAGACTGAGAGCCAAAACAAACACAGAAACCTGACGCTCCATTTAGTTTGGTTGCTGAATCATCAGGTGAAGGGAAAAAAAGAGGGGAAAGAAGGAGGGCGATGTTGACGACTCCCGCCAGCATGCCAGGTTATCGCGGTAAACTATTTTCACTCACTTCTCTCTTCCCGCCTCTGTTGCTCCTTCTTACTTTCCCTCCTTCAAAAGTCTCACCAGTTTTTTTTTTGTTCTTTGCTTTTTGTTTCTTTCCAGTGCCTTTGGGGGAATGCCGTCTCTCCCACCCACTATTCAGGTGGAACATTAACCCTCACCGATACCCTAAACCCTTAACTATGTGAGTGCGTGCTATAAAGGTATCTTCAACAACAAACAGAGAAAAAGACTGTCTCCACACTGCACACACGACACTGTGTAGTCACGCTACTGATGCATGTGTTCTGCCGTAACCCAGGGAGGTTTGATATAACCCTGTCACACCTCATGACTAATGGCAATGACTAACATAAGATATCATGCACAGACAGGACACAAACAACTGCCTTGGAGCCTTGTGCTTGTCAAGAAACTACCGCTGCCTTCAGGACCAATGGAGACTCACACAAACACACCAAGTTTCTTATCAACATATTATGCTAACACTCAAACTGTCGCTTTGGCTACTCATTCTGAGATATGACCATCAGATACATGCCACTAATACTACAAACACCACACAAACAATTCTATAGTCCTAAAGACAAGAGAGAGGGTAAACTACTTTTCCCAGTACCAGATGTTTGAGAGGTCAAATTATAGTACAAATGAAAACAGATATTTTCACACTGTATAAAAAAGATAAAGTTTTGTCCGTGATTAAATAAGACTACACCTTTCCTGCTTTAGCTCAGTTATGATTACCAAATTATTCATATTTGTCAAATGCTAGAAGAAAGCCTTTTATCACTTTCATGAAAATCAGTTTACATACACTAAGGTGACCATATCCTTAAACAATTTGGGAAAGCCTGGATGATGATGGCGTGGCTTTATAAGCCTGCGTGTCTAATAAAGGCACAGATCTGAATGTTTTTCAATGCAACACCTCGGACACACTGCTTTCTTGTGTGAAATCATGGCAAAACAAAAAGCATTCACCAAGATATCAGGAAAAGAATTGTGGACCTCTGCAGCTCTGGTTCATCCCATGGTACAATTTCAAGATGCCTGAAGAGTGCAGGTTTATTTCAAACAATTATCAAATATAAAAAGCAGGGAAATGTCCAGAAAATATACTGTTTAGCAAGACGACAATTCCATGTCTCAGAAATTGATATGTTTTGGTGTGATGTGTGTGCCTTGGATAGTCCTGTATACACAGGGACTAAAAGGCCACTCAGAGGGGAAAAAAACATTTCCCCCAAGGCCAACATCAAAAAATCAGATTGCAGTTTGCAAAAGCCAAACAAAGACAAAGATTTACATTACATTGTGTGATACGGGTGTTTTGATGCAAGAGGGACTGGTGCACTATACAAAAAAGAGAGCATTATGAGGAACGAACATCATGTAGAAATACTGAAGCAAGATCTCGATACATCAGCCAGGATGTTAAAACTTATAGTCTAATCGGTCTTCCAAATAGACCGATTAGGCTAGATTTAATTAGTTACAAAGTGGCTTAAGGACAACAAAGTAAATCTTTTGGAGCCACCATTATAAGCCTTGATCTCACTCACAAAGCACATTTATTGGCAAAGCAGAAACAGCTGTGTGTGAGTATAGTGGTCCCAGTTGGTAGTATCAAGCTACAACAAGAAATTCAAGTTATGATTTTAAAACCATTAAAACTAATGCAATGCCATTCATATAGTCATTTTCATAAGTGACCAGAATTTTCTCTGGCTGTGTACTACACAGAGTAACACGGGCCCTCCCACACTTGTTGCTGCACACTGCCAATCAGTTTGATAAAAAAAATTCCTCCTATGCATTTCCCTCACTTAAAAAGGTTAAACCCAAGGGAAATCCCAGGCTAAAAGCCATTCAGTGCCAGCACATAAATTATTATTCACTATATTAGTGGAATGATTTTGTCCCTTTACTCTTCCTCCTCTCATCTTAACCAACCCTAGAATTTCAAATTAATGCAGCCAGTTTCTGCTCCTCTGGACACATACACAAGAAATCCCCTGCTCGCCGGCACATAGCTATTTCATTCCAAATGTTTTATCTCCAGTCCCTGTGGTTCTAGCATATTTAATCCCAAACGAGAGTTCTGGGAAAATCTGCCCAGACATTATAGCAAACTATAAACTAAGTGTGGAAAATCCTGTGACCATGTTCACACAGTCTGTTAGAGCTTTTTCCACCCTAACAGGATTTTCACCAAACACCATTAGATGAATGGTTTAAATCCTTATATAATTTTATTTCAGTAAAGGACAGAGGAGAGAGCGAAAAAACTGGTGCTATATTAGCGTAAAACTACAAATTAGCCATTAATTTTAATTATTATTCAACCTATTGTTAGGATTTTTTCAAGGCAGAAAACTGTGTGATTATAATGACAAAATTCTGTGACATTACTCAAAGAAAAATAAATGAAATATTTTCCTTCTCCAAATGTGCAGAGGGGATGGCTTTAATTGAGAATTCTATACACAGTGAATATGAATAAGGTCCACAAATAAAAGAAGTAGTGAAAATATACACTTTAAAAATAAAGTAATTCCTACATTTCTAGGGAGTCACCCCTTAGTTCAACTCCATTACCAACATAAATCAGCCTGAGAGTTTTGATGATCTGTGAATTCTTTGTTTTGAATTAACAGATATATTCATAAATATATGGGTATTTCCTGGAAATCAATTTGTTGCCTGCCATTTAAAGTGGCTAATAAACTTTTGGTGTGTTACATGTGTGTCAGTAAGATTGAACTGTCATGAAATCCCCACGATGATTTCCATTTACTTGATGTTTATTAAACAAAAACATACAAAACCATGTTACCAGCTTGGTAACAGTTTGAAAGAAAAAAAACCCACATATATAAACAGTTTTTTATATCACAAAAGATTTGGTTGAATGATCCAACAGAATATGTACTGTAGCTCAAACTGAAGAAAAATGTTCCACTAGTTGCAATAAAGATTTGTTGTAAACCTGCAGACCAGCCAGGGGACCCAAGCTGACCTGGGTCCACCCCTAAAAGTGTTGAAACTAAGCAGCAATGGAAAAAGTTGGCCAGGTCTTGTGGATCCACTTTCAGTTTATATAAGGTAGATGGCTGCTCCCAGGAAAAAGAGATGGCAACAGAATAAACTATCAGGAAAAAATATAAAAAGGTGTAAAAAATATAAGATTCTTTCATTAATAAATATTTTGTTTTATCGAAATTGCATTTATTTATGGCAAAGGTTCCTTTAGTCAAGGCATTTTGCAATAAAGGCTTCAACAAAGGTTGGAATAGCTTTAGGACACATTCATCAGCTTGAAAGGCCTCCAAATTTTACAGTCCTAACTCCAAAGTGGGCATCTGTGGGAGGTGCTTGGACCACAGCATATAGATGGAACAACCATATTACCTGCTTGGGAAATGCTTATCTTAGTAGACACAGCATCATAGTTGGGTGTTTAACAACTTTAACAGGTTAGGGTGCAAAGGTCTTCAACTAATTCCATTTCTGTATTTTGCTTCTTACAAGCCGGACTTTCCTCTTTTAAAATAGACTGAACATTTCTACAAGCTTTCTGGTTGTCTTTTAAACTCTTGCTGTCTTTTTTACTAATTTACAGTCCACATTCTTAAAATTTCTTTCACATTCTTAAAACTGGGTTATTCCCCAAAAACTATTAGCTAAAAACTTGGGAAAACGTAGAAGGAACCACTAAAGGAGAGTTATCCTTCCTTGGTCCAATGTTTTGTTGTTTTTTTTCATCAGTTTCTTTCAGATGCTGTTCATCTTCTGTTATTGGGGTATTATGGTGGCTTGACAACTGTTCTATTGTCTTTCAATGGTTTGTTTTTATTATGTGTTAACCGCAGACAACACAAAGAAAACTATAGATTCTTTGTTAAAAAATACAAGAAAGTCTTCCTAACTGAATGGAACATATAAAAAACATTGGGGGCTGTAGAGAAATTATATTTTCTTAAGTATTACTGCGACTACAGACTCACACAAATGGGTGTGTGTATTTGGCCTGCCTGAATTACTGGCCACTCTCCCAGAACATGAACAGCACCCCTGATAAAACAACTGCAGCCCAATGGGTCACACTGCTATAAATATACTAAATTTTACAAAGACAACAGCAAACATTCTTGTTCGGATGCGTGTTTATGCAACAGATGCTGGAAACAAACACTGACTCAGGAAAAGAGCCAGATTATGCCTCACATGTGGTAGCTTGTGTATGTGTGTGTGGGTCTGTATGTGTTTTTTGCACATTGTCTTTTCGTGTCTTTAGTGATTATTTATTAGTGTTTAAAATGACAAACAGAAACCAGTTTAATGCCACTACACTTAGAGTTTTAACTAAACCCTTAAAGAAATAGAGACAAAGATACAATTAGCTCCAGCTGAAGATTTGCCTGAATATAAACACTACTTTTATATAAACCCACATCAGCTGTAGAACAAACTCGGAAAGATACATGAAGCAGCATATAATGGAAAATGATTTTTAATTCTACATAATTCTACTTCCAGCATAATGTTGCCTGGTAAACAATATGCATCACTGCAGAATGTGCTTAGTTTGGCTGAGTTACCATAGGAAACTCACTGAAAAAAGGAGTGAGAGGAATAAAAAGGAGAAAAGGGTAAACAGAAAGATAAATCTAAATGTAAATAAGAGTTGGCATTAAAAAAGTTCAACAGTTTAGTACAACTTAACCTTGATTTCCTTCACGTGTGGCTACCACTGTTAGTTGTTCTGCAACTAACTCTGTTAATACGGCTAGAATCTGCTCAGACAGTTTTCAAAGTGAGCACAGTGTCCTGAATATAAACCACAGCTTGGCTTTATGTTTTATATTTCATCTTGCTTGACTCTGACCTATTTGGGGCAGTTATATAAAATCTTTTGATAGCTGCTGCTGTGCATGGATTTCAGCTTCATTAAAGAAAATTCTGCATGGACAAAACAACATTAAAAAGGCATCTTTGCAAAGGTACGAGGATTTATTGTTTACGCTGAAACCTAACTGCCCTCATTCAAAGTATTAAATTGCTTCTTTGTTTAAATATTAAACGTGCTGAAAAAGGTATCTCAAGTACCTCAAGATTCTGACATTATTGATAGGAAACTACATCTTTTTACAGTCTGACTTTCTTTAAACTGTTTAACAGACTATACAAAGTAGTGAACCTGTTTGCAATATAGTGAACTTATCTACACGCTTGTTACCCTTTAATTCCAGAAATAATAATGACATACAGATGCCGATAAATCTTGTGATACCGAGAGCTTTAACATGGAAATGTGACATATTTCAGATTAATCTCTTTAAAGAATACAACTAAAGCATCAGTTTTTTATTTAACATGCCACTGCGTACTCCTATAATTAATCTTTCCATGACAGATCATCTATTTTCGAAAGAGAAGATTAACTTTTCACTTTCAGGCAGCAGCAAAGGTTTTTTCACATTAGTATCTTATACCTATAACTTTAATAATCTGTTTAAAATTGGTCCCATTTTTTATTGTGTAAGTTTTGTTTTTTTTAGCATGAAGTCCAGGACGTTAGGAATCAGGGCTCTACGATCCTACTGTCATCTCTAACTTTTTCAAGTCAATTCAAATTTCGGACTTAAAGTGACGCTCCGATAAGTTGGTCAACACATTAAATGTTCATAAAAGAGAAGGTGTGGATTTTAGAAAAGATCAGTTTCAAACCATACATGCTTTTTAGATACATGAAATTTATTTTGCAATATAACACCATTGTTAAGATGTACAAGTTAGAACTAACCGAAAAGCACCAGATGGTTTGCTACACAAAGCCACCCGGAAATTTGTCCCTGGCAGACACATTGAAAACTTCTCAGTGAGCGACTGAAAGAATTACACTTCAATCACCATCCAAAAATATGTAAAGTAAAATTTAGTTTAGACACAACTTGGAACTTTGCTTAACACAATTTTTTGGTGTAGTTATTTTAATTTTATATCTATGAATCATTTGGAAAATCGAAACAAAATAAAATAAATGAGTAGCGTATATCAGGCCTTACCTGTCTTTGAGGAAGTCCACAACTTTTCTGAAATCATCAATGCAGTATTCTCTCTTCATGTCCATCAGGACACTGTCTGAGGCCGACTGGACGGGAACATGAAGGAAGGCATAAACACGTGGATGATTCAAAATCTTTGCCATCTCCTAATGGGGTACACAGGGAAGGAGAAGGAGGCATGGAAAGAAAAATGGAAAAGTAATTAATAAAAACAAAGAGGGGCTAGAAAGTCACTAAAATACTTGTCTGAATGTTTCCCGTACAAGTCTGGGTCAAACCGTTAGTGAGCTTGAGCATCAAGGGAGCATCAAGCAAACTCAAAATTATGCATACTCCTTGTAGATTTAGATTCAAAGTAATATTCTAACTTCACCAACATGTTCTCTCAGGATGGAAAAGAGATCTAATTTTGATCTAATTATGGTACCAGGATGTGCCATAAATATCTGCAGAAAAAAGAAAAACAATTTCAGTTTTTGTTTTACATTTTATGTAAAAAGACATTTATTATTATTTCTACCCGTTGCAAACTGGGAGAGTCTAAATGAAATTCAATGTTCTACACTGTTCCAAATAGTCCGTGCTGTTTCAAAGCAACCCTACTAACCTATTTAAATGGAAACAGCCATTTTCATGAACCAAAGAGGTGAGAAAAGCAGCTCTCTGCAGGTGGTTTGTGGTAACTCACGGCTAAAACCAAAGAGCTCAGGACATTCTGGCTGCACGTTTTAGCTACCCACAACTCAGGGAATGGCTACAAGGCCATATCCAAATGTTTTCAAATTCCAGCAGCACTATTAAAAAATACAAGATGTTTGACACAGTGAAGAATCTCAGAGAATGTGATTGGAAGTCAAAAATGACACCTGCACTGACAAGGCCGATGGTGTGAGAGGCAAAAAAGAATTCAAGGATCACCAAGAAGGTTATTCTAAAGAATGATGGGCCATGCCAGCGGAAACATCTCAGCATCCTGCTGGATTCCATGGATGCAGACCAAAGAGAAAGCCACTTCTCCAAATATACCACACCTAAGCCTGCTAAACCATTAATAACATCTCATCAGGGCAAATAAGACTTCTGGTCTTCTGTTTTGTGAAAAAACATCAACCTGTTTGGCTACAATGAAGTAGCTTTCATTTGGTGTGAAAAGGGAGAAGCATTCAACCTGAAGTAGACCACCCCTATAGTCGAACATAGTGGTGGGAACATAACGGTTTGGGGATGTTTTCCAGCCAATGAGACAGGCAACCTAAGACTATATCAAGACCAACAATATCAGTCTGCAGAGAAACTTGATCTCGGGCAACACTGGATGTTTCACACTAACAGTGAACCCAAACACATCACTAAAATGGTGAAAATGGTTAGCTATCGAAAATATTAACGCCCATTCCACAGCTACATTATACACTGGCCCAACAACTTCTTGGTTGGAAAAAAATCACTTCAAATCAAAATCTGCCAGGGATATAAATAATTTTGGACCTAATTGTATACAATGTATTTAAAACACCCAATATAAAAGCAGTATTGGAGGCCTTTGTTAAACAAAAGCTGACAATGCAAAAAATACATTTTCACACACTACCTTTTAATAGTTTTTCATTAAAGTTTCAATATAAAAAAAAAATCTTGACAAGAAAAGATGTGACAAAAAACTAGTCAAATCAATTACGAATAGTAGAAACCGTTAAAACAAAATTAATCAACCAGAGGAAAGAACTGGTGGGTGTGAATAATAAATGTTTTAAAGTTCAAAGCTTAGAAATTTACAAAGCTAAAATAATTTAGCTTTTCTAATGAAGTTTTAAAGAGCACATCTGAAAAGGACAGAAATCTGTAAACAAAAAAAGAAGTTCTAATATAGATTCCTTCCAAAAACCTTCTTATACAGTAAATGTTCTTCGGTACAGAAGCAGCAGAGTATTGCAGTTGTGGAGGCCAAGAGATGAACATTCTTACCAAGTGATCCCTGATAGCCAATAATTTGAGTCCAGAAAGAGAAACTCAAATATTTTTATACAAGTTAATCTAGACCCACTCAAGGAGAAGGAATCAACATCTCTCTGTTGGCTTACTGAATAAAATGAAGGCTCCATTAACATTCCTGCTTCTTTGTGCAATCTTTTCCCTACAGACCTTCAATAATGCTTTCAGGTTTTCATTTATCTTTTTCATATTGCTAAAGGAGAAGCAGCAGTGGGAATTCGTTGTGCTCCCACTAGATGCAAAGTCCCAGGAGTCAAGGTTGTTCCTGCAGAGACCCTTTGTATCAGAAAAGCTGATAGCTGCTACTGAGACACACAGGTCCCCATTTCAAAATGAAGAAGAAGAAAAAGAAAAAACCATAAAGTCTATAATTAACTCACTGAAGATTTCGGGCCCTGAGGTGGCTAACTGTTTTTACTAAAATGCTTATGGAACACTTTGTTCTGGAGTTTCTGTTAGATGAAAGAAACTACAGAGTTACTTAAAAAAAAACTTAAGATCTAATAAAGACACAATGAAATACTTGATTTATTTAAATAAATATCCATTTATATTAATAATCCACAGTTTTTATTCTTAGTGAGGAGAATCAGACAAAGATGATGGCGGTTAAGATTCTTGACATGATTTCATCAGTGTAAAATCAAGGTAAAATGTCCACAACTGGCCTCTGGATATGAAATGACAAGAGCAAACTTATACCCTATTACAAAGAATCACCTTAATTTTGTGTTTTTTAAGATAGAAAGTTGGGATTTTTAATTGTGACAAAAGGAAGCCCAACAGTCTTTTATTTGGTCATAAATACTGTACATGTAAATGCCTCCAGATGGATTGACATCGGTCAACCAAACCATAACGGCCAATTAAAACAGCCTGAGGAGTTAGACTTTTTCTGTCTGTCTCTTACACTTTTTAACCTAAATATTACATTTTTATTTTATCTTTTGTTTTTCTTTTACTCAAACTATTTCCTCTTTAAATCAGCTTGAGAGACCACAGATGTGAGTTTTTTTTGTGATGGACATAATCAAGATGGTATCATCATCATGCTAATCACCACAAGAAAAAGAAAAGAGGAAAAAAAGAGAGGGGAAGAAGGAATGGTTTAATGATTCCCAACAAGAATATGCTGATTGCAGTCCATTTGCTCAATTAAGATCTATTGTTGAACGGTCTCTCCTTCATATGAAGACACTAAAGCATATGTGCACAGGAACCCACACACAGACACAGCTCAGTGGCAGCGCCACAGGGGGTTGACCGCAGGAAGCTCCAAATTAGAAAGAATTAATTTGGTTGGAAAATGGAGCTTGATTGGTGACAGAAATCAGGCTGCTGCATTAGTGTGAAAATGTGGTTGTGTGATAAAAAAAAAGGGAAATATATAAAGGAGATTGCATTTTGTTGAATTTTTTAAAGGTTAATTTAGCTTCATATTGAGTATATGCTTTCTTCTAATTCTTAAAAGAGTAGATGTCTTTTTGATATTATGTCTTTAAATATCCGGTATGAATAAATCTAAAATGCAACATAAAACACAGAAACAACCATAATCAATATTTTCTAACTGTTTAACACTGGATGCAACAAAAATAAATCACTCTTCAAATGGCAATACAATTGCCCAAACTTTACCAGTGGTAATAAATCTTAAAACACTACTGTTAGAATATAGTAAGAGTTGACTGCATTCTATAATCCACTAAATTAATCTGTCTAACATCAGGGACAACATACAGATTTTATTGAGAACATGTGTTTGCAGGTCACAGTGCATATGCTGATATAAACCATGCCTAAATCCTTTGTAATAAAGGATTATCAGTATGATAGATGCTGATAAGAAATTAAGAACATTTCTCAGTGTCAAGAGAAAGCTCCGTAACAGTTGGTTTTTCTCTCTCTTAGACAAAGGAAAAGACAACTAAAGCAAAAGAGCGATTTTTTCTTTAAAATTGTGAATTAGGCCAATAATTCAGAGTTTAGAAAAGTTTACACAAACTAGGATGTGATTCAAAAGGAAAGTGTATGTGATCAATCGTAAATATACAAGCTGATAGGATTTATGTAAAATACTTTCACAAGGCTCTTAAACCTTAACATTTTCAGGAAAGAATAAAAAGGTGAAAACTCCACAGGCTAAAGTACTTTATACAGAATTAACATTTTAAGAGTCTGTATAAGCCGGCACAATATTTTTTGAATACATTGCAAACACAATATCAGTCTACGTGTTTTTTTCCCCTCTGTGTCCTGTCTGGCAGAGTAGCACTCTGAATTGTTGTCCGAGTGACAGGAAAAAGCCCAACATATTTACTTTCACAAGTGGATCGTTACGGCTAATGCTATAATGTATATAATGCTATAATAATATAATATGTATAAAAAAAACTTTTTTAGAAACTGCTTTGGGATTATTTCAAATGCAATAGACACGGAGATGGAAATAAAAGGGAAAAACAGAAGCAAGAAAGGGAAAGAGCTGGGGCAAAAAAGTTAAAGGGAGTGAAGGAGGAAAGAATAAATGAGAATAAAGAGAATACAAGATAACACCCTAGAAGACTGCTTGTACACCTGCAGAAAAGCATATGTAACATTACTGAAATGTACACGTTACTAATGAATGCGAGATGTATTTTGTGTCAACCACAACTCAGTTTAGAGCTTATCTTTATATCTGTAAACACCTGAATCTAAACACCTGTGTATGTATGTGTAAGCGAGCTGCTTTATATAAGGTTTCTCCATTAGAATATTCAATAGCGGGTGTGAGGATCCACAGACCTGCCCCCCAGGCAGGACCCAAGACAGACACGAAGGAGATCAGCGGCACGGACATCCAAAGCCCCCCCAGAGCACGGGAACCCCGGGAGGACCACTGCCAGGACTACCGAACATCCCCCAGAGGAGAGCACTCACCCACACACCCAACATAAAGACACAAAACAATGGACACGGTACACTCATTCGCACTCCCCATACATACTCTATACTCCAAGGTCCAGGTACCAATACCCCAGAGGGGCAACTGCAGAGACAGGCAGACCTCTCCAGCAACCTGTTCAGACAAGGCGTTCCCAGGCCAGCTGAGAGACATAGTCCCTGGGGTCCTGGGTTGTCCCCTGGGCCTCCCCCCGGTGGGACGTGCCTGGAACACCTGCCGAGGGAGCCGTCCTGGAGGCATCCGGTATAGATGCTCGAGCCACCTCAACTGGCACCTCTCGATGTGGAGGAGCAGCGGCTCTACTCCGAGCTCCTCCCGGATGGTCGAGCTCCTCACCCTATCTCTAAGGGAGTGCCAGTTCTTGCTCTTTCTTTCGGTCATGACCCAAAGGTCATGGCCGTAGGTGAGCGTAGAAACGTAGACCGACCGGTAAATCGAGAGCTTTGCTTTTCGGCTCGGCTCTCTCTTCACCACAACGGACCGGCACAGTGCCCCCATTACTGTGGCAGCCGCACCGATCCGTTTGTCGATCTCCCGCTCCATTCTCTCCTCACTCATGAAAAGGACCACGAGATACTTGAACTCCTCCACTTGAGCCAGGAACTCCCCACCAACCTGAAGAGGACAAGCCACCCTTTTCCGGTTGAGTACCATGGCCTCGGACTTGTAGGAGCTGATCTTCATCCCAGCTTCTTCACACTCGGCTGTGAACCGCTTGCTCCACTTGTACAGAGACCGGATGGCCCCTAATAAAGGGCACCAGACTCCGACTCTGATTTTCTCTTTTAAATAAAATTCATACACAGAAATTATAACTTACAAGTCAGACAGACATGTTTACTCCAGACATGTTTACACCATGTTACATTACCATACAGGATTAATATTATGCTCCTACAATCATTTTACTCATACTCTCACCATACTAAGTGGTTCAGACTGTCAAGCTTTACGAATTGTACTTGGATGTCTGGTGGAAGCTCATGTAGCTGAAGTAAGTTAGACTTTTGTTTACATGTATCTTTGAGCATTAAGGTGTTAAAGGCTAGTAACTTTGTAAAAAGGTTTGATATAATTACAGGTGATTAAAATTTATCAGGCTATCCAATTGCCTCGCATATTTTAAGATTCTAATATTTTTCATGAAATTATGTCACTGTCTTTATGGCACTGTCTATTTTTAAATGTTTTTTAATTGAAGCCTGTTAAGTGGCTAGTGGATTTATGAAAAATGATATGCAAACAGCCTCAATAAAGCAGCTTGTAGCTATTTTCACAAAACAATTATACAATGAAATAAGATGACTTTGTACCATCTGCTGCATTTACTGAACAGGTTTGGGGGGCGAGGAGGTTGTTGCTGTTGCATCATTTAATCAACCTAGCGAGGACTGCAGCGGAGTTTTGAAAGAGAAATCTGGCCTTGAATGTAGTGAGCTTATACAGTCTATGTGACCAGCTGGCCACACAAACAACTGCAGAGGGAGAGAAAAGTTTTACCCACAAATTATTCATTTTAATGCCAATAAATCATAAAAATGGCAAATGGACGTCTTATTGCTCACAGAGCAGACGAAAAGACATCTGTGACTCATATTTTGTGCATTCCTCCAAATCTTTGGCGAGGTCTTCCACCTACCAGGTCCCACGTCTGAGTCCTTTTTTTAAGCTCATGTCTGCAGATATTTTTCTATTTCCGAATTTACAAGAAGTGTAATGGTAAACTTTATTAAACTAACTAAATCAACAGAAAAAAAGCAAGAAATATCGGAGAATTATGCAGGACCAATAATACAAAGCAAAGTCATGAAGAAATTAACTCAGTGGTAGAGCAGGTGCACTATAGCAGGAAGGTTCTAGTCCTTGATGAAGCTGTTCTGAGTTCAGTTCTGGAGACATTTACTGCATGTCTTCCCCTTCTCTTTCTGCTAAGCTGCTAATGAATAAAGGCCACTCATGCCACAAAAAAGAAAGCAGTTTTTCCTAAGGTCCGGAGGTCCTATCAACAAACAGATGGTAGCTCAGAGCAGGAGTAGGTGAGGAGAAGCAGGGTCTGAAATTATGAAACATGTTAGTGGAAAGTAAAATGAATTGTTTTCAATAAGTTTTATTTAGTTTGTTTTCAACAACTGTTGAAAACAAACTGTTGGGCAGTAACTGTTTGGTTGTTTTAAGAAGCTTCATTTGTGATGTAGGCTAATTCAGGCATCAATAACTGGTTTGGAAAAGGTCAGAAAGCTAACCAGGGCTGAGGCAGTGGAACAAACTGAGAGTGACCAGATGGACGTGAGGTAAGAGAAGAGGAAAGAGGAGCATCAAAAACAATCATGTAAAAACAAAGAACAAAATTATTTCTGAAAAAACCCATAACTGTATGCCTTTTTTTTGCAGTGAGAGAAAGGAGATTCTGTTGCAGCTGGGAGCATGAAAATCAAACATGAAAATCTTTGAAATACAAGAAAATCTTGATGAACTGCATTAATAATAAAAATATTGTACACGTTTGACACCCACCCACCCACAAACACACACCCTTTAGCCTGTTTTGAGTTTTCTTTAAGTTATTCTCATTATTTGCTATTAGTGTAGAACAATCTAGTCCAGGTTTGAAGTGTAGTTTTTGAGTTGGAGCAGCTTAAAGTTGCTCAAGGTAATGAAAAACGAGGTGAAATTGCCCTTTAACCGTTTCCCAAATCGGAAGCGTCAATCGGAAGTCTCCTACACCTTACTCTCACTTCAAAAGCAAAAAAGACATGAAAAATCTGTGTTGGCAAAAACCCTTTATGGTTTGCAGCATTTACACTTTCCATGGACTTTATAACTTATGTAAATTCACTACAAAGTGTAACCGCTCTGACAGAATCTTCTGTATGGTTTTTTATTGCTTCTCTTCCACAGTGGTTAAAAATAAGGTCAGTCAATACTTCTGCAGTAGGAGGGATTACCTGCATAGTGTTGGCGGACATAATTTAAAAGAATATTCTGGCTACTCAACCGGAAAAGGGTGGCTTGTCCTCTTCAGGTTGGTGGGGAGTTCCTGGCTCAAGTGGAGGAGTTCAAGTATCTCGGGGTCTTGTTCACGAGTGAGGGAAGAATGGAGCAGGAGATCGACAAATGGATCGGTGCGGCTGCCGCAGTAATGGGGGCGCTGTGCCGGTCCGTTGTGGTGAAGAGAAAGCTGAGCCGAAAACCGAAGCTCTCAATTTACCGGTCGGTCTACGTTCCTATCCTCACCTATGGCCATGAACTTTGGGTCATGACCGAAAGAACGAGATCCCGGATACAAGCGGCTGAAATGAGCTTCCTCCGTAGGGTGGCCGGGTACTCCCTTAGAGATAGGGTGAGGAGCTCAGCCGTTTGGAAGGGGCTCGGAGTAGAGCCGCTGCTCCTCCACATCGAGAGGAGCCAGTTGAGGTGGCTCGAGTATCTATATCGGATGCCTCCTGGACGCCTTCCTCGGGAGGTGTTCCAGACACGTCCCACCGGGAGGAGGCCCAGGGGACGGCCCAGGACATGCTGGAGGGACTATGTCTCTCGGCTGGCTTGGGAACGCCTTGGGCTCCCCCCAGAGGAGCTGGAGGAGGTGTCTGGGGAGAGGGACATCTGGGTGTCTCTGCTGAGTCTGCTGCCCCCGCAACCCGGTTCCGGATAAGCGGAACACGACGAGTACGAGTACGAGTATTCTGGTTATGGACCCCACATTGGAAATATACAGAGTTTCAGGGATAATGTTCTGGATACAAAAACCTGAAACATGACTTAAATCTGCAAAAGAGGGATTTTTATGTACATTTACTGCCTTTCATGTGCATTTTCTTTATCTCTCCTATTGGGTTTTATTTTCGTTCTCATTTTTGCAGTTTTATTCTTGATGTTATAAAGAAAAATCTTTTTAAAAAAATTTAGCACAAGCAACTAAGAAAATAATGGAAAAACAGCGTGTTTATCCTTAATAAATATATACAAATACGTACAAATGAAAAGAACACAAAGACTAAATGTGTTTTGCAAGGAATATGAGACCTTAAAGGACCACATGCCAACCTGAGCTAAAGTTTACTCCTGATTTCAACAAAAGAATAATCTATAAAAGGAAAGATTATCAACCACAAAATGCAAATTACATCTTAGCATTCACTGATGACAAAATTCGAGAACTGTGTTAATTGTGATAAATCCACGCAAACCCCAACAAAACAAAAGTTATGTGATTTTAGCTTTAAGTCTTTCCACACTGACTGTATTTCATTAAAACAAACCCACAAATTTATCTTTGGATCTTCAGCTTACATACGATATAGAAAACAGGAAGAATCTAAGTATTGAAACTGGAATAGCTAGATAATTCTCATAAGCATCTCTTCCTGGTGGAGAAACCATTCACACTATTCTCATATTTCCATCTTTTAAAAAAATACTTAAAAGAATTAAAAGGGATTTTTTTTTGGCATTTTAATGTCACATTGGGTTAATATGCTGTTTTTAAATTTTAACTGTGAAGTGTAAAAGTCAGACATCCCATTTTGTAATTTTCCTTTAAATATTGATTTCATAACAAAGTTTGCTTTCAGCAGGAAAAGATTAAGGCAAGTAAACAGGAAGCACTCCAAGAAAACCACACATTAAACAAGATTATGAATCCGCCTGGGTTTTGCAGCTGGAGGTTAGATTGTAAAGTACTGATAATTTAGTTTGCTCTCTGAAAGATAAGTGTGGATGTCTGTATATGAATGTTTGCTTAGGCCATAGAATAGTTTGGTAGTTCATCAACCTTTGTGAAACCTGGTGACGTAACATATTAAGGGGCTTTTCACACAGAAACATCTGAAAAGCTTTCTGTGGGAACCATCTGGAGGGGAGGGGCTTTCGCTTTTGAAAAAATACTAACTAGATGATTGCATGATTATTGTCATCCAATCACCTGCTAAAGAATGTTTTATAAACGCAGCTGGAAATTGCATTTTATGGATTCAGTTGATAAATAGATAAATATTGCATACACGATGGTGGAGCAGTAGTCAGCATGACTGCCATAGAACCAGGAGGTCCAGGGTTCAATTGTAGACTGTGCCCTTTCTTCTAGGAGTTAAGTGTTTTCTCCTGGTACATTTACTTCCAGTCTAATTGCCTTAGGTATGAGAGTGCATGCATGCAGTGTTTTGTGTTTCTGTGTTGCCCTGTGACGGACTATCAACCTATCCTGGGTGCCTCTCCATGGCCCTGCATGGATTAAACAGGTATTCTGATTCTGAAAGAAACGAATGGATGGGGATTTTTAACCATCTGTTTACAATTAAACTGGACAAACTCTCTTAATTTATGTGTATTAAACGCACGTTGGCCTTCCACCAAAGAACACATTACTGGGAAGATCAAACATGTCCTAGAAGAGATGTTTATATAACTAAGATGTGACTTCATGTTAGCTCCATTAATGTGGAAAATTAAAGCAGTAAAAAACTGTTCCCAAACAAAAGCCTTCACCCAACATCGCAACCACTTTGGTGGAAAAAAGTGTCCCTGTTCAGACCTGGCACTAACATCCTTCCAGTGTGATCTGATCACACATTGTAACTTAAGTAAAAGTGTGAATAAACTTTGTTAGACCATCTTAGGAGGTGGTTTGGGACACATATCTATTTTAGTTTATATTCTATATTTGGCTAATTGGATGTACTCTAACTGCACTTAAAGCCAACACCTGATGGGAATTTAGTGGCTGAGATGCCAAACCCAACAGGTTAGTGGGGACACTGCTTAATTGTAAAGAGAAAGAAACGGGAGAAAGAAAGGTGGGCCTATTGTAATGGATACAATTTTTCCTGATGTTCTGAAACCCTTGGTAAAACAAAAACAACAAAAAAAACTCCTTACTAAAATTCTCCATGACAACAAGACATTTAGACAAACATCAAGAGTGTGTCTGTCATGTGTTGTTTTATCTGATTGTGACTGAGAGTTCTTGCAACCATACTGTGAACTCCCCCATATCAACCCATGTTCCAAGAATATGAGCTCCACAGGCATGTGTCGCACATTAGCTTGCTCTGTGAAATAAAGGTGCATGGAGCAGTCTGCAGCGCTATTTTGGGGTTAAAATCCTGAGTGTCTTTGTGCTTACACTAACTTCTGTGAATGGAAACACTATTCTTGTTTGCTTCTTTCTTATTCTAACATTTGGGCTTCATATTGTGACTCATCAAGTATAATCTAGGCTAAATAACTCCACAAAACATGACTCAGGTCAATCTCAAACATGTGAATTTCAGAATATTAATATATTGAAGTTACAGTAACGTTTTGAGGATTTTACAAAAACATCAGGGGACCTTTGGTTGGTGGTGATGAGCCCATTGTGTAACATGGTTATGCATTTATCTGCATATGTAGCAGGTAACTGAAATCTGATGATTTAGGATGGATTTTAATGGCAGGTGTAAATGCATGTTTTAAAGCTTACCTGCTTTTATCTGAATATGGAGACATAATGAGTGTGGCTGCTTACTTAGCCTGGTGTCCTTTCTTAAAGACATTTCTGATCTAAGCAGAACTTCCTGGTTGAATAAAGGTTAATGAAATCCTTTCATATCAGGGCTGAATAGGGCCTCTATCATGTCACATCTATTGCTACTGGTTCTGGAGACCTCAACTCTCTCTGAGATGTCCCTCATTAGTGCTTTGACTGGTGATGGTTGCCCAGGTGACAACTGATGTCCATTATTTGGGAGGTGGCCATTCTGGTATGCTTGATCATCATATCTCTTATTATTTACTCCTCTTAGTTTTGTGATATATTCAGTCTCATAGATAATATACACATTTTTTGTGGATAAATCTAAGTGGAGACTGACAGAAATTGAAGCTCAAAAATATACAGCTGAGAGTGGAAAAAAATATCAGGAAATGACAGATTTTTTTTTCTACATGGCTACTCAAAAAGGAACTCCTGACAGCCCAATGCAATCAACTAAAATGTCAGCAAGAAGTGGCCCATGAGAGGCGATTGGGCCTTTAACTGCTCCAATCAACAAATGGTGCTATGAGGCTGCAGACATCTGTCAAGAAAAACAGGCTGCAGACAAGAAAGAAATTGTGCTCTTGTGTGACAGAAGGAGACGGCACAAAAGTGTTGATCTGAATTTGTGCGAGAGGGTGATCTTTAGCAGGCTAGTGGTGAAGTTACTTGGCCTTTTCAGCTTCAATCAGAGCCATTCAGTTTGATGATCTTATATAAGTGCCGGTCTGCCATAGAAAAGTAAAGACAGCAGGGTATTATTTGGGCTTACTAAAAGATGATGGATAAATATACTTCTGAGAACTGGCCCTCATCACAGCATTTATAAATATAATCATGAAAAGTTAGAAAAAAACACAGGAAGCTCAAAGCCTATGAGACCCTTCTTAAAAGGTAGAAAATAATTTACAGTTAAAACTAAGCACAGAGAAAGCTAAAAGCTGAATCTTTTAAGTGGTGGGTAACTAATAATGCTACAGTATATAATTTAATTTCCATGGTATACGATAAAAAAAATGCACAATAAAATGACTACAGCTAGCAGAAAATGAAACTAGGGGAGGAGGGAAAGGAGAAAGGGTAAATAGGGGACAGGAGCAACAAAAGAAAATGACAACTTAAGGAAGACCATTCTTATCTTTCTTTATGTAGGTTAATTGACTGAGGAATTAAAGCAGAGAAAAGATATAATTCAATTCATTGCATAGACGTTGCCCATAAAAGAGCTGGTGGCATATGAAATGATTCTTAACATACATCCACATAGACTAAGCTAGTCTGGCACCCAAGTATATTTCTAATTATCAGTTAATTGTTATTCCCTATCATTAGGAGGATGGTTTTTTAATTGTAATGTAGCCAAGCAGAAAGCCTACCTATACATGAGGGGGGCAATTAGACACCTCCATTAACCCCTGGTTAATTACAACTTCCATTGCTGCTTCCCACAGCACTTATTTTATACTCTTCCTTACCCCTCATCTCTCTCCCCAGGCATTCATCCCCCTGTTTTTCTTCTTTTTTACATTTCTGCCCTCATTTCACTTATCTATGATCTCAATCATCCTTCATTCTTCAACTTTAGGTAGATGTTGTAAAGTTGACTAAAAAAACACCGATCTATCTAGGTTACAATGGACCTATATTTGCTCCAACTGTTCTTCCACCCAAACTTTATGTATATTTTTCTTTCTACTTTTTCCATCAGTTTATCACTGGTGCGACTGGGAATGCAAGCATAAAAGCTGAGCTATAGAACTACTTATGCCGATCTGGATAAGGAATCATATTTATCTGAATATGTCACATTCACAAGTAGAACCCAGTTTCTTGATGACCATCTCTCACCTCTTAAGTAGCACATTCAGCTGGTACTGTGGCTCCTGCTTCAGGGAAAACATTTTACTAAGGAGGACTCTAACAGTGGGGGAGGTATACACTACAACTGAGGAGAAAAGTGCCAAAATCATACTGAGGAGAGAAATATTTCTTCATCACTGGAATTAAGGTATTAAGGTGACCAATGAACATCGTACTGAGGTCCAAAACAAATAAGTTTTGAAGAAAACACAAAAATTAAAATGAACAATCCAATTTTTGAATAAATAAAATGATTCAATTTAACCTGAAAACAAAAACTGTTTGGTAATTGAGGATTAAAAGAAAAAATGCTTTTAAAAAAAGACAGTGGTTCAGTACAATCTGTTCTAAACTGTTTCTAGGGAATGAGGCAAAACTATTGCTGCTGTTAAGACACAGCAGCACTTAAGGATGAAATGAGGCGAGTTTTACTTCTAAAGAAATTAAAGTATTGCAGCTATGAAGTCTAGGAGAAACTTCAGTGAGTCACACCAGCATTGTAATGTAGCAGTGAAGGTGTTTAAGTCTGGGATTTAGTGCATTTTCAGTTGGAGATCCTCACACAATCAAGTCCAACATCACAAAAAAAGAAACGCCAGTACGTTGTCTTGAGATTTGTTTTCTACCTTTTTGAATATTTTTTGTACAGCAGCAGCCTTACTTGACATTTAAAGCTTTGCAAAATCAAACAACAGTAGCAAAAATTAACAGCAACAAAAAAGAACTCTGCTAAGACAGATGATTGACCAAAACCTCCAAAAATCTATGGGGGCGCCTCCATTAGTGAACAAAAGACATCATGGGTATCCTAAAAAAAACCCTGGAGTATTTGTCCTCTAAAAGATTTCTTTTCTTTTTGCTTTTTTGTCACATTTAAATGTTTCAGATCATCAAACGATTTTTAATATTAGTTAACGATAACCTGAGTAATAACCGACCTGGTTCTTTGTAAAAGAGTATCTTCCTCCTAAACCTAATAACAGTATATAAAGCACTGTCATTGAATGTTTCTGGCAGTTATTCTTTACATTGCTTTGACCCACTCTTTTTTTGGCCACACTTGAAGGTTTTCTGAGCATAAATGACCAGATTTATGTATGTACTTTCACTTGGCCACTCCAAAACTTTCATATTGTCTTCTGTTTTTTAGAGGTGTGCTTGCTGCTGTGCTTCAGATAATTACCCTGCAGCCTACATGCACTGTGCTTAAGCTCAAAGTCACAAACTGATGCCTGGACATTCTCAATTATCACTAGGTCATAAAGCAGCAAAGCAGCTCCAGACCATCACACCACACGTTTGATTGTCAGAAGCCTGTTATTTTGTTTTTAAATGTTATGTTAGTATTCAACCATATGTAACAGGATGTGCACCTAATGAAAAGTTATCCCATCAGTCCACAGAATATTTCCAATAGGTCTTAGGAATCATCAGATTTTTATTTGGGGAGTGTGAGACAGGTCTTTGTGTTCTTCTTGGTCAGCAGTGGTCTTGACCAGCGAACTCTCCAATGGAGGCTATTTTTGCCCATTGTTTTATTGTTGAATCATGAACTAACTGAGGCAAGTGAGGAATGCAGGTCTGTAGATGTTGTTCTGGGTTCTTTTGTGACCTCCTTGAGGAGTCGTCAATGTACTCATGGGGGAATTTTGGGTAGGTTGGACATTTTTGGTACTTTACTTTTTCAATGGTTTCTCCATTTGTGGGTTATGGCTGTCACAGTGGGTCACTGGAGTTCCAAACACTTTGGAGTCTCACACACTCTTTACAGACCCACTTTTGTTTCTCCAGTGTTGATGAATTTGTTGCTTTTTTAGATCTTTAAGCCTACATTATATCTTGTAAGACAGGTTCTATTTAAGGGTGTGTTCATACCTGCCACTTTTGGTCTGCTTTAAATGGACCAGGGTTTATTTCCCCATTTGGTCCAGACCTTTTGTGCAGCTGGTAATACACTCATGCCACAACAACCAGACCGTGGCCTACTTTTTGAGGTGGCCTTTGTCTGCTTCCAAACGGACTCTGGTACGGTTCGCTTCTGATGTGAATAAGAACTGGCCTCGATCAGACCCATCTACAATAAACATACCCCTTCTTATACTTAATGAGCAGGACATCATGGGGAACAATTAGCCCTTCAGCACTGCTAATGCTACTACTGCATGGATGCTACAAAAGATGAGCCGTGAACACACCTAGAGCAGATCATTGGACAGATGGGCAGATAACCCAACTGCTACAAAAGACACACAAGAACACGCTCGCGTTCTGCATGTTTAGCGAGTAAATGGAGGAGACGGTGTCTGATTGGTCTACCGAACAATGCCACCTTAAAGTGAAAAAACTTTGTCAAAGTTATCTAAAGCCACGAGGTATAAGAGTTTTCCTCCATTTCTGGGTCTTGGCTTTATCCCGCTCTGCTCATTTCTGTCTAATTGAAGCAACGATCGTTCGTTTACAAGTTATAGTTCACTTGCAAAAAGTACAACGTGAAACTGCACCTATGGTTTGGACCAAACAAGCGGACCAAAAGGACTTTCCTGGTCTGAATGCAAGGGATTTCTTCATTGTAGAGATCAGGTAGTTAATCCATCATGGGTAGGGCTGATGAAATCATTTTTGCCTGGTGTAAAAACTTGTTTGATTATCTGAAACACTAAAGTGTGACAAAAAAAGCTAAAACTGAAGGAATCTGGAAGGGGAAGTTGCAAGTTTTCGCCTGAATAACGTCTTACTATCCTTGCTGACATTTTCAACCCCGTTAATGATCTCAATGCAGGACTTTACAACTAAATTGAACCCAAGCTACAAGGACAGAAATCATCTCTGTTGAGGATGATATTTGCACGTCTTGTTCTAAGCATTTTAACTGCTGAGAGCAATTCTTAAATTGCTGGCTGTAGCTTCATAGAATCTAAAAATCAACCTTTTCTGCAAAGGTGGAAGCTTTCATTAAGAGAAAGGTTACAAGAGTTTTTTTTTTAAACAGAAGCAACTGGTGTTTTAAAGCTTTTTAGGGATCAGAGAGATTATCATGCCATAAATCTTGCACCTCTCTGCTAAGACCTTAACTATAGGATGTATTTGGCAAATTATGCCTACTGAATTGTAAAACAAAAACCTCTGCTTGCTTTTGTTTTGAGGCCTAAAATGGACCACAGCAGCCTAACAAAAGCAGAGGTGGTTTTATTGGTGCCTTAAAAGCACAATAAAACAATGATTATTCATTTATTTAAGCAATTTACTGTCGAGTTTTAATAATAATTGCAACCACTCTATTTGTTTTTCAGATTTTTTGAGCAAAAACAGCTATTTCTAGCAATGTGTCATCATCCAGGTGGATTAACACAGGCTTGAAATGCTGAGAAAGTTGTCCCTTCTCCACCAGGAATGTTTGTAGGATGAAATTTCTACCTTAGAACTTCATTTAGCCCCTAGCTCCTGCAGCCAAGCTGGTGGGGGCTGTTGAGCAAAGAACATGTCCATATATCCCTTGATCTTAAGGGGAAAGTTTCTCTGCTCAGCATGCAGCCTTAAGGGCACATCATAACCCTATCTATTTGTTATGATTCTGGCACGTCTGCTCTACCCTGTCTCTCTGGCTGCAATCAGCAGATGAGATGCACCTGGTGACTGCTGCAGTGCAGTGCAATCTGTGGCATTCCAAGCACCTGTGTCTTCCCTGATATATACTGACTCTGACAAGCAGACGGTGCCAGATTTTTGAAAGCCATCGTGTGAGTAGATATCCAGCGTTCCTTCCTGACTGATCGTTGTTTTGACCTCACCCTGCCTCTAGGATTTTTGCCTCTGCCTGCCCCTTGTTGGACTGTTTGGATTTTGGTTTTGACCCCGTTTCCTGCATCTGATTTATGCATCTGCCTGCCCCTTGCCTGACGTCTCTTGTTCCGATCATTGACCCTGTTTCTGTCCCTGGATTATTGAATCAGCCTAGCCCTTGGATTATTCAGCCAAAAGTCACCTGTCTCTCTCACCTGCGCTGTGGAGATCCCTGCCTTCTACCCATTGAGGTTTCCCCTCTGGGTTTCAAGTTTAACCCAAGACAAGAACAGGTTAGTGACTTTTCTGATCCTTGCAAGATTTGGAGAAACTACAAATCACTAATCCCTCTTTCTGCCTCAGTGATTCCTGGAAGCTGTGTGGAGTTTAACCTGAGTGACGTTTTCCTGTGGCTGAATAAACTTTTTAATCTTTCAGTTCTGTGTCTGGCTGAATCTTGGGTCCGCCTTTTTCTAATTTGTAATACTATTAGGAATTTACTGATCCCTAATTAAAGTGATCAAGACAACATGCTTTATGTAGCCACATTTCTTTGCAATTTGCCCTTGTTTCATCTTCACCTTCCTTAACTCCACTGCCTAAACTCACACCACAAATATTTGCATAGTCAACCTGTGGTAAAAATCTGTGGTAACAATAATAAAATGTTAGCCAATTATTTCTAGACTGTTCCAAAAACAGATGACATGCTAAAAATAAGAAAAATAAAATCCTGAATCTTTCATGGTGATGCAGAAAGTAAAAGGAGCAAACTGGAAAAAGGAGGGTTAAACAATGCCCATTGTTCCATTAGAAAAGGCAATAATGACTGAAAGAATTGGGGTGCCTAAAGAATACAGAATGGTCTTTAATTGACTCATTAGAGAGGGAGAAAATGAACTAATGAGCAGAGAGAAGGCTGGAGCTAAACTGCTTGGTAAGCAGAACGGACGGCCATTTAGTTTATTAAATCTAGGCAAAGCAATATTGTTTGTTTTTTTAACAAAGAGGGAGCATGTGAGCTTTGGGGGGCTGAAAAACAGAACGGGGGGAGGAAATGGTCTCATGACCCTGAATATTTTAGTTTAATTTGACAAATGTATCATGTCTGATGATACTTTTGGGTGAAATGTGTAGAGTCAAGCTGTTGGTATCACGGAGCCACAAATCAAATTACAGTTACAATGTGAGGATTATGATATCATGCAGATCATTAATGATACTATGATGACCTGGGTTAGGTTTATAATTAGCATAGTAACTGGGGGTTATGATTGGGAAAACAAGGTATGTTATGTCCTGTAAAGCAATGAGGTTGCTTTGCATACCTCCAGGTGTTCCAGGATATAAGGTGGGTTGGTCATACCCAGCCTCAGCATGGCTCCTTCAGGAATCTCCTGCACCAACCTCCACAGTAAAGTAGGCAGATCTGTCCCTATGTCTCTGCCATAAGCACCTGTGTCTTCACTCGTCAACCAGATCTCACACACTCCCTCTGGAGAGATTAATGGAAAAAAAAATATACACAAAATAAAAAAAGATTAGAAATAACCAATACTATGTTTAGGATCATTCACAGGAAATTATTGCAAAAGGAAAAACAACAAAATGCTGAATTAAGTCAAAGGCTCCCACGTGGGCTTTATCTGATTTGATTGGAGCTGCCTTTACACTAAAGGGAATCTCACGTTTCATTAGCCGAATTTAAATAACTTCAACTGTTGTAGGTCATGAATATTAAACCTCTAGTTTGAAAGCCAGGGAGAATTTGAAACAAAAGTAACCTGTTTTTACCCAAACAAATCAGTTATGGGACAACCTTTAAATTTTCTTGTTAAAATACTCCATACTGCTGATAATGTGGCTCATAGATTCTCACCCCTTGTTCAATCATTTTGTTAAAAATGATTGAAGAATGATTCCAATAAAACAGGAGTCATGCTTTGCACAATGTGGAAATAATTTAACATTTTGATCATGCTTTGAACCCTGCACCTGTCCACCAAAGGAACCCAAGCATAACTTTATATAGCTTTATAGCCTTTATTTATCTTGTGTGCAACACAATGTGCAACTTGAAGTGCTTATTATGGCAAGGTCATTTTATTTGTATGGCACAATGTGTGGTGGCACAATAAAGGAAAATAAAGAAAAAATGGACTACAGACTAAAATGAATGATTTTTCAGTTAATGGTTTAAATAAAACAGTTGAAGGTAACTAAACAAATGGGATTTAATCCTGATTTAAAGGAACTGATGAGAATCTCCATGTTTGGTTCTGGTTCTGGGGATGCAGAGTAGACTTGAACCAGAAGACCCGAGTGGCCTGGAAGGTTGATACAACAGCAACAGATCTTTAATGTATTTTGATGCCAAGCTATTCAGTGATTTATAAACCAACCAAAGTCAAGTCTATTCTGAGAATGTTTTATAGCTTTTAATAAACTTGGCTTACTTAAGAGCTACAAACTTATTTTTCATATTACAGAAATTATATTGCTCCTGAAAAATTGGTAGAACTAACTTGAAATTAGATACATTTTGAAAAGCCCTATAGTGTAGACTTGGCTTGAGCTAGAAGTAGATCCCTTAGGTAATAACCTGGTGAAAATAACCATGCAAAAATAACATGATCAAATAACCTTTTTCCAAAACAGAAAAGGAACTATTACTCCTAACGCTGCAAAATAACATTTTGATTATTCCAGTTCTTCTCTACACCATTATTCATTGCTTGTTTTTATTTTTAAGCACAGTTCATCCAAGAGTTTTACTAAATACCTACTAAATTCAGTAGATTTCGCAGAAGCCTACTGCACCAAATATTCTACTCTTTTTGCTGTTCTGCTCTTTAACAAAAATAACAAACAAACATGACAAAAACTATTTTAAAACTACAAAATGTGTCTTTTATTTAATTAAGGGGAAAGTGAAGAAACCTTCTTCAGCTGACCAGCAGTGAGCAGCAACAGATGGCAGAGGGACAGCAGTATGTAACTCTATGCATTATACAGCTAGACTAAAAACTCATGTCACTGTGTCTCTTTTTCTGGCATCTCATTAAAAAGACCATAAAGGTATGATAAAAAAAAGTTTCAACATTTTGAAACCGTAAATTTTTGAAACCTTGGCGTACCTTGATGCTGGATGTCGGCTAATGTCTAATGTAGACTATTTGGAAAAAAAATAATTTTTTGTACAAATCCAAAGAATAGAAACCAAAAAAAATAAGCTTGCTAAATGAATACTGAAAATCTATGAGATCTATTTTTCTGGCTCAGCTTAGTTTTGTCAATAGCGGCAATTTGTTCAAGCTTCATATTTTACCAACCTAGCCTAAATCCTCTACAGCCCTCCCCTGAAAAATTTTCTNTTTTTTATTTTCATAAAATATGGCTCAAATTAAAACCAATTAAAGAGAAAATTGCCAATGTAATGATACATAGAGATATGTGCTCTCCCTAAACTAAGCAGTGTGGGAACTGTTCATTATAGTGTTGACAGGTATAGCTACTGTGTTACAAAGATTGCTATGTTGTCAATTAATTTTTAATAGCTCATGCTGCATTGTTGTGATTATTGTATTATAGTTTGTCAGTTTCTGGCCTTGATTCTGGAATTTCTAAACTGATATGGGCTGCTAAACAGGGGTTCATGTGAATCCTGTCATCTAGGCCCAGGGACGGACTGACCATCGGGAGCACCTGGGACAAATTCCGGTGGCCTGGCCCACTCAGCTATCGACGAAGGGCAGGAGCAAAGGCTCGGTTCGGGTCGGTGTAATTTTTTTAAATAAACAATCCAAGCCGTTACTGTGGCTCACTCTGGTCTCTGACTGAGGCTCAGAGACACGGCCTCCTTTTTGTTTTTGAGGCTGTCTGTCACAGCAGCGCAGAGACACACACAGTAACGAAGAGTGAAAATGCTAGCATAGCCTCTCCAGCAGAACTAGTTTGATGAGGAAGTTAGTCACTTTGAGAACCCTAAAGGGGCCACACAAACTTTACAAAACATACCTTAACATTTTACAAAGGATACTGCAAATTTTAGAAGATGATTACGAACACAATCGGAAAACGAATTATTTATTTAATGCTAAAATGTCCAGGAATTGAGATTCTGTTTATATTTCATAAACTCCACTAATAAATTACTGTATAGACTATTGAAATCTTTCTCTTATTTGTTTTTATTTAATCTGGTAAAATTTTTTGTTTTAGTATTTGAAACACTGTACCACTTTTCATGTGTACCTGTTTATTTGGTTTATTTTTTTCAATATTTTTCCACAAATTCCATTTTATATCAATTATATTTCAGTTACATTCAAGTCAAACTGTCAAAGCAATTTGTTATTCTATTCAAAGAACTTCATTGGTCTTTAAAAAGAAACAGTTTTGTGTACTTCTGACGCTGCTTCTACTTCTGCAGCCATACTGACTCAATACATAGCAATGGCGGAATGGAGCCAGCCTTCTTTATTAACTTGTTAAACTACAATTTCAATCAATCTAACAGCAACACTAACAGAAATAAAGTATATTTAAATAATTGACACTGCACTGATCCAAGGCATCATATTGAATATCACTATGTTATTAAGTGTGAATATCAAGTGTTCTGTATTAAAATGTATTGTCCATTGAGAGTATTGCACACCATAATTTTAGAAAAATATCTGAAATCTCTTTTAAGTGAAACATACAGGTCCTAACAAGAGATGCTCTCTAGTTACTAAAACAAAGCATATAATCATAAACAAGTTGTGCTATACATAAACTGTTTTCGTCAAATCAATTTAAAGTGCATTACAGATGATTTTCAACCACAACAGCTCTGGTATTCTTCATAAAAAAGTAAAAAAATAAAAGCTGTCCAAGAACCTTTCAAACTATTAGAACTTGGTGACCTCTTCCCATTGCCAAACTCTATTCTGCATCTGCATTAACTTAACCTTGTCAGTCTGCAGGCTCATTTCCATCCCTGTTTATTCCATACATTTCTATTGCATGCAGATGGTAAGTGTTCAGTAAACTCAGTCAGGCATAACTAATCACTCCTGGAGATTGGTTTTTGATTTTGACAGGTAGCTCTGGTGGCTTGAGCGTATGATTATGTGCATAAATATCAGGACGAGCACAGGCTGCCACTGTCCTCATTTGCGCTTTAAAAACAGTCTCCAAAGCAAGGTCACGACATCAGGTCCCTACCGTCCACCTCTTGGAAATGTGCTTTAAGTGCCAAAAAACATTATGAGAAGCATTTGAAATCTATACTTTTGCCCCGGGAAAAAAAATCTATATCTGAATTTTCTAATTTACTTTCATTTTTGGTCATGCTTTTTTAATTTTTTAATTTTCAAATTAAATTTTTTTTTTTACGTGGGCAATACATTTAATTTGGTTTAAGGGACAATCATCCAGCAGTCATTTTCAGTTATCAGGAATGGAATTGTAGACTAATCCAAAATAAAACCATTTAATCTTTTTTCTTTGGAGAAATTATTTGATTAGGCTGTCAAAATGATTGCTGGGCCAGTGTTTGACCAGACTATTTCTCCAGAGATTTGTGTCAAACTCTCAAAGCCAAATAAAAACAAAGTGGAATTGTTGTAGTCATTATCATTAAAACAAGATACAGACTGATTGTTTCATTCCAGACAGGACAATATTCCAAGGGGAGACTCAGACAAAATTTGTTTTTTTAAACACACAGTTGTTCTTCTTGGTAGGGATTAAACACGGTACTCCAATCCCTATTCTTTTTATGCAGTTACATCTGAATGGAGAGTGGTCTCAGCTGGCCTGACTGTAAACGAGGCCTAGTCAATGCTTAACATCACATAATACAACATTCAAGCAGTAAAACGTAAGGGGGAATCTTTAAAGTTTAAACTTCTTTTGTACATGCAGAGAACTGTATCTGGAGTTGGTGGAACTAAACCTTTGTAATTTTCTGAACTAAATATCTATTCTTTTTCTTCATTGTACATTCTTCATGCCTGAAATTTTGAAGAAAAGCAAACTCAACATATATAATACTGAGATATAATTTGTGCAAACCTGACCCAAGGTTAGATTGATCAATAAAAATAATATTTTCATGAAACCTTTCTCTTTTCTGAAATTTATTTTCAGCTTTCTTTAACTTTTATAAAACAGCAGCTGTTAAAACAATTGTCAATGTTATCTTCAAATTTTCATATTCAACAATGAGAAGCACCCCCCACAAGGCATCACGAGGGACACAGTTGAATGCCTTCTCCAGGTACCCAAAACACGTGGACCGGTTGAGCAAACTCCCATGAGCCCTCGATTACCCTGTAGAGGGTATAGAGCTGGTCCAGTGTTCCACGGCCGGGACGAAAACCACACTGCTCCTCCTGAAGCCGAGGTTCGAGTATCGGCCGGACTCTCCTCTCCAATACCCTGGCGTAGGCCTTACCAGGGAGGCTGAGGAGTGTGATCCCCCTGTAGTTGGAACACACCCTCCGGTCACCCTTCTTATGAAGGGGGACCACCACCCCGGTCTGCCAGTCCAGAGGCACTGTCCCCGACCGCCATGCAGTGTTGAAGAGGCATGTCAACCATGACAGCCCCACAACATCCAGAGATTTGAGGTACTCAGGGCGGATCTCATCCACCCCTGAAGCCTTGCCACCGCGGAGCTTTTTAACCACCTCGGTGACTTCAGCCTGGGTGATGAAAGAGTTCCCCAACCCCCCCCCCCCCCCCCCGAGCCCCAGTTGTTTCCCCGGGGAAGCGGATGGCAGGATTGAGGGATCCTCGAAGTACCCCTTTTCCACCGCCTGTAATTTCCCTAGTCGAGGTCAGCACCTCCCACCCCCCACTATAAACAGTGTTGGGAAGCACTGTTTCCCCCCCTGAGGCGCGGACGGTTTGCCAGAATCGTTCGAGCCAACCGGTAGCCCTTCTCATGGCCCCACCGAACCCTCCCGGGCCCCGGGTTTTTTGCCTCGCCCCAGCCCGGCCGCAGCACGCGGGGCCTCACGGTATCCGCACCCCCCCAGGGGCCCAACAAGCCAACCACACCCATAGGACTTTTCTTCGTTACAGCATCCCTTACTCCCGGGTGTCCCCCCACGGGTTCGGGGATTCCCGCTGCGACAGCACCACAGCCCTTTTAGGGCCGCGTACGGGCGCAGCATCGACAATAGATGGGAAAAACATGGCCCCCCTCGGACTTAGTCTCCAACATCCCCTGGAAATTTGGTAAAAGCTTCCGGGGGGGGATTGAACACTCCCGGCCGAGGGCCCCGCCAGGCTTTCCCAGCAGGCCCTCACTATGCGCTTGGGCCTGCCAAGCCCCGTCCGGCTTACTCCTCCCCAGCGGATCCAACTCACACCAGGTGATGCCTTGGGGGGGGGGTTCCAGGGTATGGAATGGGGGGCCCCTTTATTAGGGGCCACCCGGTCCCTGTACGAGCGGAGCAGGATTTTTGGGCCGCTTTTCCGGCACTAAATCGGACCTGTTCCCGGGGGCATTTGGCTCCGGCGGGCTGCCCTTTGTCACCGGTCCTGTTCACAACTTTTATGGACAGGGTTTTCAGACGCAGCCCCGGGCCGGAGGGGGTTGGTTTGGGGACCAGTGGTTTTGTCTTTCTTTTTGAGATGACGTGGTCCTGCTGGCCCCCTTAGCCCAAAACCTACAGCATGGCCCGGGGCGGTTCGCAGCCCAAAGGGGTTGAAACGGCTGGGATGAAGATCAGTCCCCCAAATCAGGGCATGGTACTCAACCGGAAAAGGGTGGCTTGTCCTTTAGGTTGGAGGGGAGTTCCTGCCTCAAGTGGAGGAGTTTAAGTACTGGGGGGTCTTTTCACGGTGGGGCGGAAGAATGGAGGGGGAGACGACAGAGGATCGGAAACGGGTGCCGCAGTTTGGGGGCGCTGGCCCGGTCCGTTGGGGTGAAGAGAGGCTGAGCCGAAAAGCGAACTCTCGTTTTACGGTGGTCTAGGGTTCCTCCCCTCACCTATGGCCATGAATTTGGGTCATAAACCGAAAAAACGAGACCCTGGTACAAGCGGCTGAAATGAGCTTCCTCCGAGGGGGCCGGGCACCCCCCTTAGAGATAGGGTAGGATCTCCCCCATTCGGGAGGGGCCCGGGAAAGTAGAGCCGCTGCTCCTCCACTCGAGAGGAGCCAGTTGGGTGGCTGGGGCATCATACCGGATGCCCCCCTGGACGCCCCTCGGGAGGTGTTCCAGGCAGTCCCCCCCGGGAGGAGGCCCAGGGGACGGCCCAGGAAAGTGGAGCGACTATGTCTCTCGGCGGCCGGGGAAGCCTTGGCTCCCCCCGGGGAGCTGGGGGAAAGGTGTCTGGAGAGGGGGACTTTGGGTCCGCGATCTGCGCCCCCGGACCCCCGGTCCCGGATAAAGCGGGGAAGACGACGAGTAGGTTTCGAGTCAATGAAAGCAAAATTTTCAAAATAGTCTTGACGTATAACAATTTTTTCTTTAGCTACAAAAAGTCAATTATCTCACTTTTGCTTGCAGTCATTTATCTTACTGAATTAATTTATCTATTTGAGTATCCCATTTTCAGAAGGAGCTGAGTGTAAACCAGTAAACTGTTTTAATTTGCAGCAGAGTATTTAGCAGTGTACTGTAAAATAAAAGCAAATGGCATAAACTTTGGCTTGTCAACATAAGTGTAGCTTTGTGATTGAACTACTGCTGTGCATCACCCCGTTCACACACAGAACAGTAAGCTCTGTGTTTTTCATAAAAAAAGAGAATCTGTATTGAGGTTTCTGTCACATGATTGCTGGTTTGTAAACAGATCCTGTCGGATCAGGTTCCAACACCACGGACCAGTCAACAAGCTTAATTTCAGTGATGCTGCTGTATGTATCTCAACTACTTAGTATCTTCTAAAAAACCAAACCAGCTGATTGAAGTTGCAGATTAACAATTTGTTAATATATATATATATATATATATAGAACAAGCAGGTTTTTTTGACAGCAGTAAATATCTTCAGTCTTTACTGTTTGAACCTGCTTGTCTGCAAGATAACAGCAGTTAATTCCCTGTCCTCATCTGTGTTGTGACTCCCATTTTCAGTCAAAATGTATTTTAGAAAATTTAATGAATAGTCATATGATACGGACACATACACATTTGTCATGTCCGTCTAATCTATGAGTCCTCAAAGTAAAATGCTGATTTCTTTTTTATTTTGTTTTTTGACATTTACACAACATTTCTTACTTTTCGGTGCATTTTTTCTCTTTTGTTGGTGAGGTCTGGAGCATATAAAGAAGCGTTTTTAGTTCTTTATAAAAATAAGCTTTCCTGGCTGTGAAAAATCCTACACACCTGTTGATTATTCTTGCAAATTGGCATCAAAGAGCAACACAGCTAAGATTGAGTATTTATACCATTAATGTCTGATGATGCAGATTCCACATGTACCAAGGATGGTATTAGAAGCAGTTTATTGTAATGTATTGCTGTGTTGTTCAACCCTTGTCTTAGATATTTCACTGCTTAAGCACACCTGATTTCAACTGATGGCTGAGAACAGACTTTTGCTGAACTGCAATCATCTAAATCCAAGGTGTTCAAAAATACTTTATTAATCCCAAAGGGAAATTCAGTGTTGTTGTGGCTCAAAGGTTTATTCATGGAGCCGTTGTAGATGTTGATGGCTGTGGGCAGGAAGGATCTCCTGTCTTACAGCAGATCCGAAGAAGCGTCTGATTGAAGAAACTCTGTTCTTGTACAACAGTCTCATGAAGAATATGCTCAGGGTTCTCCCGGATGGTCTTCTTTTTATGAAGAATCCTTCTTTGCACAATGATCTCCAGAGGTTTTAGAGGAGTCCCCAGAACAGAGCCAGAATTCTTTATTAACTTGTTGAGCTTGTTCAAGTCCCTGGGTCTGATGCTGCCGCCCCAGCAGATGATGGCAGAATAGATCACACTCTCCACAACAAATTTAGAGAAGATATGCAGCATCTTGTTGCAAACTCTGAAGGTCCTAAGCTTCCTCAAGAAGTACAGTCAGCTGTGTCCTTTCATGTAGATGGCTTCACATGTTCATGTACTTCATAATCTGTAAGAAGGCATCCAAGCAACAGTTTCTGATCTCATTTCAGCCTTAATATAAAGTTTGTCTGCAGTGTCGAGGTGCCCCAGACAAACCCAAAGTAAGCTTTGGTATTTTGTTTTCTGCTTCCTCCCTTATATTTTATTTGACACCTCCAGACACTCACATGCAGGACTTCCGTTTTGTTCCCAAGAACATAATAGTAGGTAAGACTTGTGCATTTCATTTAAGGAAAGGGGTGAGAGCTTCTGTAACTTCAGAATGAGTTCCCACTTCCCTGAGCAGCACAGCTGGATACTGGGAAGAAAGCTGCAGCCTTTAAGGATTTTTTTTTAAGTTTCATGAAGAGCCCAGGTGAACAAATTCTGCATATTTTGACAATCCTAGCCTATGCGGGACATGTATGTTGCTAATATGTTGCCCCCTGCTTGTTAGATGTTAGGAAAATACATAAACCCAGTAAACATAAACTAGATCAATTTTAATGGGCGACTTCATCAACATATAGGTGCTGGGCTAAATCTCAGCAAATCTTTACCACACTTTTCCTACTTTCATACTTAAAAGTATATTCCTCAATAACAAGATGTGTCCTACAAAGTAAAATGAGGAACAGCTGTTCAAGATCAGTTTGGCAGATATTCAGTGACAGAAAACATAGATTTGCTCTCTGTCATGTTTATCAATGTAAAGTTAGCAATTGCAGCCCCTATGGCTAAAATCCTTCTTTTAAAAAAAGATTTGAACAGCTAGAAAACCTTTTACTTGACAAAAACAGACAGTTATTCATTTGAAAAGTTGTCAGGACAATTAGAACACGCAGCAGAACGCTTAAGTTGTGTTTTCCCTTCCTGCAGTGGGTAGCCTTGGAAGAGGGGATGGTGCAATCTACTGTAGCCACACAAGCACACCCACTAGAAGGAAAATCAAGTACACCTGAACTAAAGGCCTATACATACAATTCAAGAAGGGAGAATTCTGTTCTCTCTCCCAGGACTGCAAGAACAAAATTACCTTAATTTTGTTTTTGCAGCCCTGGTTTGGGAGTTCTTGCAGCTTGTTCTTGACACACATTCTGGGCAGAACATTTTTTCTTGTGTGGTGTCACAGTAGTGGGCAGTGGCAGTAGGAGTGGCAGTGGGAGAGACGTATAAATATTTTCTAGTAGTTCTGCACTTTAGTTAATGTGAAGTATAAAATGTCCAAGCCAGAAAGGACTTTGTTCTTTCTAACATCAAGTAAAATAACTTATTTCTCTGTTCTTGCACAGTATGTATTGGCCTTAAAGTGCTAACTTTGCATTTGCGTGCTATCATTCTATTGGCTGGAACAGTTGCAATGTGTTGATCCCACTTGAATCTGAGAGTGAGCAAACATAATTTACAGGCAGGGAAGACAGACTTGAGAGCGCACTTTTGATCTGTGCAAAGAGCAAGTTTGTGCGTGAGGAGTAGGAGGCAAGCAGAATGAAAAAAATATCTGCAAAAATCATTAATCTGATAGTGGAAACAAAGATCTGAGAGAGAATATAGTATATTTGAAAGAAAGCAGAACTTTTGAGTGCAAGCAGAATTTAAATACTGCTCCTAAATTGAAAATGTATGTTCTTGATTTTTGGTAGAAAATTTCCCCCATACTAAACCACTGATCGCAGGAGAAATCCTGTTTCACATGCTTGTTTAAACCATAAATCAAGATTGGTTGGTTTATTGGTGCACCTACGAACAAACTCCAAGTATTGCTGCTTTTGCAAGGACATGTCATTAAATGTGCGATTACAGAAACAGAAAATAAAGAAACTTTGCTAAACTGCTAGCTAGTTCTTAAAAATGCAACTTGCTGCATATTATTTACTGCAAAAACTAACCAATTTACTGCAACTGTAAGACTAGTCTGATAAACCTTTGAAACAATAAAGCAACATACACTTCTATTTCTATTTAGTGTGTTTTTTTATGATCTGTCTCTTCAGTTTTTTAAAATTTAGTTTTGTTTGGAAGGCGTTTCTACATGTTTTCCATTATTTCTCTCAAAGAAAAACTGCCCATTTCTTGAAAACATTGATTATCCAACAGCATCTTCTTTAGGTAAGCTTTGTAAATATAATACATGTAATGCAATACTACTCTGCACACCAGTAGTACAGTAGTTCAGTCTTAAACATTTGGAGGTCACATTATGCCCAAATAAATTAATTTCAGGGCTTTGTTATGTTAATTTCCAATTATAATGCATAGATATTTAGTCATGCAATGGTATAGGTGGGTCATACCTTCTTTATGGCAAGAAGACAGGTTGTATAAAAGCAAAAGAAAAGTTAACAGTGTAATTTATACCGTTCTTTTTTTTAAAGATTCAATATGTTTATATATGAGTTTAAATGTGTGTGCTGGAATTTATTGGTGTATATTTCTGTATTTGTGTGATTCTCTTTGTGTGTAGGTGTGATGTATGCTTTTATAAATTTCATAGGAAATCTATAAAAACAAAGCTCCGCTCTCTAGAGGAATCTGATTTGATAGCTCTGAAATCAAAATTAATTTGGGAGATGCTCCAGCTCTGCGCCATTACCTGAGGCAGTCATTAAGTTAAGAAATAGCTACTCAACCCCACAACTTGCCCAGTTAATCTAAACTAGGCTGATAGATGCTTCTGTTGGCCACAAGTGTACCGCTGATGTGAAGTAGTGGCATGTGAAGTGCTTAACATCCTTAGATGTAGCACAACAAGCAATCTTTATTGTTATTGTCTCTGAAAGCAGTTTCAATGCTGCATGGTTAAGTAGGACATTACTCAGGCTTCAGGGTTGAAATAATACAATTTATTTTCTAGGTCTACTGTCTACGGTCTATTGATACAATCAATAATTAGCTTTATCTTCAGAGGTAACATGTTTTAAGAGATAGCCATTAGGAACAAAGACTTCCATCGTTTATTTTTTTCTTTTCTCCACAGGAATGACTTTAATCGAGATGCGTTCCTTTGTAATTAAGCATGTATTCCAAAGGGACTTTAACTTTTAATAATGTTCTCTTATCTTCCTTTAGCATTTGTGATAGCATACAAGGTGACATTTCATTAGATTAACTTGCATTTCTAGCATCAAAAATGATTTAAGGTGTTTTTCAATACAGACCCTTACAAAAGGTTAATTATTACCAAGAAAAAGTCAACACTTGTTTTATCTGGTTGCATTTGTGCAAATCTCCGTTTAATTCAACATCTCAGGCTCATGAATAAGTAATTGAAATTGCTTTCACTATGAAGGCCTTTTGTTTTGCCAAGGACACCTTGCCTTTGGAATATAATGTTGTAAAAACTGACGTCATTTGAAACTGAGGTAGAAATCAAATGGTTTCTGTAATGAATGGAAACCTACCTTTCATCAAGCTTTATTTTAGGTACACTCTTTATTCTTTATTTCGATTTCTTTTTTTCTGAGTTTTAAAATACCACCTAACAATTTTCATTCAAATCTTGTTTATCTATGTAGAAAAGAAACAGTTCTGAAGATATATTCAACTTTGCTTCCCTTCAACCTCTAACATTCTACATCCAGAAGTCTCACGCTTCTTCAACTGGATGTTTTTAACAACCAAGTATCACCAGCAGTATCACAAGCAGTCATCTAACCTGTAACAGTTTATCTGTGAAGACATTTTATAGTGACAATGAGCACCTGAAATCTGACCTTTTCCATAAATATAACTGTCAATTTCTCTTTCAAATAACCTGGATGAACCTAGTAGGACAGCTAAACATTATTACCAGGCTTAATCTTCAAATTGCATGAATGTTCTTATATTGTATTATGCTCAAAAGACGTTTCATCTTAATGTCTTATATATATATATATATATATATATATACTCAAAAAAATAAAGGGAACACTCAAATAACACATCCTAGATCTGAATGAATGAAATATTATCATTGAATATTTTTTTCTGTTAAATTGAATTGCTGACAAAAAAACAACAAAAAAAATCAATGGAAATCTTATTTAAACCCAAAAAGTATTAACCAAAAAGGCCTGGATCACACACAAAATTAAAATGGGAAAAAAACACTACACGCTGATCCCAAATTTTGTAATGTCCCTAAAAAAAAGCAAAAAGAGGCTCAGATTGGTGTGGCCTCCCCGTGCCCGTATGACCTCCCTACAAAGTGGGCATGCTCCTGTGAACGGTGGATGGTCTCCTGAGGGGGGTCTCCTCCCAGACCCCGGACTAAAACTCCGCCAAATCCTGGAAGTCTTGGTGCAACGTGACGTTGGGG